>JALAZF010000137.1:13095000-13680396 GCA_022829125.1 Lathyrus tuberosus | reverse complement strand
CAGAATCTGCCTTCACTTTTTTCCAAATGTACGGGAACTTTTCACTTGGATCCAAAAAGTATCAAAACCAATTATGATCAAATAGTTGTTGTATCATATGAGGGCTTTCCAAAATGGCCAAGCACTCCATCAAATTCCACTTGGGCCATGAGATATGACCATGCCAATATGCCTTGCTGCAAACTGTCATGGTAAGGCAGATTTGGGAGTTTTGCTCGATTTGCTCAAACTTTGCAAAGGGCAAGTAAATTTATCCATCTGAACACCTCAAGGGGGGACCAAGGAGGGACAAACACTGATCCATAAGCCTCCCAAGTCTTTGGAACAAAAAGTAGCATGCCAAACCTAGAAATGCCTAAAAGAGGGACAAGACTCCAATTTTGGATTGGAGCATTTAATGGATGCACCAAGGTGGCATGGACTGAGCCATTTCCAACTGAATTCAGTCAAGACTTATCCAAGACCAAGGGAACCAGCAGCCTGTGCCCTAACCTCTAGTCAATGGCTAGAGGAGACTTGAATTCTCATTGATTAACATTGGCCAAACCTCTGCTGCAGTTGTCATTCACTATTGCAGCCAAAACAAACTTGCTCTACTATAAATAGAGCTCAATTGTGTTCAGTTTGAGTACACCAAAGCCATCAAACAGATGCTTTCCTCAAAATCTCTTTCTCTAGGCAAAAATACCTTCTTTAGCAAGGTAACTCTGAGTTTTTGAGTTTGAGAGCAATTCTAATCAAACCAATCACACACACACACACACACACACACACACACACCTCATAAACATCATATAGAGATGATCAAAACACTCACAAGTGACCTGTAACACCAAAATCACAAAGTCACCTCTCAAAACCTCAAAATAGGACTTTTGTGCATTTTTCAAGCCATGTCTTGATTCAGTCACTTTCCAAACCAGATAAAACCTCAAACACACTCCAAATATCATCCTTGAACTGCCCCAAATGGTTCCCCCCATCTGGAACACCATTTGAGGGAGTTGCTATTTTGGCCACTTTTGCCCCTTTTGCAAGAAAGAGCTCAAACTTGTTCTTGAGGTTTCCAGCTGATTCCAATCATCCTAAAAGCTTCTAAGAGATCATTTGAGGGTGTCTAAAGCATCAAATCATTTCTGGAACAAAGCACTTGGCAGATTGCACAAAAGCTCCAAAAAGAGGTAAGCATCTAAACTTGAACTCTTTAAAATATGCATTGTTTTGAGGTCCACTGATCATGCACATCTTGTACATGTTATATGTGTTGTGCTTGCACCAATTTATCATGTAATTCATGCTTGTAATAAGAGATGACACAAAAAAATGCAAATCATGGCCTATTTCAAAACCACTATCGAGTTTTTCAATAGGAGCATGATCTGAAACAAATAGCACCACCATTGTATTCCTTGTGAAATTCTAGGCAGGATAGACCTAAATTTTGTCCCAATCCATGGAGAAATGAGAAAGTTACAGCCTTCACGTTTTCAACCAAAATCTTGCCTTGCCTTGCCTTGGGCCAGGCCAAAAACAAGGTAAGCCTTGTATATTTGTGGTTGTGTTTCAATCAACGGATGTATCACCACCCCAGTGGTAAGGAGCGCGCCCTATACACAAGAGGTCTGGGGTTCGAATCCCCCTCGCCCCAGATCCTCTTTTTGCTATTTTCCCCACTTTTTATTATTTTTCACATTATTTTTAATGATTTGAAAAATTAATAACTCCCTCAATTTTAATTATTTTTTATTGGTTCTTTTTGCAAAAAATCGCAAAAATGTTGAAATATTTTATTCCACATAAAAATCAAATTTATATTAGTTATTTAATATAATTAGTATTTTTGTGAATAAATTCCTTTTTAATTGTTTTTAAACATTTAAAAGTGAATATTTACTTTGAAAATCAAAACCAAATGAGTTTTAATTCATCTTGTGATTAAAACCTCATTTTTCAAACCTTAAACAAAAATCACAAGTGGTTTATTGAAACTTATTTGGTATTTTTATCATTTTATTTGATTTTCTTTAAATATTTACTTTTAAAGGAAAATAAAATTAGGGTTTCTTTGATTTTCACCCTCACAAATCATTTTCAAACACTCATGGGCCTCTATTAGAGTGTAAGACCCATCCCCATTGTAAATACACCACTTTTTGGGCCTCAGTTATTGTATAAGCCCCACTGTATTTTCAAAAACAACGGCGCGATCGTCGCCTTTTTTAGCAAAACCTTGGGCCTCTCCTTGAGCTGTAAGCCCCAACACTTGTACAAAAATAAATCATTGGGCCTCTAATAGAGTGTAAGACCCAACCTCTTTTTTTAACCAAAACTATTTGGGCCTCAATGCATTGTATAAGACCCGATATGTTAAAGAAATCTCGGCGCGATCGCCAATTCAAAAACAAATCATCTGGGCCTACCCTCGTGTTATAAGCCCCATTCTTTTTCTTTAAACACCTTTGGGTCTCTTGAGAGAGTATAAGACCCACCCCTTTGTACAGAAAACCTTTTTGGGCCTCAGTAACTTGTATAAGTCCCTGTACAAATTCAAAACAACAGTGCAATCACTGATAAAACATTGGGCCTCTCCTTGAGCTGTAAGCCCCAAACAACCTTTTCAAAGCACTTTCTCCTTTGATTTTGAATATAATATTATTATCAAAGCTTTCTTTGTTGAACAACTAACCAAACAGCATGGAAGCTCTACAACCGAGTAAGTGTTTACCCGCTTTCTTTATCCGCTTTCATATATATATATATATATATATATATAACTGTATTGTGGGGCTGCTCACTGTAAGTCTTCTTTCACAAACTTTTATATACTTGTCAAATATCAACCGTGTAATACTAGTATAGTTATTTAGAGTTTTCCCCGGCAACTACGTCTAGCACTAGGTAAAGCCCTGTTGGTCACTCTTAAATACAAACAAAACTAGATCCCCAAAGGATTACCAGACACAATCTTCCCTCCTCTTGGGGTTAAACAATATGGAGACGTGAAAGGCAGCATTCTCGGTGAACCCTTTCTCAGACTGTCACTCTTAGAAATTGTCAAAGAAACTCTAACTCCCCAGAGATGATCTTTCTTGGAATCTCTGGAGTTTTTTCCAAATTCTCGGACTTTCCTGGCTTGATATATTCTCGGTGAATGGCATGTCTTGAACTTCTCGGGGTTTAGGGACCACAAGCTTCTTAAAAGCATCCCCGCCTTCTCTTGGGCTTTGTACAAGGACCCAGAGACCTATACAGGTATAGGAACAGAACCTAGTCATCAATTTGCTAGAGCTGTCTTTCTGAGTCAAGTGTCAGACCTGTTAATGGGTTGACCTTCATCCCTTAACATACCAGCCTTCTCTTGGGCATCATACAAAGATCATTCACTACCTGAGAATCGATTTCTCAAAACACCAGTAGACTTGGACAGTCTCAATACCCTTTGGATTTTCCATTTCCTTAAAGAACAGGAAATAACCCTGATCCTCTGATTAATCCCAAAGCACAACAATACCTTTAATCGTTCCCTTCATAAGAACTAGTTTTCTCTTTTATCCAACATATTGGACCTGTCACTAAACTGAAACAGTCACCAGTACACTAGCCTCCTCTTGGGCTTTGTACAATGATTCTCCCCAACGGAGCTAACCTTTTCACACTCTCTTGTTGAGTATAAAAGACTCTCTTGTTGAGTCGAACCCTTTTAGCCTCCATCTCGAGCTTCGTACGAGATACTAAAAATCACTCTCTTGTTGAGTATAACAGACTCTCATGTTGTGTCAACCCTTTTAGCCTCTCTCCCGGGCTTCGTACGAGACACATAAAAGCACTCTCTTGTTGAGTCAACCCTTTTAGCCTCTCTCTCGGGCTTCGTACGAGACACATAAAAGCACCCTCTTGTTGGGTCAATAGCCTCCTCTTAGGATTTGTATAAGGAAACCCTGGTTGAGTCAATCAACCTTTTAGCATAAAAACATGTGCCTTGCTCACATCATACAAACATCAACAACTCCTTTTCCCCCATCTAATTGCTGCAAGCGGCAAGCCTCTGGATTATTTACATCCACGCCACTGTCCCTCTTTTAGCATAAGGAATTCCTAAGGAAAGATGGCATTACTCTACACTGAGTTAAAGTCTTCTCCTTCAGGTTAAAAATCCCCTATAAAGGAAATTATGGCATTGCTGGATTCACATGTCCCAGTTAAAGTAATTCTCCTTTATAATCAGTCACCCAACAATTATGACAAACAGACCAAATATCCCCTTTAGAGATGATAAATTCTCTCTAAAGTCAAAACCCTTTAGCTTCACATCTTGGGCTTCGAACAAGATACAAATAGATCCTTCAACTTCACATCTTGGGCTTTGAACAAGATATAAACCACGTTTAGCTTCACGTCTTGGGCTTTAAGCAAGACACCAAAACACCCTTTTTCCTCCCGTAGAATAGGAGGAACTACGATCGCTCTGATTTCCCTGTTTCATCAAACGGGAATACGTAGGCATAAGATTGAAAAAATCCTAGCGAACATACTAATCAAAAGCCCAAACTCCAGTACCTTCAGATATCAACCCAAAAGCATCAAATCTAAAACCTCACCAATAGTCCAAACACTATGTTTTTTTTGACAAAATAACCTAAGAGAGACCCACAATCTTAATAGCATCTGTAAACCAACCGTCACCTGTTTAAACTCACTATGCAAGCAGGGTTAATTGGAGACATCTATTTCCCTTCCTTAATCAGCTTAACAGGATAAAAAATGAATTGAACTGTAGTACCCCAAAGCGATAGTGCTTCGCAACCATGCAAAAATTCGCGCTACAGAAAAATGGCGACTCTGCTGGGGACCACGAGATCTTGTTCTCTTCCCATCTCTTAGGTAGAAACCTTAAAAAAGTGCCACAGGGAAATGGCGACCACCGTGGGGCCTGTCTTCTCTTTCCTACAATCCTTACGGTGGAAACCTTAAGTTCTCGAAGTATCACAGAAATGGCGACTCTGCTAGGGAGTCTTTGTCTGTATAGGATCATAAGACTAGAGGTCTAGGATGATTAAGACAAATATATATACTATTTTTCCTAATTGATATCTGTGTTTATTTTTCTGCTAATGGGAATGCGTGTGATGCCGCATGTGGAAAGATTGAGTATACACCTAAGATAGGTGATGGCAATGCGGGTAATCTTGCGGGGAGTAAATCCCAGTTAAGAGTCCCCGATCGACCATCAAACTCAGTGGAGACTCCCTTTGCAGATACATTGCCTATACGACTTTGGTTGTTGAAAGTAGTGTGGTTGACTGGGTTATTTGAGAAGCTGAGGTTTTTAGTATACTTGAGCCATTTTGTAGTGCGGAAGCTATCGGAAATAGTTGTCATGCGATACTACCCTTATCTAAGATCGCTCCAGGATACATCAGCTCGCTGGCAATCCGCTTGCTATTGTTATCCCAGAGGGGTCAATGATTTTGCGGACATGTACAAAAAATCACCAGTATAAACCTTTGGGGGGGGGGGGGTAGAGCCTTGACTTCATGACATCGACCCTTTGACCCCATGTTTTTTCTATGTTTTTGTGTGCTGCATTCATGCATTCATTTAAAAAACATTAAAACAAAAAAAAAATCTTCTCTTCTAGTCTCTCTTTTTCAAATTAAACTAAGACAATGATTGCAAATATCACAGAAAGGAGATTGCGCTAATGGATTTCAGTAGAAGGAAAACTCATAAGTACACCTTCAAGGTTCCAAAGTTAGAGGATTTGAGAGGTTTGGCGAGAATGATCACCAACCACGAGGCTTTCAAAGCCAAGTATGGAGCACTACTGTCTTTGTTAAGGGTCCACGTAATTGAAGGAATCCTATGCACGTTAATCCAGTTCTACGATCCGGTTTATCGCTGTTTCACATTCCCGGATTATCAGCTTGCACCAACGCTTGAGGAGTATTCTCACCTGACTGGTTTGCATATTACAGATCAAGCTCCCTTTTCTGGACTGGAAGAAATTCCAAAGGATCAAACCATTGCAAGAGCAATTTATTTGGACGAGTCAGAAGTCAGGACTCACATGACCACTAAGGGTGGAATCCAAGGTTTTCCAGCCCAATTCTTGATAAAGAAAGCTCTATACTTTGCTAGTATAGGGAACGTGGCCGCTTTCGAGAGCATCTTTGTTTTGCTCACTTACGAGTTATTTTTGTTTCCTAACATTGATAACTTCGTAGATGTCAACACCATTAAGATTTTCCTGATCGGAAACCCCGCACCAACCTTACTCGCAGACGCGTATCATTTGGTACATTTAAGGAATTTATACAGCGGAGGAATGATCACGTGCTGTGTACCCTTACTTTATAAATGGTTCACGTCTCATTTGCCCAAGTCTGCTGCATTCTGGGATCAAAAGAATACTTTATGTTGGTCACAGAGAATCATGTTTCTTACCAACTCTGACATCGATTGGTACAATCGAATCTATGACGGGATCAGAATCATTGACCGTTGTGGAAATTTCCCAAATGTACCCCTTAAAGGAACTAAGGGAGGAATCAACTATCATCCAGTGTTAGTTCGTCGTCAATTTGGATACCCAATGAGGCATGTCCCATGCAATGCTCATCTGGAAGGTCTTTTCTTCAAGGAAGGAGAAAATGACAGGGCACTAAAGACAGAAATAGTGCATGCTTGGAAACATGTTCACAGGAAAGGACGAGAGTCTCTAGGAAAATCAGATTGTGTCTCAGTGGAGCCCTATCTCCACTGCGTACAAACTAGAGCTCTCAAGCTGAGGATGCCTTACCCTCAGCAAAGGACTATGCCCTTTATTTTATGTCTGGGACGGAAAAACTTCAAGTTACTCTCAGCAAAGTTCAGCAGGAGAAGAGGTCTTGGAGGAACAAGTACCGTATTCTCAATGTGGAGTGTAAGAAAATACAGCAGCTATTAAGAGAAAAAGATGCTCTGATTGAGATTTTAGAGCAACATGCTCTAGAGAATCAAGAAGACCAAAGGAATTTGCTCGCTCCTTTCACTTGGCAAAGGAATGACAACCCGACAACGGCCGAAGAGCCCCGGTCAAAGAAGAGGAAAGTACCAGAACCAGCACTTGAGCTCTCCTCAGAGAGGACTCAGGATCCATTAGTTTAGGTTTCCTTTTTCAGCACTTTGTAAATCTACTGTATTTCCATTTCCGCAATCCTTTGAATTCAATAAAACGGGGTTTCCCCACTATTTGATACTTGCAATCTAATTGTCGAAGTTTACTTTGAATAAACAAAATTAATTAATATAATCATTGCATATCATTCATCATAAACGCATTCTTCTTACCTACGAATCTCACGTTTGCGTCTCGATTATAGAGTCAATCTGTCTCATTTGTACAATACTCGGGCCAATCGTCAGAAAAAGATGGATGATCTCGAGGAAGAGAACATAGAGTTGAGAGAAGAGATCAACACTCTGAAAGAGGATCTGAGAAAGCTTCATAACGACATGCAAGCTCTATCAGAAGCTCAAATGCAACAACAAAGGACTGTGATCTCGGAGATCACATCTAAGCCCATAGTGGAGATGTATGATCCTAGGTACAAAATTATGAAAGATCGTCCCTGGGGCATGCCTATTAACTATATCCCGGAAGGATATGTTCCGCCGATCGCTGAGGATCAGGGAACCATAGCAGGAACCGCTGGGCCTGAAGGTTACAAACTTCGGGAAAGCAAAGATGCCAGAGGCATGACAACAACTCCTGAAGGTTACAAACTTCGGGAGGCACCGAGAGTCTCGGCCATAATGACTATACCACCGCCCGTGGTACACACTGTCCCGGAAGGACAGATTCCCCAAATACCTTCTGGTGGAAACAACAGCATGTTTGACAGAATAAATGAATTCCAGGAACAATTCCTGGAGATGCAGAAAGAACTGCAGGCCTTTCGCGGTCAGGATCTATTTGGAAAGGACGCCGCTGACCTTTGTTTGGTCCCTAATGTGAAAGTTCCACAGAAGTTCCAGGTACCCGACTTTGAAAAGTACAAGGGTAACTCTTGCCCTCAGAGCCATTTGGTGATGTACGCTCGGCGAATGTCATCTCAGATAAAGAATCAGGAGCTACTGATTCACTATTTTCAGGATAGTTTAACCGGTGCCGCATTAAGATGGTACATGGGCTTAAACCGCGCTACGATCGGCACATTCAGAGATCTTGGCGCTGCTTTCGTTTAACAATATAAGTACAATTTGGACATGGCACCGGACAGAGATCAGCTCAGATCAATGTCACAAAAGGACAAGGAAACCTTTAAAGAATACGCTCAGAGATGGCGTGAAATTTCCGCTCAGATTTGTCCACCTCTTGAGGAAAAAGAGATGACAAAGATCTTCTTAAAGACCTTGAGCTCATTTTACTATGACAGAATGGTTGCCAGTGCGCCCAGTGACTTCACCGAGATGGTGGGCATGGGAGTTCGTCTTGAGGAAGCAGTCTGAGAAGGATGTTTGGTTAAAGATGCTGGATCATCAAGTAGTACAAAACGATACGGTAGTGCTCTCCCTAAGAAAAAAGAGCAAGATATCGGGAATATCTCTCTCGGAAAGAAAAGGCGACGTTATCAACCAGTAGCACCTGTAACTTCTCCTATCAATCCCGCGCCTGTTCCTACGTATCAACCTCAGGTTGCTCAGAGCCAACCTAATCAACAGCAACTTCAACATAGGATACAACAGCCTCTTCAGCAGGCTCGTCCTCAGTACAGCAACAATCGTACAATGCGACCACCAAGGTTATACCCTATACCCATGTTGTACGTAGAGCTGTTTCCATTATTACTAGTCAAGGGGCATGTCCAAACTAAATCTCCTCTTACAGTACCGGAAAATCCTCCTTTTTGGTTCAAAACGGATCAGACGTGTCCTTACCATCAAGGAGGACCAGGGCATAACATAGAAAACTGTCTCAGTTTTAAATACGACGTACAAAAGCTTGTTAGGAGCGGGGTCTTATCTTTCAAGGATACAAATCCTAATGTTTTCACAAACCCGCTGCCTCAACATGAGAAAGCTGCAGTCAATTTGATAGAGGGAGAGTCTAACAACACCTATCAAATTCATGATGTACTCTTGTTAAGGGACAACTTGGTCAAGATGCATTGTAGACAAAGCGGATATGGCCATGTGCCACCTCATAATGATCACTAGTGTGATATCTGCTCTAAAAACAATCAAGGATATTATGTGGTGCAAACAGCTCTACAGGAACAATTGGATCTCGGATGGATCCAAGAGCATCGAGTTCGTGGAGTCAACATGACCTATACGAATTCCAACATCATTCAGAACCACGACATCCGTGCACTGAATGTCAACTTGGTGGCGATGCACTCAAGGCAAAGCCAGTATCATAATCTTCCGCGGCACAATTATAATTTCTGCCTGACTTGGTCGATAAACAAACAGGGATACTCTTTTGTACAAGAGGCCCTCCAGCATCAGATGGATCTTGGATGGATCCAGGACTACCATGATAGAAATCCTTATCAGATCAACATGATTCAAATCTTTGATATTCGTCTGATGAATACCAGCTTGGTGGAGTTACATGCCAGGCAGGTCCAACTCGGTTTTCTCACTTCACATGATTATCTGAGCTGTAAAGGATGTTGTAAGAGTAACCAAGGGTGCGGTCTCGTTCAGAGAACTTTACAACACTTATTAAACCACTGGTGGCTTCCAATATATCTGGATGAAGACACACAACAAATCAGTGTGCTTAATGGAAACCCTACTCGGCGTCAAAGTCAGGATGTCCGATCTATGGAAACAAACCTGATAAGGTTGCACTGCATTCAAAGCGGGCGTGGCCAGGTGCCACCACACAACTATGAACGTTGTAGAGTCTGCTCGGAGAATAACCAAGGATGCTAACTTGTGAGGGCAGCCCTTCAAGGTCAGTTGGATCGTAAAAAGATTCACCCGTGTCTGAGTCCCGAGCCAATCAACTGGACGCCAGACTACTTCGCTGATCAAATCAGAGACGTTGTCATAATCTTTGATCATCAACAGAACAAGGATGTTTGTACCATCATCCCTCTACTGGGCGAATCAAAGGTTCTTAGCCAGGAACTGATTGAAGTTACTTACGACAGTCAGAAAAATCAGAAGGCTCCTGTAGTTATCTATCTACCGGGAGCGTTACCGTATGAATCAGCTAAGGCAATCCCTTACAAATATGGTGCAACAATAATTAAGAATGGAAAGGAAATTCCATTACCCTCCGTCTTGAATATTGCAGACATCAGTCGAGTAACACGGAGCGGTCGAATCTTCAACCGAGGAGTTGGAGAACCTAACAAAGAAAAGGAACTTCTGACAGAAGCTCCTAATCCACCAGTCGGTCAATCCAGTAATCCCGACCTTTCAAAGAACAATGACGAGATGCTGAAGCTCATCCAAAGGAGTGAATACAACATTGTTGATTAGCTGTTACAAACTCCTTCAAAGATCTCAGTACTATCACTTTTACTCAGTTCCAAAGCCCACAGAGAGGCTCTACAGAAAGTCTTAGAGCAAGCCTTTGTGGAACAGGATATGTCAATACGACAGTTTGATAGCATCATCTCTAACATCACTTCCTTTAACAACTTAGGATTCAGTGATGAGGATTTGCCAGAGGGGGCAAAAGTCACAACATGGCGCTCAATGTCACAGTTAACTGCCAGGAAGATGCTTTAGCCAGCGTACTGGTAGACACAGGATTAGCCATCAACGTTATGCCGAAGTCCACTTTAATGCGACTATCATTCAAAGGATCCCCGATGAGGGGCAGTGAGGTCATCGTCAAAGCATTTGACGGGTCTCGGAAAGCAGTTATCAGCAAAGTCGACCTTCCCATAACTATCAGTCCTCACACTTTCCTAATCACTTTCCAGGTCATGGACGTCCGGGCAGCGTACAACTGTTTATTAGGAAGACCTTGGATACACTAGGCTGGGGCAGTCACTTCAACGCTGCACCAAAAACTGAAGTTCGTCAAGAACGATCAACTCGTCACGATCTGTGGAGAACAAGCCTTGATCATGAGTAACTTATCATCGTCTACTTGTGTAGAACCCGAGGAGGTTGTTGGAACTCAGTTCCAAGCATTGTCGGTGAGCAATGAGAATCAATCAGAGAAAGGAACCTTGATTTCCTCATACAGAGATGCTCTCGAAGTGATCGAGAATAACAATCCAAAAGGATGGGGACAGCTTGTCATTCCTACTAATAATAAAACAAAGAAGGGTCTTGGTTTTTCTGCAACCTGCACCCAGACAGGTGCTAACGATGAAAGTCTTTATCCCATTCAGGACTTCTTCCACAATGGAGGTTTCCTTCACCCAGTGCCTCAAGCAGTCCATACTATCAACGAGGAGGATCCCTCCGATACGGATGAGGAATGGAAGTCCTATCTCAACGATGACGGTTATATGTCTCAGGAAGAGGTGCCTACGCCATTTTGCTATCCCACACAGAGTCCGAGATTTATACCTAGGTCAGACGTTGAAACAATATATGGAGATTGTGATCCGGAAGGATGCAGTGCTCCACCAAACTCATTAGAGGAAGACACTCTGATGAAGGACAACTTTGACCACGACTATTATGGCCCAATGGATGGCCTGCCTATCTGGCAGCCGTACACAGGAGACTTAGGGCAAGAAAATCAGCCGAACAATGAAAATCAGCTGAGCATCATTTAAAAGAATACCTGCGTCCCCACCATGTCATGGAATCAACACTCAGGGTATTCAGAACCTGTCCAGCACGACGATGAATTCACAAAGTTCGCCGGACTAGAATTTATCAATTATGCTTTTCCCGAGGTCAACGTCATCGAAAGAGATGCCTCCTCCAATTCCAAAGAAGTGTGGGACACCCTAGGACAACCAAGTGGAAAATTTGACTTCATGGTCAAGTACACCGCTCCCGAAAGCTCTCGTATTAGGCTCGAAGACATCCAACCAACTAGATGGGGAGATTTGCCTGAAAAATTAATAACTCCCTCAATTTTAATTATTTTTGATTGGTTCTTTTTGCAAAAAATCAAAAAAATGTTGAAATATTTTATTCCACAAAAAAATCAAATTTATATTAGTTAATTTAATATAATTAGTATCTTTGTGAATAAATTCCTTTTTAATTGTTTTTAAATATTTAAAAGTGAATATTTACTTTGAAAATCAAAACCAAATGAGTTTTAATTCATGTGATTAAAACCTCATTTTTCAAACCTTAAACAAAAATCACAAGTGGTTTATACAAACTTATTTGGTATTTTTATCATTTTATTTGATTTTCTTTATATATTTACTTTTAAAGGAAAATAAAATTAGGGTTTCTTTGATTTTCACCCTCACAAATCATTTTCAAACACTCATGGGCCTCTATTAGAGTGTAGACCTATCCCCATTGTAAATACACCACTTTTTGGGCCTCAGTCATTGTATAAGTCCCACTGTATTTTCAAAAACAACGGCGCAGTCGTCGCCTTTTTTAACAAAACCTTGGGCCTCTCCTTGAGCTGTAAGCCCCAACACTTGTACAAAAATAAATCATTGGGCCTCTAATAGAGTGTAAGACCTAACCCTTTTTTTTTTAACCAAAACTATTTGGGCCTCAATGCATTGTATAAGACCCAGTATGTTAAAGAAATCTCGGCGCGATCGCCAATTCAAAAACAAATCATCTGGGCCTACCCTCGTGTTATAAGCCCCATTCTTTTTCTTTAAACACCTTTGGGCCTCTTGAGAGAGTATAAGACCCACCCCTTTGTACAGAAAACCTTTTTGGGCCTCAGTCACTTGTATAAGTCCCTGTACAAATTCAAAACAACAGTGCAATCACTGATAAAACCTTGGGCCTCTCCTTGAGCTGTAATCCCCAAACAACCTTTTCAAAGCACTTTCTCCTTTGATTTTGAATATAATATTGTTATCAAATCTTTCTTTGTTGAACAACTAACCAAACAACATGGAAGCTCTTCAACCGAGTAAGTGTTTACCCGCTTTCATATATATATATATATATATATATATATATATAACTGTATTGTGGGGCTGCTCACTGTAAGTCTTCTTTCACAAACTTTTATATACTTGTCAAATATCAACTGTGTAATACTAGTATAGTTATTTAGAGTTTTCCCCGGCAACTACGTCTAGCACTAGGTAAAGCCCTGTTGGTCACTCTTAAATACAAACAAAACTAGATCCCCATAGGATTACTAGACACAGTCTTCCCTCCTCTTGGGGTTAAACAATATGGAGACGTGAAAGGCAGCATTCTCGGTGAACCCTTTCTCAGACTGTCACTCTTAGAAATCGTCAAAGAAATTCTAACTCCCCAGAGACGATCTTTTCTCCGTGAATGGCATCTCTTGAGTTTCTTCTAAATTCTCAGACTTTCCTGGCTTGATCTATTCTCGGTGAACCCTCTTGAGTTTCTTCGAAATTCTCAGACTTTCCTGGCTTGATCTCTTGAACTTCTCGGGGTTTGGGGACCAACATGCTTCTTAAAAGCATCCCCGCCTCCTCTTGTGCGTTGTACAAGGACCCTTCGACTTCTTAAAAGCTCTCATACCTTCTCTTGGGCTTAGTACAAGGACCCAGAGACCTCTACAGGTATAGGAGCAGAACCTAGTCATTAATTTGCTAGAGCTGTCTTTCTGAGTCAAGTGTCAGACCTGTTAATGGGTTGACCTTCATCCCTTAACATACCTGTCGTACCCCAAATTTTGACCACCCGTCTATTTATTTATTTATTTTTGTATTGAGGGGTTTATTTATTTTAATAGCAGGGGTAGAATAAATTATGATGGCGTTATGAGTTAAATAGGGTTAGATTACTGTTATCTTTATATATAGGGATTAATTAGGGTCATATTAATTTTTAAACGAATTATACTAGGGTCATAGTGGGGTTATTAGAGGATTAATGTTAATATTAATATTATTATTAATATTAATATTATCATTGAATTATTATTAAAATACCCGCTAATGTTGTTTTATTTTGAATAAATAAAATGGTACAGTTGGTAGCAAGGGGAGTATAGGGAGTTACAAGACGGAGAGGTTGTGAGTTCGAATCCCACCTTTTTCATTTTTAATGTTGTATTTGTTTTATCTTTACTACTAACTCTTTTTTATTTTTATTTTTAATAAAAAATCACAAAAATATCATTTTTTAATATTTATTTTTTAATTTTCGTATTTGTATTTAATGCAATTTTAAAAATATGATTTTTTCATTAAAATCAATATTTTATGGAAAAAATCTCAAAAATCATAAAAATAAAAATAAAAATAAAAATCAATCAAATATTTTTTTCTCATTATCATTATTAGGATATTTCTTTTATTTAAAATATTAATTTTTTATTTAAATTCACCAAGCCATGAATCCATCTAGATTCATTTGCTTGGGCTCTAAGGAATGAATAAAATCAGGTCAGATTAAATCATTCCTAATTTAGATAATCACATTCAATTTCTGACCTAATTTTTTATCTATAAATAGAACCTTTTTTTCTCATATTTTCCTCACCCACTATTCACATATTCAATCCCCAAAGTTTTATGTTCTTCACACTGAAGAACAACAACAAATAAACCCTAGCCTCTAACAGCAAGCTGATCAAGAAAGATCAAAAGGGAGCAGCAAAGGATACGCGAAGAACGCAAAAATAAGGTGGGAGAAAGGATAAAGAAAGGAGAGGAAGGGAAAGCAGCAGCTTAAGTGGGTCACGACACTCTAGGTTGGTGTCTTCAAACATTTAGTTATCATTTGTATATATTTATTATCGAATTCCTGTTTGTAAAAATATATATGTTATTGCTTGTTTGTTTCGATTAATTGGTCAAATTTTGAGTTTTTGGGGTATTAATACTAGGGTACGGATTATTTTTAATAAAATGGTTAAAATAAAAAAATATAACCATTTATTAATCTTTTCTTTTAAAATGAATATTGAAAAATAGAAAATAAAATAAGCATGGATTAGATTTTTTTAACTTTTACTATTCATGATTAGGAAATTTAATTGGGTTTAATAAAAAATTAATTAATTAACATAATCAAGAATAAGGGGTTTAACCGTGTAATAAAATAAAATAATTTATTAGCTTATTATTATATTTTCTATAATAAAAAAATGTGGGTTTATTTAAATTTGTAATTTTTGGGTTTAATTTAAAATTTGGAATTTATTTATAAAAATTGGGTTTAATTTATATTTTAGAGTTTATTTATTTTGTACAATATAATTTTGGGGTTGTTATAATTTGATTTTTATCATAATAAAGTTTGGATTGATTTATATTAATTTATACAAATTTGGAGTTTTATTTTGGGTATTATAATAAATAGGGGCTCATTTATATAAATTTATAATTTGAGGTTATTATAACTTATCTATCTTTATAGGTATTGATTTGGGTTTACTTATTTCTTATTTTTTATAATTAATAAATTTTGAATTTAACATTTAAATTTGGGATCGTTATAATTCGGTGGATTTATTTATATTAATATAAATTTTGGGGTTTATTATTTTATTTTGGGTTTATAAATTGGGGTTTATTTACATAAATATAAGGTTTTTATAATATAATTTTGGGATTTTATATGATTGGAATTAAAAAATAAGGGATTGCTCTATTTTTTTTTGGGGTCTTTAAGATGATAATTACATTTATTTTAATTTTAAAAAAGGGATTAATGTTTTTTTTATGAGTTTAATGCTAATTTAAAATTAGGGATTTCATTAATGGATATTAAAATTATTTCTGGGAGTAAATTTATTGTTATTTTCTAAAGGGGTTTCATTATGGGATATTAAAATTATTTTTATTACTAAATGGAGCTAATTTTTTTTGGGATTGAATTTATTTTAATTTTTTAAAGGAGATTAAATTTATTTTATTAAAAGGAATTAATTTATGTTGGGATTGAATTTATTTATTTTATGGGATATTAGGGATAATTGAGATAAAAATTTGGGATAAGGGATAAATATTTGGGATAGTACTCTTCGTCCGAGAGTATAAATAATGGATAGGAATTGGGATAAAACTCTTAGGTTCCAAGAGTATAAATATAGGCCAAGGGATAAAACTCTTGATATCCGAGAGTATAAATAAAAGGATTAAGGGATAAAACTCTTCCTCCGAGAGTATAAACAATGGATAGGGATTTAAGGGATATAACTTCTTATCTAGGAGTATAAACAATAGATTTAGGGATACAACTCTTTATCCAAGAGTATAAATAGTGGATTGGGTTTAGGATTAGGAATGAGAATAGGATTAGGGGGTAGGAATAGGGGAGGTGAACTACGGTTACTCTGATCCTTCATTTTGAGGGTACATAGGCATAGGGTTGCAAACCAACCCTAGCGAGTATAATTAGGAAAAAACTTAGGTTTTCTTTTCATTTAGACAAACAAACATACCCTAAACTCAAAGGTGGATCCCATTGAGTACAATGGAAGTGAAGGGTGCCTAACACCTTCCCTTTACTTAAATGACTCCCGAACCGTAGGAATCTCTACCTTAGGATAAGGATATTTAGGTTTATCATTATTTTCCTTTAAAAAATATGGTGGCGACTCGAATATTTTTGCTGGCCGCCACAGCTGGCGACTCTGTTGGGGATTCCTTCCTAGAGAGAGTCAACCCTAACCTTAGGATTTAGGGATTTGTTTGTCTTGGATGTTTATTTTGGTTTTTTATTTTATTGTTATTTATTTTTATTTTATTTCATATATTTATTTATTTAACCTTTTGTTTTTTTATTTTGTTATCATACAAGGGATTGGGGCAATAAAATAAAAGGAGTGAAGCTAAAACCCAAAGCTTGGAGGATAACCCTAGAACCTAAAGTGGAACGAAAATGTTTTTGCGGGGGATGCAACGTCCCTTAAAATGCATTGATGCCACACTCAGAGTAGATCCTTCCAAAGTCGCATCACGAAAGGGCTAGCCCCTCTTGTAGTGGAATGATTTGGATGTGGTCCGTGACTCTGAGAACCTTAACCTACCCCACGCCAATCTATGGAGACCCTATGTATTCAACCCTCAAGGGCTGTTACTAGGCTCCTACCCCAAATGAGACTTATCCCGAAGGATTACCATAGGAAGGCTTGCTCCTTCTCATGGTAAAACAAGGGTATAGTCTAAACATTTTGGGGCCGTTATGCTGTCCAAGTTTTTATATCCTACATGTGAGGGGATTGGGTAGATAAGCTTTAGATCTAAACCTATCATAGGGAGCTTACCTTGCTAGGGCATGCTTGCATTTTCACCTTACCCTAACCCAAAAAAACATTTAACCAAAGAACAAAGGGTCCATGTCATCATGCATTTAAAAACTTTTTTTGCATATATACATTTTTGTGGGGAATTTCAAGATGCATTGTAGGAATATGGGAAAGATGGATTCAAACAAAAGGGCTACCCTACGCATTAGAGTGCTAAGTGGTGATTTACAAAGTCTCAAGGACCTTTGAGACTTAATGCCAAATCTGCTCAAAGGATGTTTACACCCAAGTATGGAAGGATCCTCGATCTCTTAGGGACCCCTATGAAGGTAGAGGCCATAATTGCTTTTGCACAACTTTATGATCCTTCTCTATGTGACTTCCTCTTCAAGGATTTTCAACTATCTCTTACGCTATACTTGGATTTACAAGGAGAAAAACTTACAAAGGGGCATGGGGGCAAAAAAGGAAAACACAACAAAAAATAATAATCAAAAGAAAAATAAAAATGGTCAAGCTAAAAAAAAAACTCAGTTGTACCCCTTGAAGATCCATCATCTCACTACAAGGAGGATAGGGAAGTCCAAGGGCTTAAGAAAGGATACTTGGAGGAGTTTAAAGCTCATTGGAAGAAGGCATTGGGGCCATCCACTTAGTTTACGCCTTCTTAAGCTCAGGAGCTTCCATCTTGGGATTATTGTTTTGGGTTGTTCCCGAGGAATTATTTTTATAAGGCATTTTGGATTTGGGATTGGCTAATGGATTTGGATTTGATATTCTATGTGTATGGGTTTCATCCTTTGGATATATTCATCTATGACTACAATGGATTTTGGAATTCCCCCCAAATAAAAATTTTAAAAAATTATTTAGCATACATCATGCATATTCATACATTCATCACCAACATGCATTCAATATAAGGAAAATATAAAAAAAAAATCATTTTTTTCAAACTTCGTCTCAGGCATAACAATCTGACTTCCCGACCTCGCACTCGAGCGTACCAAAGGAAAGCTATGGATCAGATGGAGAAGGATATGGTTACCCTAAGAGGAGAAATGGATACTGTCAAGGAGAATGTGGAAGAAATGAAAAGCCAGATTGATCAACTGACACTTGCCGTCCAGAGTTTGATAGCCAGAAGAACCAAGTCAAGCCATTAAGGGAAGGTTCCTACTCCTACCTCCCATGTTGAAGACAATAACCCCCTACTAGGGTTTGTCCATGATCTAGAACATGAGGAGACTGGAACTACTAAGCACAAAACTATTAACCAACCTCTCGAGGGAACCGTCTCTCCACATATTTCCAATGGGGCACCTCGTACTACTTACAGACCTACTCCACGGGAGAACTACGCATACGAGGGTGAAAATCCAAGACAAGTGGCCCTCGAAAATAAAGGAACCACTGTTAGGGAAAGGAGAGGGATTGATGATAAGTACAAAGCACTTGAGGAAAGGTTAAAGGTCGTGGAGGGACTCAATGTTTTTGGAGTGGATGCTTTAGAAATGTGTCTGGTGCCCGATGTGGTCATGCCTCCTAAGTTTAAGACACCTAACTTCGAGATGTATAAAGGAGTTAGTTGTCCCAAAAATCACATCCGGATGTTTTCCCGAAAGATGGGGGCTCATGCTAAAAATGAAAAGCTGATGATGCATGTTTTCCAAGACAGCCTTAGTGGGGCATCCTTAGATTGGTACATGCAACTAGAAAGAACTTACATCAAGAATTGGGAGGATCTGGCAAGTGCCTTTATAAGGCAATACCAATATAATGTAGACATGGACCCTGATCGCATACAATTACAAAACATGTCTCAAAAAGGGAGCGAATCTTTTAAGGAGTATGCCCAGAGATGGAGGGAGCTAGCCTCTCGTGCGGGAAAGCGAGCTAGTGGATACATTCATGGGAACTCTGCAAGGGCTATACTATGAAAGGATGATTGGGGCAGTCTCAACAGGATTCACTGACTTGGTTATCATTGGAGAGAGGATTGAGAACGATTTAACGACAGGAAAGATTGGGCAGTCATCCTCCGATCAACATAACAATAAGGGGTACCCCGAAAACAACTCAAAGGAAAATGATGTCAGTGTTATAGAATATCCAAATCTGGGAGATAATGTGTTACTGGGGCACATTGGGGCAACAGTCAACGCTATGGAAGGGATGGAAGATGAATTCCTTATTAATAAGGAAGACCTAACAAACTGGGGCAAACAATGGAATTCACCTGAGGAGAAGGACTTGTTTGGGCTGGGTTACAAACCAGCTAATGAAGGATTAGAAGGCGATTGCCATGGTGTGGGATTTGGAATTTGGGATCATGTGGCCTTAACGGAAGAGGAAGAAAAGAATGCCTAATTTCGACAATTGGAGAACCATCGGGATTTCTGAGATGATTTTTGTTTCGAAGTAATTTACTTTTTCCTTAAAATAATAATAAGTCCCTTGCTATGCCCAAGGCAAGTGGATAAAGCTTTGTAGGGCCACCTTTTATTTCACTGGATTTATTTCTATCAATAAAATTGCATTTTGTTTTCAATCAAGATCTTTTTCTTTCATTTTCTGTTTATTCAAAATGGCAATATACCTTCTTTCGATATTTTTATTTCTAGTACTTCATTCCAAAAAGGAAAAAAGAAAAAAAAAAGAGAAAAATCTTCGTTTTCATGCAAATTTAAAATTGAACCTATTAAGAATGACACCGCTATAATCTCGAATGACTTCGGATTATCGATTAGCCAAGCGTAAGAGGGTGATGGGGACGAGTGTGAGCTTCCCGAAGAGTTAGCCAGACTGTTGAGGCAAGAGGACAAGGAAATACAACCTCACCAGGAACCAGTGGATGTGATCAATTTGGGAATTGAGGAAGATAGGAAAGAGGTCGAAGTCGTGCTTCTCCGGATAAGGATATAAAGGAAAGACTGTTCGAGTTATTACAAGGATACTCCGACGTGGTTGCAGGGTCATACCAAGATACGCCAGGACTTGATACAAGCATCGGCAAGCCCAAACCACTACTCAAACTAGAATGCACGCCAATCAAAAGCTGAGTAAGACTAGATCAGATATGATCCTCCAGATCAGGGAAGAAGTCAAGAAGCAATTCGGCTTTTTGTCACAAGGTAACGCCTGCTGGGTTAAAGAACATAGGAGTAACTTATCAAAGGACTATGGTAATTTGGGGAATAAGGAGATAGAGGTTCATATGGATGATACGATTACCAAGTCACAAAAGGAAGAAGATCACATAACTAACTTGCAAAAGTAAGCGGATCAGTTAAGGAAATTCAAGTTACGACTAAAGCCCACAAGGTGTACTCGTGGAATCAGACCTGGAAAATATCAGGGTCCATGATCAGTCAAAGGGGAATAAAGGACAAAATGAAAGTCGTTCAAGGGATGCCAGCTCCAAGGATAAAAAAGGAAGTTCATGTATTTTTGGGGAGATATCTCCCACCTTACAGCTACTTGTGAGCCAATCTTCAAATTACTCAGAAAATGACCAAATCATTGAATGGAATGAAGATTGTCAAAAGGATTTCGATTGGATCAAGGAATATTTGCAAAAGCAACCTATATTGGTGCCACCAGTCCCAAGGAGGCCACTCATAATGTATTTAATAAAATTTGAGAATCCAATGGATTGTGAAACTTTGGACTCCTATGAAGGACCTAAACCTGGATCTTGAGGGAGACTTATGTTTGCATAAGGACAGGGGCTATTAATCGGAATTTAGGATCATAAAGGAAGCTAATCTGGATAAGGCAGAATGGGTGCAAACTAGACTCGATCAGCTAACCTCGTCTAAGGGAAACGTGTGGTTGTGGGTAGTTATATCCACAGGGAATTAAGAGAGTGTTTGACAAAGAAATTCGTCCTCGCCTACGCGAAGAGGGAGACTTGGGGTTAAGGAAAATATTACCCATCCATAAAGACCACCACGTCAAATGGACCCCACCCTAGGAAGGGCCATATGTCGTAAAGGGTGCCTCCTTTGGCGGAGCACTAATATTAACAACCATGGATGGAGCGGATTTACCACGACCGGTGAACTCTGATTCGGTCAAAAATGCTATGCCTAGAAAAAGAGGATAAAAGCCCGCTAAGTCGAAAACCCTAAAGGGCGACTTAGGCAAAAATTAGGGCGTCCCGGTGGATTGAAAGCTCGAAAGAGCAATGCAGGCAAAAATTAGGGATTTGGATAAAAATGATACCCGACAAGTCGAAAACCCTAAAGGACGGCTTAGTAAAAAAAAATGGTATATCATCCCGGTGGACTAAGACTCTAAAAAGAGTGGTTCAAGTAAAAGTTAGGGATATCCAAAAGGCATATGACTGAAAACCCTTAAGTCACCCCGTAATAGGAATTTAGAAGGGAGCGATCATTCCAGCCGTCATCTTGAGAAGCGAAGTGTCGTTATCTTGGAGTCTTAGGGATATTAGCTGGTATTAAATTTAATAGGATCATAAATAAATTTGTTTTCTTATTGCCATTTTACATTTTTCTGGATTTTCGGTAATATCTCCTTATGAGAATTACCCTCCTTGCTTATCATTGCCCATTTGCGGGCCAATTCTCAATAAATTTGCTTTTCAAATACGTTTCTTTGCCTCCTAAAAATATTCCGTTTGATTACAAGGTGTCGGTTAATTGTGAGATAATGCATTGAAATATCAGGTATAAATAAAAGCTTTAAAAAGGGAAAATGGATTTTACTTCGGTTTTTGGAATTATCAAAGGGATCATATTCTTCCAAAGCAAGATATAGGGTCTATACACTGACAGGAATGTACGTTACAATCTAACCAACATGGGAGGTTCTTTAACAACATGTTAAACAGGAATCAAGAGTATCATGGCTCACTACGATTATCAAGGTCTCAAGGGTCAGGGAGTCAGGACGTTATGGAAAGTTTTATTTCAGACAACACATGCATTGCATATCATAAAAGAGGCGTTAGCCCAAATCATGCACCAGTCATGTCGCTACGCTCTAGTATCTAACATGCACTCATAAACTCAAACATGCATACATGCGCTCATATACCCAAACATGCATACATGCATAAGGTTCATATTTACTCTTAGGGGTTTAATTCCCGACTGGGCAACATGGCCTTCATAAGGGATAGGTTTCATCAGGTATCTCAGGATTTTCATCAAGGGTTCCACTAAGGGCTTTTTTTTTCAAGGGTTCTATTGAGGGTTCTACCAGAATGTTATTAAAGGATTTCACAATGTCTTATCATGGGGTTTCATCAGGGTTTTATTAAATGGTTTTATTAAAAGGTTTCACTGGGGTCTTATCAAGGGGTTTTCTATCAAGGGATTTCGTCAAAAGGGGTTTTCCCAAAATCTCATCCAAGGGATTCCAGCAAAAGGGTTATACCATATTTTAACAAAGGGTTTTACCAAGGGATTTATCAAGGAGGTTTGCGTAAGGGATTTTATTAAGGATTGTCAATAAATTTTAAGAGATTTCATCAAAACGAGTTATCAAGGGGTTCCACTAAAAAAATTTTCAAAGGGGTTCAATCGGGTATTTCGTCAAGGGTTTATTACTTGGGATCTTAGGATGATCAGCGTAGTACCTACCGGACTCTGTGGTCAAAATTAGGGTCCTTCTTATATTTAATCGTCTCCACAACAAAAGAGGAAGACTCATCAACATCCTCTTTTTGATTCGAAGACGATTAAATAGGGGCATCTGTCGTACCCCAAATTTTGACCACCCGTCTATTCTTTTTTTTTGCTTTTTGTATTGAGGGGTTTATTTATTTTAATAGTAGAGGTAGAATAAATTATGATGGCGTTATGAGTTAAATAGGGTTAGATTACTGTTATCTTTATATATAGGGATTAATTAGGGTCATATTAATTTTTAAACGAATTATACTAGGGTCATAGTGGGGTTATTAAAGGATTAATGTTAATATTAATATTATTATTAATATTAATATTATCATTGAATTATTATTAAAATACCCGCTAATGTTGTTTTATTTTGAATAAATAAAATGGTACAGTTGGTAGCAAGGGGAGTATAGGGAGTTACAAGACGGAGAGGTTGTGAGTTCGAATCCCACCTTTTTCATTTTTAATGTTGTATTTGTTTTATCTTTACTACTAACTCTTTTTTATTTTTATTTTTAATAAAAAATCACAAAAATATCATTTTTTAATATTTATTTTTTAATTTTCGTATTTGTATTTAATGCAATTTTAAAAATATGATTTTTTCATTAAAATCAATATTTTATGGAAAAAATCTCAAAAATCAAAATTTAGATAATCACATTCAATTTCTGACCTAATTTTTTATCTATAAATAGAACATCTTTTTCTCATATTTTCCTCACCCACTATTCACATATTCAATCCCCAAAGTTGTTGTTGTTCACACTGAAGAACAACAACAAATAAACCCTAGCCTCTTACAGCAAGCTGATCAAGAAAGATCAAAAGGGAGCAACAAAGGATACGCGAAGAACGCAAAAATAAGGTGGGAGAAAGGATAAAGAAAGGAGAGGAAGGGAAAGCAGCAGCTTAAGTGGGTCACGGCACTCTAGGTTGGTGTCTTCAAACTTTTAGTTATCATTTGTATATATTTATTATCGAATTCCTGTTTGTAAAAATATATATGTTATTGCTTGTTTGTTTCGATTGATTGTTCGAATTTTGAGTTTTTGGGGTATTAATACTAGGGTACAGATTATTTTTAATAAAATGGTTAAAATAAAAAAAATAAAAAAATATAACTATTTATTAATCTTTTCTTTTAAAATGAATATTGAAAAATAGAAAATAAAATAAGTATGGATTAGATTTTTTTAACTTTTACTATTCATGAATAGGAAATTTAATTGGGTTTAATAAAAAATTAATTAATTAACATAATCAAGAATAAGGGGTTTAACCGTGTAATAAAATAAAATAATTTATTAGCTTATTATTATATTTTCTATAATAAAAAAATGTGGGTTTATTTAAACTTGTAATTTTTGGGTTTAATTTAAAATTTGGAATTTATTTATAAAAATTGGGTTTAATTTATATTTTAGAGTTTATTTATTTTGTACAATATAATTTTGGGGTTGTTATAATTTGATTTTTATCATAATAAAGTTTGGATTGATTTATATTAATTTATACAAATTTGGAGTTTTATTTTGGGTATTATAATAAATAGGAGCTCATTTATATAAATTTATAATTTGAGGTTATTATAACTTATCTATCTTTATAGGTATTGATTTGGGTTTACTTATTTCTTATTTTTTATAATTAATAAATTTTGAATTTAACATTTAAATTTGGGATCGTTATAATTCGGTGGATTTATTTATATTAATATAAATTTTGGGGTTTATTATTTTATTTTGGGTTTATAAATTGGGGTTTATTTACATAAATATAAGGTTTTTATAATATAATTTTGGGATTTTATATGATTGGAATTAAAACATAAGGGATTGTTCTATTTTTTTTTGGGGTCTTTAAGATGATAATTACATTTATTTTAATTTTAAAAAAGGGATTAATGTTTTTTTATGAGTTTAATGCTAATTTAAAATTAGGGATTTCATTAATGGATATTAAAATTATTTCTGGGAGTGAATTTATTGTTATTTTCTAAAGGGGTTTCATTATGGGATATTAAAATTATTTTTATTACTAAATGGAGCTATTTTTTTTTGGGATTGAATTTATTTTAATTTTTTAAAGGAGAATAAGTTTATTTTATTAAAAGGAATTAATTTATGTTGGGATTGAATTTATTTATTTTATGGGATATTAGGGATAATTGGGATAAAAATTTGGGATAAGGGATAAATATTTGGGATAGTACTTTTCGTCCGAGAGTATAAATAATGGATAGGAATTGGGATAAAACTCTTAGGTTCCAAGAGTATAAATATAGGCCAAGGGATAAAACTCTTGATATCCGAGAGTATAAATAAAAGGATTAAGGGATAAAACTCTTCCTCCGAGAGTATAAACAATGGATAGGGATTTAAGGGATATAACTCCTTATCTAGGAGTATAAATAATAGATTTAGGGATAAAACTCTTTATCCAAGAGTATAAATAGTGGATTGGGTTTAGGATTAGGAATGGGTTTAGGATTAGGAATGGGAATAGGATTATGGGGTAGGAATAGGGGAGGTAAACTACGGTTACTCTGATCCTTCATTTTGAGGGTACGTAGGCATAGGGTTGCAAACCAACCCTAGCGAGTATAATTAGGAAAAAACTTAGGTTTTCTTTTCATTTAGACAAACAAACATACCCTAAACTCAAAGGTGGATCCCATTGAGTATAATGGAAGTGAAGGGTGCCTAACACCTTCCCTTCACTTAAATGACTCCCGAACCGTAGGAATCTCTACCTTAGGATAAGGAGATTTAGGTTTATCATTATTTTCCTTTAAAAAATATGGTGGCGACTCGAATATTTTTGCCGGACGCGAAAATACCAGGCTTCTCTTGGGCATCATACAAAGATCATTCCCTACCTGAGAATCGATTTCTCAAAACACCAGTAGACTTGGACAGTCTCAATACCCTTTAGATTTTCCATTTCCTTAAAGAACAGGAAATTACCTGATCCTTTAATCAATCCCAAAGCACAATAATACCTTTAATCCTTCCCTTCATAAGAACTGATTTTCTCTTTTATCCAACATACTGGACCTGTCACTAAACTGAAACAGTCACCAACACACTAGCCTCCTATTGGGATTTGTACAATGATTCTCCCCAGCGGAGCTAACCTTTTCACACTCTCTTGTTGAGTATAAAAGACTCTCTTGCTGAGTCGAACCCTTTTAGCCTCCATCTCGGGCTTCGTACGAGATACTAAAAATCACTCTCTTGTTGAGTATAAAAGACTCTCATGTTGAGTCAACCCTTTTAGCCTCTCTCTCAGGCTTCGTATGAGACACATAAAAGCACTCTTTTGTTGAGTCAACCCTTTTAGCCTCTCTCTCGGGCTTCCTACGAGACACATAAAAGCACCCTCTTGTTGGGTCAATAGCCTCCTCTTAGGCTTTGTATAAGGAAACCCCGGTTGAGTCAGTCAACCTTTTAGCATCAAAATCTGTGCCTTGCTCACAGCATATAAACATCAACAACTCCTTTTCCCCCATCTAATTCCTGTAAGTGGCAAGCCTCTGGATTATTTACATCCACGCCACTGTCCCTCTTTTAGCATGAGGAATTCCTAAGGAAAGATGGCATTACTCTACACTGAGTTAAAGTCTTCTCCTTCAGGTTAAAAATCCCCTATAAAGGAAATTATGGCATTGCTGTATTCACATATCCCAGTTAAAGTAATTCTCCTTTATAATCAGTCACCCAACAGTTGTGACAAATAGACCAAGTATCCCCTTTACAGATGAAAATTCTCTCTAAAGTCAAAACCCTTTAGCTTCACATCTTGGGCTTCGAACAAGATACAAATAGACCCTTCAGCTTCACATCTTGGGCTTTGAACAAGATACAAACCACTTTTAGCTATTTGTCTTGGGCTTTGAACAAGACACCAAAACACCCTTTTTCCTCCCGTAGAATAGGAGGAACTACGATCGCTCTGATTTCCCTGTTTCATCAAACGGGAATACGTAGGCATAAGATTGAAAAAATCTTAGCAAGCATACTAATCAAAAGCCCAAACTCTAGTACCTTCAGATATCAACCCAAAAACATCAAATCTAAAACCTCGTCAATAGTCCAAACACTGTGCTTTTTTGACAAAATAACCTAAGAGAGACCCACAATCTTAATAGCATCTGTAAACCAACCGTCACCTGTTTAAACTCAGTATGCAAGCAGGGTTAATTGGAGACATCTATTTCCTTTCCTTAATCAGCTTAACAGGATAAAAAATGAATCGAACTGTAGTACCCCAAAGAGATAGTGCTTCGCAACCACGCAAAAATTCACGCTACACCTTTGTCATTAACAAAAAGGATGGAGAAGATTTTTTGAAAATTAAATGTTAAATAAGCAACAGAATGAATATGAATGAAGCATAGAACACATTCACATAAATATAACATCACACACAAGAATTAAAAATCAACAATACTTAATAACTAAAACATTATACGAACATTCACGAAACAAAAAAAAATACTTAACAACAAAAAGTCTTAAAAACTAAGAAAGGAAAACATAATAGTACTTAAAACAGAATTTCAATAATAACAGCATAATGCAAAAAAAAACATAATCATAAGTCTTTAGTCATCCTCGGACATTTGGTCTCCCTCTTCCTCTCCATCTTCACCAACTTCGCCTTCGTCACTTTCTTCAATAACAACCCAGGAATGGTTCATGGATCTAAAAAGTTTCCTAAGAGCATTTATTCCCCGAGTTGTTTCACGATGATTCCTTTCCATTGTTTCCTTGATGAGATGAACTTCAGAATATAGGAACTCATTTGTGACTCCCCCTTCCGGGATTTGAGGGTTTTGAGGAGCAAGCTCATCCTTGTAATGAAACATTCCATTAGGAGCAATGATGATTTGGTGTTCTTTGTAGCAGTTGAGGCATTAATTTCACATACTTTAGCGACCATGTCGGTCTTTGGCTCTCTTTGAAGTAACACCTCTTTATTCTACTCCAACATTCTTGAAATGAATCTAGCATAGGGTAGTCCTCCGTTTAGTAAAACTTGGTGCCTCATGTTATGCAAAATGGCATAAGCCAAATTAATTTCTACATTCAGCTTCATGCATCTTATCAGTTCCATTTCTAACTCACTCACTCGAGAATGGTTGGAATGTTTTGGCACCAGAATGTATGCCAGAACATAATGAAGCATCCTATCACTCACTGTCAGGAGATTGGCATACTTCACAACCCTGCTTGAATTATGAGTTTGCTTATTCATGACATCCTCACGAGTTCCTCTAGAAATTAAGACAAAATAGTCCAAACTGTCAAAATTTTTCCAGAAGTCAGTGTCCGGAAGAACACCGTGATGGAGTTCATCCCCTTTTGCTGGAATCCCTAAACATGTTCCCAACTCAGATAAATCCATACGAATAACAACCTTTTTAACCACATTATTTATAACAGGATCTCCAAATTCATCTTTAGTAAAACCTAAAGTAGAGTAGAATTCCCTAACCAAATCAGGGTAGTAATGACCTTTCTCAACAACCAGGTTGTTTACACCAGAGTCCTTTAACAGTGCACGAAAAGTAAAGCTATGACTAGGAAAAGCTTTGAAATTAACATACTTTACCGCCATTAAGGGACGAGTCCGAACAGCAAAGTCCAATCTCCTAGCTTTCACATAAGTTGCATGTTGTTCCTCTACAGGATCAGAGCTTCCTTCAGCCATTTTCTTCTTACCCTTGTCTTGATTTGGAGCCATTGATGGAGCTTTGAGAAGTTTAGGGTTTGTAGAGTGATTTTCGGATTAGGAGAGGAGAGGAATTTTGAGATGAGGGTTTGTGAGATATGGGGTTTATAAGGAGTAGTAAGAGAGTGGGTATTAATTTCCTTTGAATTTTCTCTTTGAATAGAGCTTTGAATATGGTTAATGCAGGAAGTTGGAATGGTAGAAGAAGAAGTGAACTAAGACTTATGAAGAAAGATGCAATGAACTTATCACATAAGCACTTTTCAGTCAAAAAGAAAAATAATAAACACATGTGACAAAAGAAAAAACAAAATAAAAATGAATTAATTTTTCTGAAACTTACAGTGGTAACCGATTACTTCAGATAGGATAACCGGTTACTTGGTCAAAAAATAGCGCAGATGCTGGAAAACTTGAATGGGTAACCGGTTACCTTATGCAAAAGTTGAAAAACAGCAGCATCAAAACTAAAAAATGGTCAGAATTTTCCAAAATTTTTTGCTATGACATGTTATAACATATTATTATGCATCTAAGAGTAACACACTTATGCCATAAACATATATTTAAGATCATGAAAATTTAAGAATATCAAATATTTCACAAACTACATATTTTAATGTAAAATTGCATAAGTTAAAAATGAAAGAAATTTGTGTACCGAGTCTTCATTATAGCATATAATGAATAATTATTGAAGATCTACACATCACTTTCATCTAGAATGCCAAGTTCTCTTCGAATCTTGTAAAATTCTTTTTTGCAAGCGGTTTTGTGAAGATGTTCGTGAGTTGATTTTGTGTATCCACGAATGTGGCTTCAACATCGCCTTTCAGCACATGCTCAGGCAGAAAATGATGTCGAATGTCTATGTGTTTTGTACGGGAATGCATGACTAGATTCTTTGTGATATTGATAGCACTTGTGTTGTCACACCGTAGAGGGATGCATCCGAAATTGAGTCCATAATCAAGAAGTTATTGCTTGAGCCAAAGAATTTGTGCACAACAACTACCCGCCGCTATGTACTCTACTTCTGCCGTGCTAAGAGAAACACATGTTTGTTTCTTTTATGCCCATGATACTAATGTATATCCTAGTATGTGACATGTTCCACTTGTGCTTTTTTCTATCAATTTTACATCCTGCATAATCCGCGTCAGAATAACCTACTAAATCACATATACTACCTTTAGGATACCATAAGCCGACATTCGATGATCCTTTAAGATACTTCATTATCCTCTTTACCGCCGTGAGATGAGATTCCTTTGGACAAGCTTGAAAACGTGCACACAAACATACAATAAACATAATATCAGGTCGACTAGCAGTTAGATATAATAAAGAGCTGATCATACCTCGATATTTAGTTATATCAACTGGAATTCCGGATTCGTCATGATTAACATATGTGCCGGATCCCATTGGAGTTGCTATCTCTTTGCAAGTATCCATGTCAAATCTTTTAAGAAGTTCTTTACAATATTTTGATTGATTGATAAATTTCCCATTCTTTGTTTGTTTGATATGCAATCCAAGAAAGTAGTTCAATATTCCCATCATGGACATTTCAAATTCTCCTTGCATGATTTTTGAGAATTTTTCACATAACGACTCTTTTGTAGATCCAAAAATGATGTCATCTACATAAATTTGTACTAAGATAGTATGATGGTTAGTTCTTTTAATAAACAAAGTAGTATCAACTTTACCTTTTTCGAAACCGTGTTCACAAAGAAAATTACTTAACCTATCATACCAAGCTCTTGGTGCTTGCTTCAATCCATACAAGGCCTTTTTGAGTTTGTATACATGATTAGAATATTTGAAATCTTCAAAGCCTGGAGGTTGATTTACATAAACTTCTTTAAGTATGTATCCATTTAGAAATACGCTTTTAACGTCCATCTGATACAACTGAAAGTTCAAAGAGCAAGCATATGCCAACAATAATCTTATTGCTTCTAGTCTAGCAACCGGTGCAAATGTTTCCTCAAAATCTATACCTTCCTCTTGATTATAGTCTTGTGCTACTAATCTTGCTTTGTTCCTTATAATGATTCCATTTTCATCTAGCTTATTTTTAAATATCCATTTAGTGCCAATAATATGCTTCCCTTTTGGTCTTGGAACTAAATCCCATACTTCATTTCTTTCGAACTGATTTAATTCTTCTTGCATGGCTAGAATCCATTGATCATCAAGGCATCTTGGACTTTAGATGGTTCTATTTGAGAAACAAAATCCATATTGAGACATGCATCCTTTAGATTTGACCGAGTAGATACTCCTTGAGATATATCTCCAATAATCTTGTCAATCGGGTGATCTCTATCAGTCCTCCATTCTTTTGGTAGATCTTCGAGTATAGATTCTTCTTGGATAGATTCTTGATGATCTACTTGATTCTCATTGTTGACTTTGGAGGAGTCTTCTTGAGGAGCTTCTATGGAATCATCATCACAAATAACAATATCCTCCTTGGAGGGGTTAGATTCATCAAACTTAACATGCATAGATGATTCAATAGTTAAAGTTCTTTTACTATAAATTCTATATGCCTTACTAGAAAGTGAACACCCAAGAAACATACCTTTATCCGATTTTTCATCGAACTTACCGAGATTGTCTTTGTCATTGTTAAGGACAAAGCATTTGCAACCAAATATGTGAAAGTAAGCAATGTTTGGTTTCCTCCCTTTGAAAAGTTCATAAGGGGTCTTCTTAAGGATAGGTCTAATGTTAACACAATTACTTACAAAACATGCCGTGCTTACCGCATCTGCCCAAAAGTATTTTGGAAGATTTGAGTCGCTAAGCATTGTCCTTGCAAGTTCCACCAATGACCTATTCTTTCTTTCTACAACACCGTTTTGTTGGGGGGTTCTTGGTGCCGAGAAGTTGTGAGACATTCCATGTTCTTCGCAAAATTCTTTGAAATAAACATTTTGGAATTCTCCACCATGGTCGCTTCTTATGGAGGCAATTGAAAGTGACTTCTCATTTTGAATTTGCATTTGTATATTTCTTGAACGCCTTGAATGCATCACTTTTCTGCACTAAAAAGAATGTCCAAGTATATCTAGAGAAATCATCAACAATAACTAAAGCATATACATTACCTCCAAAGCTTCTTGTTCTTGATGGACCAAATAAGTCCATATGCAACAATTGTAGTGGCCTTGAAGTGGACACCACATCTTTAGATTTGAAAGTTGACTTGGGTTGTTTCCCTTTTTGACAAGCATCACACAACTTATCTTTGACATATTTTATCTTTGGTAAACCAATAACTAAATCATGTTTGATTAATTTATTCAAATGCTCCATATGAATGTGAGCAATCCTTTTGTGTCAAAGTCATGAATCATTATTGTTTGCCATAAGACATTTAACCTTCAAAGAAGTGTTATCAAGGGAAATCACAAAAATATTTTTATTTCTTTTACCTTTAACCATTACCTCATTGGTGACTTCGTCTTCTATCAAACATTCATCTTTGGTGAAATTGATTTTGAATCCTTTGTCACAAAGTTGGCTTATGCTAAGAAGGTTATGCTTTAAGCCTTCAACATAAAGCACGTCTTCAATAGTTGTGAAAGGTGGTACACCAACATTGCCTACACCAAGAATCTTTCCTTTATTGTTATCTCCATAGGTAACATAACCCTTGGCCTTAAGTACTAGATTTGAAATTTTGCTTATATCTTCGGTCATATGCTTCGAATAACCACTATCAAGATACCATAGATTTGAAGTGGTCTTCAAGCAAACCTACAAAACAAAATTATGTTTTGTTAGGTACCCAAATAGCCTTGGGTACTTCATAATTAGTACCTTTCTTTACCCACACATAATGCCCACTTGCAACACTAAAGTTTATTACATAACAAGCATTAGGTGTATGGCCAATAATACCACAATAAAAACAAGTAGGAAAAAAATTGCTTTTATATCTAGGAACATAGGATTTCTTTTTAGGAAATCTTTTCTTTGAAGGAGTTCTTTTCTTTTTAGGATAAAGATGCACATTCGTTGGTTTGTTCACTTTCTCTTTAGAAGTTTGGTCACTAGCCTTAACAAAGATTGTTTTATTAGTACTTGGTTTAGAAAATTTTGAGTAACCAAGTCCACTTTTATCATTTGAATATCTTTGTTGACTAAGAAGCACTTCTAATCTAATTTGTTCTTTCTTATATCTTTCTAGGACTCTTTTTAATTGAACAATTTGGAAAGAAAGTGAATCACAATTTTTACATACCAACTCTTGTTTTTCTTCACTAGTTTTCTTTTGTTTTTCATCTTTTGACTCTTTTTCCATAACATCAACTTTTTCTTCTAAAGATGTTATTTGTTTCTTTTGTGAAGAAATTGTTTTACACAAGACCTTACATTCATTTAAGAGTTCATTTATAGCTTCTTGTGCATCATTATCATAAAGAGAAAATTTATTACTAACCTCGTCATTTTCATCATCGGAGTTGTGTGTAGCCATAAGTGCCAGTTTTGCGCTTTCATCGCTCTCCGAGTCGGATGATGAACTAATCTCGTTGTCTTCCCATGCAATGTATGCCTTTTTATTTTTTGATTCCTTCTTGCCTTTGAAACTTCCTTTCTTTGCAAGTTGTGGACATTCGGGCTTTATGTGACCTTGCTTTCCACATTAATAGCATGTAATATCTTTAGATGGAGTAGTAGCCTCCTTTTTCTTAAAGTGTTTCTTTCTTTTAGCATAAAACGACTTGTCTTTGTTACCAATGAATTTACCGAGTCTTTTTACTAGCAGCATGAAATTTTCGTCTTTCTCCGATGAATCATCATTTTGTTTACCTTTTACATCTACTTTTAATGAAATACCCTTGGATTTCTTGCCTTGGAGTTCATGTTTTTCAAGTTGTCCAAGTTCTAATTCATGTTCTTGGAGTTTACCAAATAGCGATGCGGAAGTCATTGTAGAAAGGCTTTTCTTTTCCGATATTGCCATTACTTTTGGTTGCCATTCTCTAGTCAATGATCTTAGAATTTTGAGATTTAATTCATCATTTGAAAATGTCTTACCAAGTGCCATTAAGTGACTAGTCAAATGAACAAATTTCTTCTGTAATGCGACAATGGATTCTTCGGGCTGCATTCAGAACTTTTCATATTCTTGACTTAAAGTGTTTAGTCTGGATCTTATAACTTCAGCCGTTCCTTCATGTGTTTCTACCAAAGTATCCCATATTTCTTTTTCCAATTTACATTGATAGACACGAAAGAACTCATCAATACTTAAATCACTTTGAAGAAGATTTGTAATACCCCATATTTTAATTGGTCCAGATAATATTAGTTGTGATCAAATGGGTTCCGGTGTGCTCTGAGAAACTGTTTGCAAAGATAATTATTGTAACTGATGAGCTCAGAGCAGAGCAAATTAATATTATCTGACTCTAAGGTTTTTATTAATTGGTACTATATCTAGCGCGATTTTTGTGGTCTTGAAGCACTATCGCTCGGGTACTACAGTTCGATTCATTTTTTATCCTGTTAAGCTGATTAAGGAAGGGAAATAGATGTCTCCAAATAACCCTGCTTGCATACTGAGGTTAAACAGTCAAAACTGTTGGTTTACAAATGCTATGTGGCCGTGGGCCCCTCTTTGGGTATTTTACCTAAGAACACGGTGTCTGGACTATTGGTGAGGTTTTTGGTAATGTGTTTAGATTTGATGCTTTTGGGTTGATTAATGGAGGTACTGGATTTTGAGTTTTTGATTAGTATGCTCGCTAAGATTTTTCAATCTTATGCCTACGTATTCCCGTTTAACGAAACAGGGAAATCAGAGCGATCGTAGTTGCCTCCTATTCTAGGGGGAAAAAGATGTTTTGGTGTCTCGTTTAAAGCCCAAGACCGAGGCTAAACGGTTTATTTGTATCTTGTTCAAAGCCCAAGATGTGAAGCTGATGGGTTTTTTGTGTCTTGTTCAAAGCCCAAGATTGAAGCTAAAATGGTTCTGGATGAGAGAGAATTTGTCATCTCTAACGAGGAGTTGTTGATGTTTGTATGCCATGAGCAAGGCACAAATTGATGCTAAAAGGTTGATTGACTCAACCGAGATTTCCTTATACAAAGGCTAAGAGGAGGCGATTGACCTAACAAGAGGGTGTTTTTTATTTGTCTCGTACAAAGCCCGAGATAGAGGCTAAAAGGGTTGGCTCAACAAGAGAGTACTAACAAGTGAATGATTCAATAAGAGAGTTCTTTTATGTGTCTTGTATGAAGCCCAAGACGGAGGCTAAAAGGGGAATGACTCAACAAGAGAGTACTTTTATCTGTCTTATACGAAGCCTAAGACAGAGGCTAAAGAAGTTTGACTTAACAAGAAAGTCTTTTATACTCAACAAGAGAGTGATTTAGTATCTCGTACGAAGCCCGAGATGGAGGCTAAAAGGATTTTGACTCAACAAAAGAATCTTTTATACTCAACAAGAAAGTCTGAAAAGGTTAGCTCCGCTAGGGGATAGTCATTTGTACAAAGCCCAAGAGGAGGCTATCTTACCGTTGTGGATTCTGGAGATCCTGAAGCGGGCGCAAGTGTGGGGAACTCTCATGAGAGAGATCGGGATTTTGCCTATGTTTGAAGGGAACTTGAGAATGTCTTTGAGACTCAAGGGTCTTAGGCTGTCCAAGTCTAGAGTTTTATCTTTTATACAATGCCCAAGAGGAGGCACGGGCATTAAGGGATGAGTATCAACCCTATAACGACTGAAGTTTGTGACGCTGGAAAGACTGCTCTAGCAAAGGATGACTAAGTTCTGTCTTATACCTTTAAGAGGTCGTTAGGGTCGTTGTATTAAGGCCAAGAGAAGGCATGAGAACTTCTAAGAAGCCGAAGGGTCCTTGTGCAATGCCCAAGAGGAGGTGGGATGCTTTTAGGAAGCCTGTGGGTCCCCAAACCAAGAGAAGTTCAAGACATGTTATTCACAGAGAATTGATCAAGCCAGGAAAGTTCAAGGATTTGGAAGAAACTCAAGAGATGCTATTCACGGAGAATAGATCAACTCTGGGGAGTAGTGTTTCTTTGATAATTCCTAAGAGTCACAGTCTGAGAAAGGATTCACCGAGAATGCTGCCTTTCACGTTTCCATATTGTTTAACCCCAAGAGGAGGGAAGACTGTGTCTGGTAATCCTATGGGGGATCTAGTTTTGTTTATATTTAAGAGCGACCAACAGGCTTTACATAGTTCTAGACGTAGTTGCCGAGGAAAACTCTAGAATAACTATACTAGTATTACGCAATTGATATTTGACAAGTATTACAATGAAGCAGCCCCACAATACAGTTATATACATATGAAAGCGATAAATGAAAGCGGATAAACACTTACCCATTGTAGAGCTTCCATACTGTTTTGTTAGTTGTTCAACAAAGAAAGCTTTGATAATAATATTATATTCAAAATCAAAGGAGAAAGGTACTTTGAAAAGATTGTTGGGGCTTACAGCTCAAGGAGAGGCCCAAAGTTTTAACGATGATCACACCGCTGTTTTGAAAACTGTACAGAGGGACTTATACAATATGTGAGGCCGACAAAGTTTTTATGTACAAGGGGGTTGGGTCTTACACTCTATTAGAGGCCCAAAGAAAAAACATGGGGCTTATAACACGAGGGTAGGCCCATTTGGTTTTGTTAAAAAGGAAACGATCGCGCCGTTGTTTTTGAAAATACAGTGGGACTTATACAATGACTGAGGTCCAAAAGGTGGTGTATTTACAATGGGGATGGGTCTTACACTCTAATAGAGGCCCAAAGTTTATTTTTTGTACAAGGGATGGGGCTTACAACTCAAGGAGAGGCCCAGGGTTATTTATTTGAGAACGGCGATCGCGCCGAGGTTTTTGAAAGCACAGTGGGTCTTATACAATGTCTGAGGCCCAAATATTTTGGTTTCAAAAATGGGTTGGGTCTTACACTCTATTAGATGCCTAAAATGTTTGAAAAAGTTTGATGAGGGTTGAATTAATCAAAACCCTAATTTATTTTTCAAAATATATTTTAATTGAATAAAAATTCAATTAAAATGATCAAAATTGTTAAACATGTGTGAAAAACAAATTGTGATCTTGGATTAATGTTTGAAAAATCATGTTTATATCCACAATATGATTGGAAATCAATTAAGTTTGGAAAATCAAGGGAGAAAAAATATTTCAAATGTTAAAACAAATAAAACATTAATTCTTTGCAAAAATATAAAATACATGAAATAAATAATATTTTTGGGATTTTTTGGTAAAATAAAATATATTAACATTTTTTTGAATTATTAAAAAAAGAATCAACCCAAAATCATTAAAACTCATAGAGAAATTAATTTTTGAATCAATTAAATAAAAATCACAAAATTCAAATATTTGAATTTTCAAAAAGGGCACCAAGAACATGGCAAGAACACGCGCCACCCTCTGTTTCTGCAGATTTGCAATTTCTATCCAATCTCACTGAATACTTGATTATATCATGCAATCAATATATCAATTTGCTCGTTTTCACCTCACAATCATGTCTATTGTCTTTAATTTCATTTATTTTAAGCATGGAATAAGAAATCAAAGAGAAACCTCAAGAACCCTAAAATTTGCATGAAGGCTCAGAAATTTCATACACGATTCAAACAAAGCAATTGATTGAGGGAAAACACTCTATGCATGATTATGAACATATGGCCAAATTATTGTGCAGCAAAAAATGCATGGATCATAGAGTTAGAAGAGCTCATGCTTACCTCTTGCAGCTGGTGATCGTGTTTTATGTTGGAGGTGTTATAGCTAGGTTCCAATGATGTAGATAGCTTCCCTAGGTGCCAAGTGATGTGTCTGAATGCTTGGAATGGTTTGAAACAAGCTGGAACTGAAGATGGTATCTCAACTGCAACTTGGTTAAAACCTTGAGCAGTTGGCTGGTGATTCTGAGAAATCAGTGTTCCAGATGTTGTTTAAGTGTTTGGATCACTTCTATATGATGTTTATAAGGTGTGTGTGTATTTGGTTTGGTTGGAATAGCTCTCAAACTCAAAACCCGACAGTGACTTGCTTTGGAAGGCAAATTTGGAAGTGAGAAGGTGATTTTGAGGAAAGCATCTGTTTGATGGGTTTGGTGTACTCAAACTGAGCACAAATGAGCTCTGTTTATAGTAGAGCAAGTTTGTTTTGCAAGCAATAGTGAATGGCAACTGCAACTGAGGTTTGGCCAATGTTGATCAATAGGAATCCAAGTCTCCTCTAGCCATTGACTAGAGATTAGGGCACAGGCTGCTGGTTCCCTTAGTCTTGGATATGTCTTGACTGAATTCAGTTGGAAATGGTTCAGTCCATGACACCTTGGTGCATCCATTAAATGCTCCAAAACAAAATTGGAGTCTTGTCCTCTCTTTAGGGATTTCTAGGTTTGGCATGCTACTTTTGGTTCCAAAGACTTGGGAGGCTTATGGATCAGTGTTTGTCCCTCCTTGGTCTCCCCTTGAGGTGTTCAGATGGATAAACTTGTTTGTCATTTGCACAAATTTGGCAAATCGAGCAAAATGCACAAATTTGCCTTGCCATGATAGTTTGCAGTAAGGCATATTGTCATTGTCATATCTCATGGCTCAAGTGGAATTTCATAGGGTTCTTGGCCATTTTGGAAAGCTCTCATATGATACAACATATGTATGATCATAGTTTGTTTTGATACCTTTTGGATCTGAGTGAAAAATGCCCCTACATTTGGAAAAAAAGCAAGGCAGATTCTGACTTAGTGAAAATTTCACCAAGTGTTGGAAAAAGTGGCATTTCATGTTTTCAGCCATTTTGATCCAACCATAACTCAAAATCCATGATCAATTGGAATGAGGTGTAGTTGACACTTTTAAAGTATGCAATGAGAGCTACAAATCCATCTTTGGATCAGCCCAAATGGTTGCTTGGATCTCAAGTTATGATCCATGGAACTTGGTACCTTAGCGACTTTATTTCATAACTTAGAAAAATTCTAAGTTTTTATGGTTACCCCTTTTACAAGTTATCCCACTTTCTTTGGGTTTTCTTGATGAATGTTGATTCAAATCACACATTAACATCATTTTAGGGTTAGGGAACCATAATTAATCAAAAAATCAAAAAGTCAAACTTTGACTTTTGTGCACATTTGACTTTTTATCAGATGAACTCCAAACTGTGCGATCCTCTATGAAATCAAGTCCTTGACCTAAATCAAACTTGATGCATTGATTTCATAGGTGTTATAGGGTGTATTGAATCATGTCCCAAGGTTTGGGAGCATGTCCTGATCAAAAGTCAAAGGTACAGTTGACTTTTTCCAAAAAACCCTAATTGTGGTTCTGATGAACTTGAAACTTGTTGATAAAGCTTCTAGGATCAATCCATTGTTGTAAATGGATAAATGTAGTGTGTTGGAGACCCTCAAATCATGTCTTGAGGTATTGGCTCATGTTTTGTCCCAAAAGTCAACTTAGGGGTGAATTAGGTCAAGAAACCCTAATTCCTGATTTTTAGTGAATGCATCCCCTGAGGTTAAATTAACTTGGTGATTGGGTCCATGAGGTTCCAAGGAGTATTTTAGGTTATGTTTTGAAGCATTGGCTCATGCCTAGAGGAAAATTTCCATCTGGAGGCCTTGGTCGACCAAAACCCTAATTTGGTGACACTGGCGATCTTGAGGCTTGATCGACTTAGAAGGGAGCAACCTTGTGCTTAATCCTTGAAGTGGGAGTCCTCTTGATCCTTTATGGGTGTTGAAGAGTTTATAAAAGTTGAAGATCATGTCATTCCTTGATTGATCCTTTGTCTAAAGCTCAGAGAGGGCTTGAAACCCTAATTATTGTTTTTAGTGAATGCTCACCCATCTTTGGGGAGACTGATGAGGCATGAAGGTTCCTCCATATTGTGATGATGATTTACACAATGATGGGAAATCTTAGTGGTCAAAATTTGGGGTACGACAGATGCCCCTATTTAATCTTCTTGGACACAAAGGTGTGAATGGCGAAGGTATTCGGGCATTCGGGGTGCAAGATGATTAAATATCGGAATACCCGAAATTTTGATGGTGGTTATGAATAGCAGTTTACCATTCCATCTTCTTTTTCTAAGTAATGATGCTTAGAAAAGGGTGAAAACTTCCCCTTGATATTGGTCTTCAGCCAAGGAACTGGTCTCAGTTTTCTTTTGAAATAAACTTCCCCTCGATCCTGGTTTCATACCAAGGAACTGGTCTAAGTTTTTGAAATAAACTTCCCCTCGATCTTGGTTTCCTACCAAGGAACTGGTCTAAGTTTCTAAAATAAACTTCTCCTCGATCCTGGTTTCCTACCACGGAACTGGTCTAAGTTTCTGAAATAAACTTCCCCTCGATCCTGGTTTCTTACCAAGGAACTGGTCTCAGTTTCTTTTGTCAATAAACTTTCTTGACAAGGAACGCTATTTGTAGCGGTTTTCCTCAAACTTCTCGTCGAATTTTCTTGGGGAGATGCCATTTGACGAAAAAAGTTTTGATGTCAGACTTGCTGGGGAACCCCTTCGTCTGAGTCGTAGAGGTGCACAAACTTCTCTGTTGGAGACGCCATTTGTTGACTCTACTGGGGAAAACGAGTCTCTTGAGAGAGTGCTTTCGCTTGGGGTATTACATCATACTTTTCTTGGGATCTCCTCAGAGAAATACCATATGATGTGATCCAATTTTGAGGTGCTGATGACCTTTTCGCCAGCGGATTTTTTGGAGAAAAACTGCTGTATTGTCGAATCTTTGATTAAGAGGCTTTCTCTGGGGATTTTCCTTAATCCGGGAAAGCGAAACTATCATCTTCAATGGCGAAGAGTGACGTTTGGAGAGGGTTCTCTGGTTTTTCATAGGTTCAAGTTATCAAAGTGGTTAAGGGCCAATTTTAATCCAGAAATAAACTGGAGAAGAGAGATTGTTCAGACGCAACATTTCCTGACGAGGAAAGAACTAACAATTCGATTGAGAGAACTGTTATCACTAGGGGATAAGACCGACTAGAGTGATGGCGATGCAATATGAATATGAATGTAAATCCACAATGCATGATGCATGTATGTTTATGCTGACAAAACTGACGCGACATATAAACTAGTAGATGAACACGACTGGATACTCGGCCACTGCAGGGGATGAAAAGTATCACTAGTTCAAGATAACAATTCTGCCTTGTTTAGGAGAAGTAGTTCCTGTGGGGAATAACCGTTGGTCGGGCTTAGGAGGTAAGAACTCGACCGAAGATGTCTGATGGAGTATTCGCATCTGACATAACTGATCCTTCTTCAGGCGCACTGGTTTGGAAGGAGTACTTTGATTCTGCACTTTGAAGCTCGAACACCTTTGGAGATGCAATTGATGTTCTTTCGATGTTCAACAGTCAAAAGAAATTGCCATCTTTATTTTAAAAGCAGAAAATTTTACAAGTAAAATCATTTTTGTTTTATTTCAAGAATCGTTGATCATGTTAAAATGTCGTTCTGTAAAGCTAAAACAAATAAGAATTGCAAACAAAAGCACAAGGGCTCAAATTTTATTGATAGGATGGAAATCAGCCAAACGCGTGATTCCATAGAGTATTTACAAAGTTTAAAAAATGGTAATTTAAGGGAAAAGGGCTACATTGAAAAATAACGACCACTATCCTTCTACCAACTTTGAATTCGGGACATCCTGAGCTTGTGTCGAAGATGACCTTGACTGGAGTTTTCCTTCGATGGATGGTGTAACTGCTTCTGAGGGATTTGCCCATGTTGGACGTAGTTACTTGCCACTATCCCTAACTTTTTCCTGGATTGTACTTTGAGATTTCCAATCCATCGGGATGACTTTTGATTATGTCTCTAATTTTTGCCTGGACCGCCCTTTTGAGTTTTCAATCCATAGAGACGTTTTTTTTTTATTTTTTTTTTAGTTTTTTTTTAGTTTAGGCGAAGTATTTCTTGACTACGTCAACATTCGTGGGGTAGGTAAATTCCTCTCCATCCATGGTTGCAAGTCTCAAGGCGCCGTCTGAGAAGGCTTTTTTGACCACATAGGGGCCGTCATAATTCGGAGTCCATTTGCCCCGAGAATCAGTGAGAAATAATTGTATCTTTTTGAGCACGAGGTCTCCTTTCCTGAAGATGCGAGGTCGAACCTTTTTGTCAAATGCTTTCTTCATTCTTTGCTGATACAACTGACCGTGGCATAGAGCCGTGATTCGCTTCTCTTCGATCAGATTCAGTTTGTTATGTCGACTTTGACACCATTAAGCTTCCGTAAGCTTATATTTCATCAATACCTGGATTGATGGGATCTCTACTTCTATGGGGAGTACTGCCTCCATGCCATATACTAGAGAGAAAGGGGTTGCCCCTGTTGAAGTGCGGACAGATGTTCGACAACCGTGAAGAGTAAAGGGTAGTATCTCGTGCCAATGTTTATAGGTTATGAACATCTTCTGAACAATCTTCTTGATGTTCTTATTAGCCGCTTCTACTGCTCCGTTCATCTTGGGTCGGTAGGGAGATGAGTTATGGTGTTCGATCTTGAACTCAGCGCACAACTCTTTCATCATCTTGTTATTCAAGTTAGATCCATTATCCGTAATGATCTGGCTTGGAACACCATAACGGTAGATGAGATTGTTTTTGATAAATCGGACCACCACCTGTCGGGTTACATTAGCGTACGACGCTGCTTCGACCCACTTGGTGAAGTAATCAATGGCTACTAGGATGAACCGATGTCCGTTCGAAGCTTTGGGTTTGATCATGCCAATCATGTCGATTCCCCATATGGAAAAAGGCCATGGGGAAGAGAGAAATTTGAGATGTGTTGGCGGTACATGGATTTTGTCTGAGTATATGTGACACTTATGACACTTCCTCATGTACTTGTAGCAATCGGATTCCATTGTCAACCAATAGTACCCTGCTCTCAGAATTTTCCTCGCCATTGTGTGTTCGTTGGCATGTGTCATACCCCAAATTTTTACCACTAAGATTCCCATCATTATGCAAATCATGATCACACTATGGGTGTATCATCTTGCCTCATCAGTCTCCCCAAAGATGGGTGAACACTTACTACAATCAGGATTAGGGTTTCAAGCCCTCTCAGAGTTCTTAGACAAAGGATTAATCAAGAAATGACATGATCTTCAACTTGTCTAACCTCTCAAATATCTACAAGGGATCAAGAGGACTCCCATCTTAAGGATTAAGCACAAGGTTGCTCCCTTCTAGGTGGATCAAGCCTCAAGATCGCTAGTGTCACCAAATTAGGGTTTTGGTCGACTAGGGCCTCCAGTTGGAAATTTTCCTCTGGGCATGATCCAATACTTCAAAGCATATCCTAATATGCTCCATGGAAAATCATGGACCCAATTATCAAGTCAATTTTACCTCAGGGGATGCATTCATCAAAAATCAGGAATTAGGGTTTCTTGACCTAATTCACCCCTAAGTTGACTTTTGGGACAAATCATGAGCCAAGACCTCAAGAGAGGATTTGAGGGTCTCTAATACACTATATTGATCCATTTACAACAATGGATTGATCCAGAAAGCTTGAGCAACAAGTCTCAATTTCATCAGTACCACGGCTAGGGTTTTGAGGGAAAAGTCAACTGTAACTTTGACTTTTGACCAGGACATGTTCCCAAGCCCTAAGACATGATTCAATATACCCCATAACACCCATGAAACATGTCCATCAAGTTTGATTTAGGTCAAGGACATGATTTCCTAAAGGATTGCACAGTTTGGAATTCATCGGATAAAAAGTCAACTGTGCACAAAAGTCAACTTTGACTTTTTGAGATTTTTCACAAAAATGGATTTTTAACCCTAAAATGATGTTAATGTATGATTTGAATCATCATTCATTAAGAAAAATCAAAGAAAGTGGGATAACTTGTAAAAGGGGTAACCATAAAAACTTAAAAAAATTTCTAAGTTATGAACAAAGTGGCAAGGGTACCAACTTTGGAGGATCATAACTCCTAAACCACAAAGCCATTTTTCCCCATCCAAAGCTTGATTTGTAGATCTCATGGCCATCTACAAAAACTTCAACTAGACCTCATTCCAATTCTTCATGGATTTTGAGTTATGGAATGATCAAAATCACAAAAAGTGAAAATGTCACTTTTTTTCAACACTTAGTGAAATTTTCACTAAGTCAGAATCTTCCTTCACTTTTTTTCAAATGTAGGGGGATTTTTCACTTGGATTAAAAAGGTATCAAAACCAAATATGATCAAACAGTTGTTGTATCATATAAGGGCTTTCCAAAATGGCCAAGAACATCACCAAATTCAATTTGAGCTAAGAGTTATGGTAGTGGCAAAGTGCCTTGCTGAAAACTGCCAAGGCAAGGCAGAATTTTGCATTTTTGGTCGATTTGCCAAAATCAGCCAATTCCAAGCCTTGTCATCATCTTGGACACATCTGAGGATCAAATCTAAAGGGGACAATCACAGAGCCAAGCCTCCAAAGTCCTTGGAACAAAAAGTAGCATGCCAAACCTAGAATTGCCTAAAAGAGGGACAAGACTCCAATTTTGGATTGAAGTATTTAATAGATGCTTAGAGGTGGCATGGACTGACACATTTGCAACTGAATTCAGTCAAGATTCCTCCAACAAGTAGGGAACCAAAGCACTGTGTTCTAACCTCTAGTCAATGGCTAGAGGAGACTTGGATTTTCATTTGCCAACATTGGCCAAACCTCTGCTGCAGTTGCCATTCACTATTCCTTGCAAAACAAACTTGCTCTACTATAAATAGAGCTCATTTGTGATCAGTTTGAGTACACCAAAGCCATCAAACATATGCTTTACTCAAAATCTCTTCTTTCACTCCAATTTTGCCTTCTAAGGCAGGTCACTATCGGGTTTTGAGTTTGAGAGTTTTTCCAATCAAACCAATCACACACATACCTCATAAACATCATATAGAAGTGATCCAAACACTTAAACAACATCTGGAACACTGATTTCTCAGAATCACCAGCCAGTTGCTCAAGGTTTTAACCAAGTTGCAGCTGAGATGCCATGAAGTGATCCAATTATTTCCAATCAAGTCAAAGCTTGTAACACACTCCACAACATCCATTGAAGCTGTTCAGATCATCACAACACATCTGTAACACCTCCAACTCAAAAATCAAATTGCTCTTGCTGTCACGACCTTCAAGTAAGCCTAAACTTGGTCATCTCTTAATCTATGCATATTTCCTCGCACAATACTTTTGCCAAATGTTCATAGTCATGCATAGAATGTTTCCCCTCAATTAATTGCTTTGTTGGAATCGTGTTTCAAAATTCTCAACCTTCATGCAAATTTTAGGGTTCTTGAGGTTTTGTCTTGATTTCTTATTCCATGTTAAAAATAAATGAAATTAAAGACCATAGACATGATCGTGAGGTTGAAACAAGCAGATTGATAGGTGGTTTGCATGGTATAATCAAGTATTGAGGGAGATTGGAGAGCAAATGCAAATCTGGGCAAAACCCAGAACACGCGCGTGTTCTTGGGTGTTCTTGGCGCCCTTTTTTTGAAAATTCAAATATTTGAATTTTGTGATTTTATTTAATTGATTCAAAAATTAATTTCTCTCTGAGTTTTAATGATTTTGAGTTGATTCTTTTTTTAATAATTCAAAAAAATGTTAAAATATTTTATTTTACCAAAAAATACCAAAAATATTATTTATTACATATAATTGATATTTTTACAAAGAATTAATATTTTAATTGTTTTTGACATTTAAAATATTTTTTCCCTCTTGATTTTGTAAATTTTAATGACTTCTAATCATTTTGTAGGTCAAAACATGATTTTTGAAACATTAATCCAAGATCACAATTTGTTCCCACACATGTTTAAACAATTTTGATCATTTTAATTGAATTTTTATTCAATTAAAATACATTTTGGAAATAAATTAGGGTTTTGATTAATTCAACCCTCACAAATCATTTTCAAACACTTTGGGCCTCTAATAGAGTGTAAGACCCAAGCCTTTTTGTAAAATAACCTATTGTGGGCCTCACTTATTGTATAAGTCCCTCCGGGTACTTTAAAAAACCTCGACATGATCGTCGTTTTGTACACAAATAACTTTGGGCCTACCCTCGAGTAGTAAGACCCATTCTTCTTTTTTAAAACACTTTGGGCCTCTAATAGAGTGTAAGACCCAACCCCTTTTGTAAAATACACAAATTTTTGGGCCTCACTTATGGTATAAGTCCCGTTGTATTTCAAAAAGTTCGACGCGATCATCGTCCGTTGAAAAACAAACCTTGGGCTTCTCCTCGAGCTATAAGACCCATTCAAAACACTTTGGGCCTCTATTAGAGTGTAAGACCCAATCCCCTTTTAACCAAAACAAATTTGGGCCTCAGATATTGTATAAGTCCCTCTGTGTTAAAAGAAAATCTCGGCGCAATCGCCATTTCAAAACAAAAAACATTTGGGCCTACCCTCGTGTTATAAGCCCCATTCTTCTTTAAATCTTTTGGGCCTTTTGAGATAGTGTAAGATCCATCCCTTTGTACAGAAAACTTTTCTTGGGCCTCAGTCACTTGTATAAGTCCATGTACAAATTCAAACTCACAGTGCGACCACTGATAAAACCTTGGGCCTCTCCTTGAGCTGTAAGCCCCAATTTCTTTTCAAAATACTTTCTCCTTTGATTTTGTATATAATATTATTATCAAAGCTTTCTTTGTTGAACAACTAACCACACAGCATGGAAGCTCTACTACCGAGTAAGTGTTTACCCGCTTTCATTTACCGCTTTCATATGTATATAACTGTACTGTGGGGCTGTTTCGCTGTAAGTCTTCTTTCATAAACTCATTTCAACTGTGTAATAATAGTATAGATATTTAGAGTTTCCCTGGCAACTATGTCTAGCATTAAGCCTGTTGATTACTCTTAAAATAGACAAAACTAGATCCCCATAGGATTACCAGATACAGTTTTCCCTCCTTTTGGGGTTAAACAATATGGAGACGTGAAAGGCAGCATTCTCGGTGAACCCTTTCACAGACTGTCACCTTTAGAAATCGTCAAAGAAACTCTATTCCCCAGAGATGATATTTTCTCCGTGAATGGCATCTCTTGAGTTTCTTACAAATTCTCGAACTTTCTTGGCTTGATCTATTCTCTGTGAATAGCCTGTCTTGAATTTCTCGGGGTTTGGGGACCCACAGGCTTCATAAAATCATCCTCACCTCCTCTTGGGCATTGTACAAGGACCCGTCGGCTTCTTAGAAGTATTCACAGCCTCCTCTTAGGCTTCGTATAAGTGATTTCTTCCTCTGGGAATGATAGCCTCTTCTTGGGCTTCGTACAAATTGTCCCTCGGCTTCTTAAAAGTTTCCAGCCTCCTCTTGGGATTCGTACAAATTATCCCGACGACCTCCTAGAGGTATATGAACAGAAATTAGTCATCCTAATAGAACAGTCTTTCAAAAAGTCTAGATCTTGCTACTGCTGTTTCTTAAACATAGTACAAAAGATGAAACTCTAGACTTGGGCAGTCTAATTTCCTCGATTCTCAAAGAGATTCTCAAGCTCCTTTCAAAAACTAGGAGAGGAAACCCGTAGACTCAGACAGTCTCAATACCCTTTGGATTTCCCATTTCCTTAAAGAACAGTAGATAACCCTGATCCTCGAATCAAATCCCTGAGTGCAAATAATTCTCATATAAGAACTGATTTTCTCTTTAAATCAGCATACTGGACCTGCCACTCGACTGAAACAGTAACCCTGGCCTCCTCTTGGGCTTTGTACAATGATTCTCCCCAGCGGAGTTAACCTTTTCAGACTCTCTTATTGAATCAAACCTTTTTGCCTTCATCTCGGGCTTTGTACGAGATACAAAAACACTCTCTTGTTGAGTATAAAAGACTCTCTTGTTGAGTCAAACCTTTTAGCCTTCATCTCGGGCTTTGTACGAGATACAAAACACTCTCTTGTTGAGTATAAAAGACCCTCTTGTTGAGTCAAACCCTTTTAGCCTCCGTCTTGGGCTTCGTACAAGACACATATAAAAGATTCTCCTGTAGAGTCAACCCTTTTAGCCTCTCTCTCTTGGGCTTCATACGAGACACACAAGAATCACCCTCTTGTTGGGTCAGTAGCCTCCTCTTAGGCTTTGTATAAGGAAACCCTGGTTAAGTCAATTAACCTTTTAGCATCAAAGTTGTACCTCATTCACAGTATACAATCATCAACAACTCCTTTCCCTTCATCTAATTGCTGTAAGCGGCAAGCCTCTGGATCATCTACATCCATGCCACTGTCCCTCTTTTAGCATGAGAAATTCCTAAGGAAAGATGGCGTTGCTCTACACTGAGTTAAAGTTTTCTCCTTCAGGTAAAAAACCCTTATAAAGGAAATTATGGCATTGCTGGATTTACATATTCCAGTTAAAGTAATCCTCCTTTATAAACCAGCCACCCAACAGTTGTGACAAACAAACCCCTCTTTATAGATGACAAATTCTCTCTAAAGTCAACACCCTTTTAGCTTCACATCTTGGGCTTTGAACAAGATACAAATAGACTCTTTAGCTTCATATATTGGGCTTTAAACAAGATACAAACCACCTTTAGCTTCACGTCTTGGGCTTTGAACAAGACACCAAAACACCATTTCCTCCCATAGAATAGAAGGAACTACGATCGCTCTGATTTCTCTGTTTCGGTAAACGGGAATACGTAGGCATAAGATTGAAAGAAAAATCTTAGCGAGCACACTAATCCAAAATCCCACACCTTCACATCTCAATCGGAAAATATCAGTCCTAGCGTCCTACCCATAAACATTCTCGTTATCCCAGTCCCAAACAAAGAAGAAAGAGGCCCCACATCCACATAGCATCTGTAACCTAACAGACCGCTGTTCAAACTCAGTATGCAAGCAGGGTTAATTGGAGACATCTATTTCCCTTCCTTAATCAGCTTACAATAGGATAAAAAATGAATCGACCTGTAGTAACCCCAAAAGAGCGACAGTGCTTAAGAAACACGTCTAAAATCGCTCGCTACAGCATGAGTGCCAAAGGATCCTTCATTAATCTCTTTTATCAGTATTTCTGCTTCTGGTCTGTCTACGCATCGGAGCAAGACCATGTCAAAATTTCTTTTATAGAGAGTATCACCACTCAGGAAGAAACTGCTTGCCAGCCTTCTGAGGGTTTTTCTGTCTTTCCTTAGTGCCCCAGGTGGGTACTCTTGTTTCTGAAGGAAGCATTTGATATCATGATACCAAGGTTTGTCGTCTATAACTCCTTCAATTGTGAAGATGTAAGCGGGCCGTTCAAGGCGCATTATGTCAATCTTAGGTAGGTCGCTCCATTGACCTACACTAATCATGAAAGAAAGAGTGGCTAAGGCATCAGCCATGTGATTCTCATCACGAGGGATGTGATGAAACTCGATTCTGTTGAAGAAGGGTAACAAACTTCTTGCATAATCTTTGTAAGGAATCAGTCCTGATTAGTATGTGTTCCAATCTCCTTTGATCTGATTGATAACTAGGGTTGAGTCTCCATACACATCCAAGTTTTTAATCCTTAAGTCAATTGCTTCTTCGAGACCCATAATATAAGCTTCGTATTTGACCTCGTTGTTTGTGCACTTGAACGTAAGTCTGGTAGTGAAAGGAATGTGGGTACCCTGAGGTTTTATGATGAGTGCCCCAATTCCGTTTCCATAATGATTGACAGCTCCGTCAAAGATTAGTTCCCATTGGGAACCTGGTTTTGGCCCTTCACTGGGTAGTGGTTCATCGTGGTCTTTCATTTTCAAGTACATGACATCTTCGTCTGGGAAGTCAAACCTGATTGATTCTTGATCGTCAATCAGTTGATGAGCCAAATGATCGGCTAAAACACTTCCCTTAACGGCTTTTTGAGCGTGGTATTCGATGTCGTATTTTGATAACAACATCTGCCAACGGGCGATTCTTCCTGTGAGAGTAGGTTTTTCAAATACATACTTGATTGGATCCATTTCGGAGACCAACCAAGTAGTGTGACGAATCATATACTGGCGAAGATGTTTGGCTGCCCAAGCCAGAGCGCATCAAATTTTCTCAAGCATAGTGTACCGGGTCTCGCAGTCGGTGAATTTCTTGCTTAGATAGTAGATGGCAGATTCTTTTCTTTTCGTTTCGTCTTGTTGGCCAAGTACACAGCCCATGGAGTCTTCCAAGACTGTTAAATAGATGATCAGTGGTCTTCCTTCCACTGGAGGTGACAGAGTCGGCGGATTCAATAGGTATTCCTTAATACTGTTGAAGGCGATTTGACAGTCTTCTGTCCAAATGCATTCCTGGTTCTTTTTGAGTAATTTGAAGATCGGCGCACATGTCGCAGTCATAAGGAATATGAATCTGGAAATGTAGTTTAAACGTCCCAGGAATCCTCTGACTTGTTTTTCAGTTTTCGGAGAAGGCATTTCTCGAATGGCCTTGACTTTGTTAGGATCAACCTCAATTCCTTTCTGGCTGACGATGAACCCTAAGAGTTTCCTTGAACGGACACCGAAGGTGCATTTATTAGGATTCAAGCGGAGTTTGTACTTTCTTAACCGCTCGAATAGCTTTGACAGGTGGGTCACATGCTCCTCTTCTGTCTTAGATTTGACAATCATATCATCGACATATACCTTAATTTCTTGTGTATCATGTCATGAAACAGAGTAGTCATGGCCCTTTGATAGGTTGCCCCGGTGTTCTTCAAACCGAACGGAATTACCTTGTAACAAAAGGTACCCCATGGGGTAATGAACGAAGTTTTCTCCATGTCTTTCGGCGCCATTTTTATCTTATTATAGCTCGAGAATCCATCTATGAAGGAGAATATTTTGAACTTTGTTGTACTGTCTACCAACATGTCAATGTGTGGTAAGGGAAAATCATCCTTTGGACTAGCCTTGTTTAGATCTCTGTAGTCTACACACATTCTAACCTTTCCGTCCTTTTTTGGAACAGGTACTATGTTGGCTAACCATTGAGGATATTCTGATGTGGCAAGGAAGCCCACATCAATCTGTTTTTGTACTTCCTCTTTGATTTTGATGGCCATGTCCGGGTGAGTCCGTCTCAACCTTTGTTTTACTGGCGGACATTCCGATCTTAACGGTAGATGATGTTCCACGATGTTGGTATCCAACCCTGGCATGTCCTGATAGGACCAAGTGAATACATCGGGAAACTCTTTGAGAAGCTTTATCAAACCCTCTTTGGCATTTGAACTGAGTAGTGCCCCAATCCTAATTTCTTTTCTTTCCTCCTCTGAGCCCAAGTTGACCGTTTCCAACGGCTCTTTGTGAGGCTCAATGGACCTTTCCTCCTATCTGAGTAAACAGGAGATCTCTTCTGGAATTTCGTCGTCAACTTCTTCTTCAGCCCTAAATACTAGGAATTGAGAGTTGGGAGAAGGCATTGGATCGTATGTTTCAACGGGGTTTAAAACAAGCAATCTGCATGACGTGATGATTGTTTTTTAGAAGAGATAGAGAGCATGCAAGAGTGTGTGCAGTGTTTTTCTGAAAACTATTTGTTTTTATTATTAAATTGTTTTTTAGGATTACCATTTTCTGAAAAAGCAAAAAGAGAAAACAACAATTAATGCAGAAATTACAGAACGACGTTATTTTATTTATGAACGAGTCGATTCTAGAAATTACAGCCCTATAAAACAAAACTCTGTCGCTTTGGGCGAAGCAAAGAGGGATAATTACAGAAAGCGAGCCCTATCGAAACATCCGTTTCACCTGGGCAGGGTGAAAGGTTAAAGACGACAATTACTTTGACTTATGAACAATCTTCGGAACATCGACAGCAACCCATTGGCGGTGAAATCCTTGGTGAATCACAAAGTCTGGCACCTTCTTTCTTGATTTATCTTCAGAAATAATGCTGATTTCTGGTGGAGCAGGATCGTTGGAATCTGTCTCCTAGGCAGAGTTGTCGTAGGAGGATTCCTCAGCTGCATTTTGCATAGTATTTGTACTCTCAGGTAAATCTCCCCAACCAGTTGGCTGGATGTCTTCGAGCCTGATATGAGAGCTTTCAGGAGCAGTTACTTGACCATATAGTCGAACTTTCCACTCGGTTGTCCCAGGGTGTCCCACACTTCTGTGGAAATGGAGGAGTCATCCCTTTCGATGACGTTGACCTCGAGAAAAGCGTAGTTGATGAATTTTAGTCCTGCAAGCTTTACAAATTCATCGTCGTGCTGGATATTTTCTGAATGCCCTGAGTGTTGATCCCATGACATGGTGGGGACACATGTATTCTTTTCAATGATGCTCAGCTGATTTTCATTGTTCGGCTGATTTTCTTGCCCCAAGTTTCCTTGATACGGCTGCCAGATAGGCAGGCCATCCATCAGGCCATAATATTCGTGGTCAAAGTTGTCTTTCATCAGAGTTTCTTCCTCTAATGAGTTTGGTGGAGCACGACATCCTTCCGGATCACAATCTCCGTATATCGTTCTGACATCTGACCTGGGTATAAATCTCGGACTCTGTCCGGGATAGCCAAATAGCATAGGCACCTCCTCCTGAGAGATATAACCGTCCTTGTTAAGATAGGACTTCCTCTCTTCATCCGTATCGGAGGGATCTCCCTCGTTGATGGTATGGACTGCTTGAGGCACTGGGTGAAAGAAACCTCCACTGTGGAAGAAGTCCTGAATGGGATTAACACTTTCATCGCTAGTAGCAGTCTGGGTACAGGTTGCAGAAAAACCAAGACCCTTCTTTGTTTTGTTATCAGTAGGAATGACAAGTTGTCCCCATACTTTTACATTGTTACTTTTGATCACTTCGAGAGCATCTCTGTACGAGGATATTGAGGTTCCTTTCTCTGATTGATTCTCATTGCTCACCGAAAGTGCTTGGAACTGAGTCCCAATAACCTCCTCGAGTTCTATACAAGTTATTAATGACAAGTTACTCACGATCAAGGCTTGTTCTCCACAGACCGTGATGAGTTGATCGTTCTTGACGAACTTCAGTTTCTGGTGCAGCGTCGAAGTGACTGCCCTAGCCTGGTGTATCCAAGGTCTTCCTAATAAACAGCTGTACGTTTCCCGGACGTCCATGACCTGGAAAGTGATTAGGAAAGTGTAAGGACCGATAGTTATGGGAAGGCCGACTTCGCCGATAACTGCTTTCTGAGATCCGTCAAAGGCTTTAACAATGACCTCACTGCCCCTTATCGGGGATCCTTTGAATGATAGTCGCATTAAAGTGGACTTTGACATAACGTTGATGGCCGACCCGGTATCTACCAGCAAGCTGGCTAAAGCATCGTACTGGCAGTTGACTGTGATATTGAGAGCCATGTTGTGACTTTGCCTTGCTCTGGAAATTCCCCATCACTGAACCCTAAGTTGTTGCAGAAAGTGATGTTAGAGACGATGCTATCAAAATGTCGTATTGACACATCCTGTTCCACAAAGGCCTGCTCTAATACTTTATGTAGAGCCTCTCTGTGGGCTTTGCAACTGAGTAAAAGTGATAGCACAGAGATCTTTGAAGGAGTTTGTAACAGCTGATCAACAATGTTGTATTCACTCCTCTGGATGAGCTTCAGCATCTCATCGTTGTTTTTTGAAAGGTCAGGATCACTAGACTAACCGACCGATGGGTTGGGAGCTTTCGTCTGAAGTTCCTTTTCTTTGTTAGGTTCTCCAACTCCTCAATTGAAGATTCGACCGCTCCGTGTTACTCGACTGATATCTGCAATATTCATGACGGAGGGTAATGGATTTTCCTTTCGATTCTCAAATATTGTTGCACCGTATTTGTAAGGGATAACCTTAGCTGATTCATAAGGTAATGGTCCCGGTAGATAGATAACTACATGAGCCTTCTGATTTATCTGACTGTCATAAGTAACTTCAATTAGTTCTTGGCTAAGATCCTTTGATTCGTCCAGTAGAGGGATGATGGTACAAATATCCTTGGTCCTCTCAGGATTAGAGATTAAAACCACATCTTTGATTTGATCAGCGAAGTAGTCTGACGTCCAGTTAATGGACCCTGAAACTGGACATGGGCGAATCTCTCTGCGGTCCAACTAACCTTGAAGGGATGCTCGCACGAGGTAACATCCTTGGTTATTTTCCGAGCAAACTCTACAGCGTTCATAGTTATGTGGTGGCACCTGGCCACGTTCGCTTTGAATACAGTGTAACCTCACTAGATCTGTTTCCATTGATCGAGCATCCTGACTTTGATGCCTAGTAGGGTTCCCATTAACCACACTGACTTGTTGTGTGTCTTCGTCCAGATAGATCGGAAGCCACCAGTGATTTAACAAGTGTTGCAAAGTTCTTTGAACGAGAGCACATCGCTGGTCACTCTCATAACACCCTTTACAGTCCTGATAATTATGCGAAGTTAGAAAACTGAGCTGGACTTGCTTAGCGTGTAATTCTACCAAGTTGGTATTCATCAAGCGAATATCGAAGATTTGAATCATGTTGATATGATAAAGATTTTTATCATGGTGGTCCTGGATCCACCCAACATCCATCTCACGCTGGAGGGCCTCTTGTACAAAAGAGCTTCCCTGATTGTTTACCGAGCAAACCAGACAAGAATCATAATCGTGTCGTGGCAGTCATGATGTTGGGTTTTCCTTGAGTGCATTGCGACCAGGTTGACATTCATCGCACGAATGTCGTGGCTCTGAATGATGCTGGAATTCGTATAAGTCATGTTGACCCCACGAATTCGATGCTCTTAGATCCACCCAAGATCCAACTGTTCCTGTAGTGCTGATTGCACCACAGAACATCCTTGATTATTTTTAGAGTAGATATCACACTGGTGATAATTGTGAGGTGGTATATGGCCATACCCGCTCTGTCTGCGATGCATCTTGACCATATTGGTCCTCAATAAGAGTACATTATGAATTTGATAGCTGTCGTTAGACTCTCCTTCTATCAAATTGACTGCAGCTTTCTCGTGTTGAGGCAACAGGTTCGTGAGAACATTAGGATTCATATCTTTGAAAGATAAGACACCGCTCCTAACAAGTTTTTGTACGTCGGATTTGAAACTGAGATAGTTTTCTATGTTATGCCCCGGTCCCCCTTGATGGTAAGGACAAGTCTGATCCTCTTTGAACCAAAAAAGCAGATTTTGCGGTACTGTAAAAGGAGACCAGGTTTAGACATGCCCCTTGACCAATAGTAACAGAAACAGTTCTGCGTACAACATTGGTATAGGGTCGAACCCTGGTGGTCGCATTGTACAGTTGTTGTTATACTGAGGACGAGCCTGATGAAGAGGCTGTTGTGTCCTTTGCTGATATGGTTGTTGATTCGATTGGCTTTGTGAAACCTGAGGTTGATACGTAGGAACAGACGCAAAGTTAATAGTAGGAGTTACAGCTTCTACTGGTTGGTAACGTCGCCTTTGCTTTCCGAGAGAGATATTCCCAATATCCTGCTCTTTTTTCTTAGAGAGAACACTAGCGTATCGTTTGGTACTGCTCGATGGTCCAACATCTTTAACTAAATGTCCTTCTCGGACCGCTTCCTCAAGACGAACTCCCATGCCCACCATTTCGGTGAAGTCACTGGGCGCACTAGCGACCATTCTGTCGTAGTAAAATGAGCTTAAGGTTTTCAAGAAGATTTTTGTCATCTCTTTTTCCTCAAGAGGTGGAAAAATCTGGGCGGCAATTTCACGCCATCTCTGAGCGTACTCCTTAAAGGTTTCCTTGTCCTTTTGTGACATCGATCTGAGTTGATCTCTGTCTGGTGCCATGTCCAGGTTATACTGATACTGCTGAACGAAGACAGCGCCAAGATCTCTGAAAGTAGCGATCTTAGTGTGGTTTAAACCCATGTACCATTTAAGTGTGGCACCGGTTAAGTTATCCTGAAATTAGTGAATCAGTAGCTCCTGGTTCTTTGTCTGAGCTGACATTCGCCAAGCGTACATCACTAAATGACTTTGAGGGCAAGAGTTACCCTTGTACTTTTCAAAATCGGGCACCTGGAACTTGTGTGGAACTTTCACATTAGGGACCAAACAAAGGTCTGCGGCGTCCTTTCCAAATAAATCCTGATTGCGAATGGCTTGCAGTTCTTTTTGCATATCTAGGAATTGTTCTTGGAACTCATTCATTCTGTCGAACATACTTTCGTTTCCACCAGAAGGTATTTGTGGAATCTGTCCTTCCAGGACAGTGTGTACCACAGGTGGTGGTATAGTCATCATGGTAGTGATTCTAGGTGTCTCACGAAGTTTGTAACCTTCAGGAGTTGTTGTCATTCCCCTGGCATCTTCGCTTTCCCGAAGTTTGTAACCTTCAGGCCCAGCAGTTCCTGCTGCATTTTCCGGATCTTCCATGATCGGCAAAATATATCCTTCCGGGATATAGTTGAGTGGCATGCCCCAGGGAAGATATTTCGGCATTTTGTACCTAGGATCAGACTTCTCCACTATGGGCGTTGATGTGGTCTCTGAGATCACAGTCCGTTGTTGTTGCATCTAAGCTTTTGCCAGAGCTTGCATGTCACTATGAAGCCTTCTCAGATCTTCTTTCAGAGTGTCGATCTCTTCTCTCAACTCTCTGTTCTCTTCCTCGAGATCATCCATTTTCTTTTGTCGATTGGCCCGAGTATTGTACGAATGAGACATTTTGACTCTAGAATCGAGACACAAACGTGAGATTCGTAGGGAAGAAGAATGCGCTTATGTGAGAATGATGAATGATATGCAATGATTATATTAATTATTTTTGTTTTTCAAAGTAAACTTCGACAATTATATTGCAAATATCAAACAGTGGGGAAACCCCTTTTTATTGAATTCAACGATTGTGGAAATGGAAATACAGTAGATTTCGAAGTGCTGTAAAAGGAAATCTAAACTAATGGATCCTGAGTCCTCTCTGAGGGGAGCTCAGGTGCTAGTTCTGGTGCTTTCCTTTTCTTTGACCGGGGCTCTTCAGCCGTTGTCGAGTTGTCATTCCTTTGCCAAGTGAAAGGAGCGAGCAAATTCCTTTGGTCATCTTGATTCTCTACAGGATGTTTCTCTAAAATCTCAATCAGAGCATCTTTATCTTTCAATAGCTGTTGTATTTTCTTACACTCCACATTGAGAATGCGGTACTTGTTCCTCCAAGACTTATTCTCTTGTTGAACTTTGTTGAGAGTAACTTGAAGTTTTTACGTGTCTGACATGAAATAAAGGACAAAGTCCCTTAACGGAAGAACTTCCTGACGAGGGTAAGGCATCCTTAGCTTGAGAGCTCTGGTTTGTACCCAGTGGAGATAAGGCTCCACCGAGACACAGTCTGGTTTTCCTAGAGACTCTCGTCCTTTCCTATGAACGTGTTTCCAAGCATGCACTATTTCTGTTTTTAGTGCCCTGTCATTTTCTCCTTCCTTGAAGAAAAGACCTTCCAGATGAGCATTCCGCAGGACATGCCTCATCGGGTATCCGAATTGACAATGGACTAACAGCGAATGATAGTTGATTCCTTCCTTAGTTCCTATAAGGGGTACATTTGGGAAATTTCCACAACTGATTCTGATCCCATCATAGATTCTATTGTACCAATCAATGTCAGAGTTGGTAAGAGACATGATTCTCTGCGACCAACGTAAAGTATTCTTTTGATCCCAAAATGCAGCAGACTTGGGCAAAAGGGAAATGAAACATTTATATAGCAGGGGTACACAGCATGTGATCATTCCTCCGCTATATAAATTCCATAAGTGTACCGAATGATACACATCTGCGAGTTAGGTCGGTACGAGATTTCCAATCAGACATATCTTAATGGCATTGATATCTACAAAGTTATCGATGTTGGGAAACAAAAATAACCCGTAGGTGAGCAAAACAAAAATGCTTTCGAAAGCGGCCACGTTCCCTATACTAGTAAAGTACAGGGCTTTCTTTATCAAGAATTGGTTGGAAAACCTTGGATGCCACCCTTAGTGGTCATGTGAGTCCTGACTTCTGACTCGTCCAAATAAATTGCTCTTGCAATGGTTTGATCTTTTGGAATTTCTTCCAGTCCAAAAAAGGGAGTTTGATCAGTGATATGTAAATAAGTCAGGTGAGAGTACTCCTCCAGCGTTGGTGCTAGCTGATAATCCGGGAATGTGAAACAGTGATAAACCGGATCGTAAAACTGAATTAGTATGGACAGGATTCCCTCAATTACATGGACCCTTAACAGAGACAGCAGTCCTCCATATTTAGCTCTGAAAGCCTCAAGGTTGGTGATCATTCTCGCCAAACCTCTCAAATCCTCTAATTTTGGAAACTTGAAGATATACTTATGTGTCTTTCTTCTACCGAAATCCATAGCGCAATCTCTTTATCTGACATTGCAATCATTGTCTTAGTTTAATTTGAAAAAGAGAGACTAGAAGAGAAGATTTTATTTTTTGAATGTTTTTTAAATGAATGTATGGATGCAACACACAAAAACATAGAAAAAACATGGAGTCAAAGGGTCGGTGTCATGAAGTCAAGGCTCTACCCCCCCCCCCCCCCAAAAAGGTTTATACTAGTGATTTTTTGTACCTGTCCGCAAAATCATTGATACGTCTTGGGATAACAATAGCAAACGGATCGCCAGCGAACTGATGTATCCTAGAGTGACCTCAAATGAGGGTATTATCGCGTGACAACTATTTCCGATAGCTTCCGCACTACAAAATGGTTCCAGTCTACTAAAAACCTCAGTTTCTCAGATAACCCAGTCGACCACACTACTTTCAACAACCGAAGTCGTATAGGCAATGTATCTGCAAAGGGAGTCTCCACTGAGTTTGATGGTCGACCGGGGACTCTTAGCTGGGATTCACTCCCCGTAAGATTACCCGTATTGCCATCACCTATCTTAGGTGTGTACTCAATCTTTCCACATGCGGCATCACACGCATTCCCATTGGCAGAAAAAATAAACACATAAATCAAATAGGAAAAGCAGTATATATATTTGTCTTAATCATCTTAGACCTCTTGTTTTATGATCCTATACAGACAATGACTCCTCAGCAGAGTCGCCATTTCTGTAATACTTTGTGAACTCAGGCTTTTCTACCTAAGATTGAAAGAATCGGGCCCCACGGTGGGCGCCATTTTTTCTGTAGCACGATTTTTGTGGTCTTGAAGCACTATCGCTCGGGTACTACAGTTCGATTCATTTTTTATCCTGTTAAGCTGATTAAGGAAGGTAAATATATGTCTCCAATTAACCCTGCTTGCATACTGAGGTTAAATAGTCAAAACTGTTGGTTTACAAATGCTATATGGACGCGGGCCCCTCTTTGGTTATTTTGCCTAAGAACACGGTGTCTGGACTATTGGTGAGGTTTTTTGTAATGTGTTTAGATTTGATGCTTTTGGGTTGATTGATGGAGGTACTGGACTTTGAGTTTTTGATTAGTATGCTCGCTAAGATTTTTCAATCTTATGCCAACGTATTCCCGTTTAACGAAACAGGGAAATAAGAGCGGTCGTAGTTCCCTCCTATTCTAGGGGGAAAAAAGATGTTTTGGTGTCTCGTTTAAAGCCCAAGACCGAGGCCAAACGGTTTATTTGTATCTTGTTCAAAGCCCAAGATGTGAAGCTGAAGGGTTTTTTTTTGTCATGTTCAAAGCCCAAGATTGAAGCTAAAAGGGATCTGGATGAGAGAGAATTTGTCATCTCTAACGAGGAGTTGTTGATGTTTGTATGCTGTGAGCAAGGCATAAATTGATGCTAAAAGGTTGATTAACTCAACCGAGATTTCCTTATACAAAGCCTAAGAGGAGGCGATTGACCTAACAAGAGGGTGTTTTTTATTTGTCTCGTACAAAGCCCGAGATAGAGACTAAAAAGGTTGACTCAATAAGAGAGTGCTAACAAGTGAATGACTCAACAAGAGAGTGCTTTTATGTGTCTTGTATGAAGCCCAAGATGGAGGCTAAAAGGGGAATGACTCATTAAGAAAGTACTTTTATCTGTCTTATACAAAGCCTAAGACGGAGGCTAAAGAAGTTTGACTCAACAAGAGAGTCTTTTATACTCAACAAGAGAGTGATTTAGTATCTCGTACGAAGCCCGAGATGGAGGATAAAAGGTTTTTGACTCAACAAGAGAATCTTGTATACTCAACAAGAGAGTCTGAAAAGGCTAGCTCCGCTAGGGGAGAGTCATTTGTACAAAGCCCAAGAGGAGGCTATCTTACCGCTGTGGATTACGGAGATACTGAAGCGGGTCCAAGTGTGGGGAACTCTCATGAGAGAGACCGGGTTTCTGCCTATGTTTGAAGGGAACTTGAGAATGTCTTTGAGACTCAAGGGTCTTAGATTGTCCAAGTCTAGAGTTTTATCTTTTGTACAATGCCCAAAAGGAGGCACGAGCATTAAGGGATGAGTATCAACCCTATAACGACCGGAGTTTGTGACGCTAGAAAGACTGCTCTAGCAAAGGATGACTAAGTTCTATCTTATACCTTTAAGTGGTTGTTGGGGTCCTTGTATTAAGCCCAATAGAAGGCATGAGAACTTCTAAGAAGCCGAAGGGTCCTTGTACAATGCCCAAGAGGAGGCGGGGATGCTTTTAGGAAGCCTGTGGGTCCCCAAACCAAGAGAAGTTCAAGAAATTCTATTCACAGATAATAGATCAAGCTAGGAAAGTTCAAGGATTTTGAAGAAACATAAGAGATGCTATTCACGGAGAATAGATCAACTCTGGGGAGTAGAGTTTCTTTGACAATTCCTAAGAGTGACAGTCTGAGAAACAGTTCACTGAGAATGCTGCCTTTCACGTTTCCATATTGTTTAACCCCAAGTGGAGGGAAGACTGTCTCTGGTAATCCTATGGGGGATCTAGTTTTGTTTGTATTTAAGAGCGACCAACAGGCTTTACCTAGTTCTAGACATAGTTGCTGGGGAAAACTCTAGAATAACTATACTGGTATTACGCAATTGATATTTGACAAGTATATAAAAGGATATGAAAGAATACTTACAGTGAAGCAGCCCCACAATACAGTTATATACATATGAAAGCGGTAAATGAAAGCGGATAAACACATACCCGTTGTAGAGCTTCCATGATGTTTTGTTAGTTGTTCAACAAAGAAAGCTTTTATAACAATATTATAATCAAAATCAAAGGAGAAAGGTACTTTAAAAAGATTGTTGGGGCTTACAGCTCAAGGAGAGGCCCAAAGTTTTAACGATGATCACACCGCTGTTTCGAAAACCGTACAGAGGGACTTATACAATATGTGAGGCCCACAAAGTTTTTATGCACAAGGGGGTTGGTTATTACACTCTATTAGAGGCCCAAAGAAAAAACATGGGGCTTATAACATGAGGGTAGGCCTATTTGGTTTTGTTAAAAAGGCGACGATCGCGCCGTTGTTTTTGAAAATACAGTGGGTCTTATACAATGACTGAGGCCCAAAAGGTGGTGTACTTAAAATGGGGATGGGTCTTACACTCTAATAGAGGCCCAAAGTTTATTTTTTGTACAGGGGATGGGGCTTACAACTCAAGGAGAGGCCCAGGGTAATTTATTTGAGAACGGAGATCGCGCCGAGGTTTTTGAAAGCACAGTGGGTCTTATACAATGTCTGAGGCCCAAATATTTTGGTTTCAAAAATGGGTTGGGTCTTACACTCTATTAGAGGCCCAAAATGTTTGAAAAAGTTTGATGAGGGTTGAATTAATCAAAACGCTAATTTGTTTTCCAAAATATATTTTAATGGAATAAAAATTCAATTAAAATGATCAAAATTATTAAACATGTCTGAAAAACAAATTAAGATCTTGGATTAATGTTTGAAAAATCATGTTTATATCCACAATATGATTGGAAATCAATTAAGTTTGGAAAATCAAGGGAGAAAAAATATTTCAAATGTTAAAACAAATAAAACATTAATTCTTTGCAAAAATATCAAATACATGAAATAAATAATATTTTTGGGATTTTTTGGTAAAATAAAATATTTTAACATTTTTATGAATTATTAAAAAAAGAATCAACCCAAAATCATTAAAACTCAGAGAGAAATTAATTTTTGAATCAATTAAATAAAAATCACAAAATTCAAATATTTGAATTTTCAAAAAGGGCGCCAAGAACATGGCAAGAACACGCGTCACCCTCTGTTTCTGCAGATTTTAAATTTCTATCCAATCTCACTGAATACTTGATTATATCGTGCAATCTACATATCAATTTGCTCATTTTCACCTCACGATCATGTCTATAGTCTTTAATTTCATTTATTTTAAGCATGGAATAAGAAATCAAAGAGAAACCTCAAGAACCCTAAAATTTGCATGAAGGCTAAGAAATTTCATACACGATTCAAGCAAAGCAATTGATTGAGGGAAAACACTCTATGCATGATTATGAACATATGGCCAAATTATTGTGCAGCAAAAAATGCATGGATCATATAGTTAGAAGAGCTCATGCTTACCTCTTGCAGCTGGTGATCGTGTTTTGTGTTGAAGGTGTTACAACTAGGTTCCAATGATGTAGATAGCTTCCCTAGGTGCCAAGTGATGTGTCTGAATGCTTGGAATGGTTTGAAACAAGCTGGAACTGAAGATGGTATCTCAACTGCAACTTGGTTAAAACCTTGAGCAGTTGGCTGGTGATTCTGAGAAATCAGTGTTCCAGATGTTGTTTAAGTGTTTGGATCACTTCTATATGATGTTTATGAGGTGTGTGTGTGATTGGTTTGGTTGTAATAGCTCTCAAACTCAAAACCCGATAGTGACTTGCTTTGGAAAGCAAATTTGGAAGTGAGAAGGTGATTTTGAGGAAAACATCTGTTTGATGGCTTTGGTGTATTCAAACTGAGCAAAAATGAGCTCTATTTATAGTAGAGCAAGTTTGTTTTGCAAGCAATAGTGAATGGCAACTGCAGCAGAGGTTTGGCAAATGTTGATCAATAGGAATCCAAGTCTCCTCTAGCCATTGACTAGAGGTTAGGGCACAGGCTGCTGGTTCCCTTGGTCTTGGATATGTCTTGACTGAATTCAGTTGGAAATGGTTCAGTCCATGCCACCTTGGTGCATCCATTAAATGCTCCAAAACAAAATTGGAGTCTTGTCCCCTCTTTAGGGATTTCTAGGTTTGGCATGCTACTTTTGGTTCCAAAGACTTGAGAGGCTTATGGATCAGTGTTTGTACCTCCTTGGTCTCCCCCTGAGGTGTTCAGATGGATAAACTTGTTTTTCATTTGCATAAATTTGGAAAATCAACTTAGGGGGATTCTGACTTAGTGAAAATTTCACTAAGTGTTGAAAAAAGTGGCATTTCATGTTTTCAGCCATTTTGATCCAACCATAACTCAAAATCCTTGATGAATTGGAATGAGGTGTAGTTGACACTTTTAAAGTATGCCATGAGAGCTACAAATCCATGTTTGGATCAGCCCAAATGGTTGCTTGGATCTCAAGTTATGATCCTTGGAAGTTGGTACCCTAGCCACTTTATTTCATAACTTAGAAAAATTCTAAGTTTTTATGGTTACCCATTTTACAAGTTATCCCACTTTCTTTGGTTTTTCTTGATGAATGTTGATTCAAATCACACATTAACATCATTTTAGGGTTAGGGAACCATAATTGATCAAAAAATAAAAAAGTCAAACTTTGACTTTTGGGCACAGTTGACTTTTTATCAGATGAACTCCAAACTGTGCGATCCTCTATGAAATCAAGTCCTTGACCTAAATCAAACTTGATGGATTGATTTCATAGGTGTTATAGGGTGTATTGAATCATGTCCTAAGGTTTGGGAGCATGTCCTGATCAAAAGTCAAAGGTACAGTTGACTTTTTCCAAAAACCCTAATTGTGGTTCTGATGAACTTGAAACTTGTTGATCAAGGTTCTTGGATCAATCCATTGTTGCAAATGGATCAATGTAGTGTGTTGGAGACCCTAAAATCATGTATTGAGGTATTGGCTCATGTTTTGTCCCAAAAGTCAACTTAGGGGTGAATTAGGTCAAGAAACCCTAATTCCTGATTTTTAGTGAATGCATCCCCTGAGGTTAAATTGACTTGATGATTGGGTCCATGAGGTTCCATGGAGTATTTTTGGTTATGCTTTTAAGCATTGGCTCATGCCCAGAGGAAAATTTCCATCTGGAGTCCCTGGTAGACCAAAACCCTAATTTGGTGACACTGGCGATCTTGAGGCTTGATCCACTTAGAAGGGAGCAGCCTTGTGCTTAATCCTTGAAGTGGGAGTCCTCTTGATCCTTTATGGGCGTTGGAGAGTTTAGACAAGTTGAAGATCATGTCATTCCTTGATTGATCCTTTGTTTAAAGCTCAGAGAGGGCTTGAAACCCTAATTATTGTTTGTAGTGAATGCTCACCCATCTTTGGGGAGACTGATGAGGCATGAAGGTTCCTCCATATTGTGATGATGATTTGCACAATGATGGAAAATATTAGTGGTCAAAATTTGGGGTATGTCACTATAGAGACTTTTTGGACATTAAGTAGTGTTACTAATTAAAGATATTTCTCTATATCATTTCTTTTCCTCCCATGCCAAACATAGTAACATTGGATAGAAAGAAGAATAGAGAGAAGGAAGAGGAATGGAAAGAAAGAGAAGAGAAAACCTGGAGTTCAAGGGAAAATCTTGGATCATCATCTCTTCTTCATCAAAGAAAACCTCGGCGCGATCGCCATTTTAAACGAAAAATCATTTGGGCCTACCCTCGTGTTATAAGCCCCACTCTTTTTCTTTAAACCTTTTTGGGCCTCTTGAGAGAGTGTAAGACCCATCCCTTTGTACAGAAAACCTTTTTGGGCCCCAGTCACTTGTATAAGTCCCGCTGTACAAAGTCAAACAGTGCGCTCACTAATAAAACCCTGGGCCTCTCCTTGAGCTGTAAGCCCCAGATCTTTCTTTTTCAAAGCACTTTCTCCTTTGATTTTGAATATACTGTTGTTTTTAATCTTTCTTTGTTGAACAACTAACCAAACAACATGGAAGCACTACAACCGAGTAAGTGGTTATCGCTTTCATTTACTGCTTTCATATTATAAACTGTATTGTGGGGCTGCTCACTGTAAGTCTCCTTTCATAAACTCATATCTACTGTGTAATAATAGTATAGATATTTCGAGTCTCCCCGGCAACTACGTCTAGCACTAGGTAAAGCCGTTTCGTTTATTCGTAGAAATAGACGCCTAGATCCCCAAATAGGATCTACCAGATACAGTCTTCTCTTCGGCTGTCCTCCTTAGGAATCGTCAAGAAGCTCTACTCCCCAAGATGAATGTATTCTCCGTGAATGGCATCTTTGAGTTTCTTCCCAATTCTCGAACTTTCCTGACTTGATCTATTCCTTGTGGATAGCTTGCCTTGAATGTCTCGGGGTTTGGGTACCCACTACAGTCATAAACTTGGACCTTAACTAAGGAACCCTCTTTAAAAGCTAAAATTCGTTGGATAGTAAACCTCGCACGTTTACCAGTGGTTTTTCATCTTTAAAAGAGTTATCTCTCCTAATGGAAAGGAGATGATAGACCCACGGGCTTCTTAAAAGCATCGGCCTCCTCTTGGGCATTATTCAAGGACCCTACGGCTTCTTAAAAGTATTCACAGCCTCCTCTTAGGCTTCGTATAATGATCTCTTCCTTCGGGAATGATAGCCTCCTCTTGGGCTTCGTACAAGGACCCGTCGGCTTCTTAAAAGTTTCCAGCCTCCTCTTGGGCTTCGTACAAATTGTCCCGACGACCTCCTAGGGGTATAGGAACAGAACCTAGTCATCCTCATAGAACAGTCCTTTCATAGAGTTTACTACTATTTCTCGAAGCATAGTACAAAAGATAAAACTCTAGACACGAACAGTCTAACTTCCTTGAGTCTCAAAGACATTCTCAAGCACCCTTCGTTAAATAGGAAGGAAACCCGCAGACTCGGATAGTCTCGATGCCCTTTGGATTTCCCGTTTCCTCAAAGAGAAGGAAATATCCCTGATCCTCAAATTAAATCCCTGTGTACAGTGTTACTCATATAAGAACTGATTTTCTCTTTTAAATCAGTATATTGGATCTGTCACTCAACTGAAACAGTTACAATAGCCTCCATCTCGGGCTTCGTACGAGATACCAAAATTCTCCCCAGTGGAGTCAAAACAACCTTTTCGCCTCTCTCTCGGGCTTTGTACGAGATACAAAAACACTCTCTTACTGAGTATAAAAGATTCTCCAACTGAGTCAACTCTTTGCTAGCCTCCTCTTAGGCTTTGTATAACGATATGCCCCACTGGGTCAAAAACTTTTAGCCTCTCTCTCGGGCTTTGTACGAGACACAAAATAGCCTCCTCTTAGGCTTTGTATAATGATTTTCCTAGCGGAAATTAGCCTCCTCTTAGGCTTTGTATAAGAAAACTACTGGTTGATCCAATCGACCTTTTAGCATCAAAGCTGTGCCTTGTTCACAGTATACAAACATCAAACAACTCCTTTCCCTTCATCTAATCGCTGTAAGTGGCAAGCCTCTGGATCATCTACATCCATGCCACTGTCCCTCTTTTAGCATGAGAAATTCCTAAGGAAAGATGGCATTGCTCTACACTGAGTTAAAGTCTTCTCCTTCAAGTTAAAACCCTTTCTTCGAAAATTATGGCATTGCTCGGATCCGCGTATCCCAGTTAAAATAATTCTCCTTCTCCCCTCTTTAGAGATGACAAATTCTCTCTAAAGCCGAGGTCTTTTAGCTTCACGTCTTGGGCTTTGAACAAGACACAAATAGACCCTCCAGCTTCATATCTTGGGCTTTGAACAAGATACAAATCACCTTTCGCTTCACGTCTTGGGCTTTGAACAAGACACCAAAAACCAATTTCCTCCCATAGAATAGAGGAACTACGAACGCTCTGATTTCATTATTTCGGTAAACGGGAATACGTAGGCATAAGATCAAAATAAAAGATCTTAGCGAGCGCAATCAACAAAAAACCCAAATCCCATATCTTCGTCAATCAAAAAGCAGTAATTCAAAAGCACCAGTCCTAACATCCTAATCCTTATTCCCCGCCAGAAACCTTCTGCCCAGGTAAAAAGAAAGAGAACATTATTGGCGAAAATACAAATAACCAGTACAAAGGCCCCCCACATTGATAGCATCCGCAACCTAACAGACCGCTGTTTAAACTCAGTATGCAAGCAGGGTTAATTGGAGACATCTATTCCCCTTCCTTATTCAGGTCACAATAGGATTAAAAATGAATCGACCTGTAGTTTAAAGCTCAAACCGCAGAGAGCGACCAGTGCTTAAGAACCGCGTCCAAAATCGCTCGCTACAGAAAAGTGGCGCCCACCGTGGGGCCAATCTCATTTTGCTTTAGGGCATCATCCTCATTTTCCACGGAAAATGGCAACTCGAATGAGGAGAAAGATTGACCTATGCTGGTCCATCTCTTAGGCAGGGAACCACAGATTGGGGCTTCCGCCGGGGAACCCATTTCTGTCTGGAACTTAAGAATCGTAGCTTTATAAGTCTAGGATGATTAGGACAAATATATATACTGGTTTTCCTAATTGCTATACGTGTTTATTTTTCTGCTACTGGGAATGCGTGTGATGCCGCATGTGGTGAGATTGAGTATACACTTAAGAAAAGCCAACCTTTTTCGTAGTGCGGAAGCTATCGGAAATAGTTGTTATGCGATACTACCCTCATTTGAGGCTGGTGATCTATTCTCGGTGAATGGCACTTACTCTAAGATTGCACACAACTCGCTGGCGATCCGCTTGTTGTCTGCCTTCCTGGGAGGAGCTGATGATAATGAGTACAGGTACAAAAATCATCCTAGTATAAACCTTTGGGGATGGGTAGAGCCTTGACTTCATGACAACGACCCTTTGAACCCATGTTTTTTCTATGTTTTTGTGTGTTGCATTCATGCATTCATTTAATAAAACATTAAAACATTCAAAAAATTTCTCTTCTAGTCTCTCTGTTTTTCAAATTAAACTAAGACTGTGATTGCAAATATCAGAGAAAAGGATTACGTTAATGGATTTCGGTAGAAGGAGAACTCACCAGTATACCTTCAAGGTTCCAAAACTAGGGGATTTGAGAAGGTTAGCAAGGATGATCGTTAACCCAGAGGCTTTCAGAGCCAAGCACGGTGGTTTGCTACCACTGTTAAGAGTCCATGTGATCGAGGGGATCATGGACGTGCTCATTCAGTTCTACGATCCGGTTTATCACTGTTTAACATTCCCGGATTACCAGCTAGCACCAACGCTGGAGGAGTATTCTCATCTGACTGATTTACATATCACTGATCGAGCTCCATTTTTTGGACTGGAAGAAATTCCAAAGAATCAGACTATTGCAAGAGCAATTCATTTGGACGAGTCTGAGGTCAGGACTCACATGATTACTAAGGGTGGCACCCAAGGTTTGCCAGCCCAGTTCCTGACCAAGAAAGCTCTGTACTTTGCTAGTATAGGGAACATGACTGCTTTTGAAAGCATCTTTGTCTTGCTCACCTACGGATTATTTTTGTTTCCCAACATCATTAACTTCGTCGATATCAACGCTATTAAGGTTTTTCTCATTGGAAACCCTGTGCCGACTTTGCTCGCAGATGCGTATCATTCTGTACACTTGGGAAATTTGTACAGCGGAGGAGAGATCACATGTTGTGTACCTTTGCTCTACCAATGGTTTATCTCTCACTTGCCCAAGTCTGCTGCTTTTTGGGATTGCAAGAGTGTCTTACGTTGGTCGCAGAAGATCATGTCTCTCACCAACTCTGATATAGATTGGTGTAATATGATTTATGAGGGAATCAAAATCATTGACCGTTGTGGAAACTTCCCCAGCGTACCCCTCATAGGAACTAAAGGAGGAATCAACTATCATTCGATATTAGTTCTTCGTCAATTTGGATACCCGATGAGACACATCCCACTGGGTGTTCATCTGGAAGGTCTTTTCTTCAAAGAAGGAGAAAATGACAGAGCACTAAAGATGGAAATAGTGCAAGCTTGGAAACATGTTCATAAGAAAGGACGAGAGTCTCTGGGAAAACCGGACTGTGTCTCGATGGAGCCTTATCTCCATTGGGTACAAACTAGAGCTCTCAAGCTAAAGATGCCTTATCCTCGTTACGAAATTCTTCCGCCGAGGGAAATTGTCATGTACTTCATGACGGAAACTGAAAGGCTTCAGGTTACTCTCAACAAAGTTCAAAAGGAAAGAAGATCTTGGAAGAACAAGTACCGCACCCTCGACGTAGAGTGTATCCAAATACAGCAATTACTGAAAGAGAAAGATGCTCTGATTGAAATTTTGGAGCAACATGCTGTAGAGAATCAAGATGGCCAAAGGAATTTGCTCACTCCTTTCACTTGGCAAAGGAATGACAACCCGACAACGGCCCAAGCGCCCCGGTCAAAGAAGAGGACTCGGGACCCATTAGTTTAGGTTTCTGTTTCTGCACTTTGTAATCTACTGTATTTCCATTTCTGTAATCCTTTGGAATTCAATAAAAAGGGGTTTCCCCACTGTTTGATATTTGCAATCTAATTGTCGAAGTTTATTTTAATTAAACCTAAAAACAATTAATATAATCATTGCATTCATCATTCTCACATCGCGTATTCTCCTTACCTACGAATCTCACGTTTGTGTCTCGATTCTAGAGTCAAACTGTCTCATTCGTATAATACTCGGGCCAATCGTCAGAAAAAGATGGATGATCTTGAGGAAGAAAACAGAGAGTTGAAAGAAGAGATCGACACTCTGAGAGAGGATATGAGAAAGCTTCGTAACAACATGCAAGCCATGGCAGAAGCTCAGCTACAAAGAACTGTGATCTCAGAGATCACCTCAATGCCCATCATAGAAAAGTATGATCCTAGGTATCAGATGCCGAAAGATCGTCCTTGGGGCATGCCTGTTAACTATATCCCGGAAGGATATGTTCCGCCGATCACTGAAGATCAGGGAATCGCAACAGAAGCCGCTGGGCCTGAAGGTTACAAACTTCAGGAAAGCGAAGTTGCCAGGGGCATACTCAAGACTCCTGAAGGTTACAAACTTCGGGAGGCGCCAAGACTTACTGCCGTAGTCACGGTACCACCCCCTGTGGTGCACACTGTCCCGGAAGGACAGATTCCACAAACACCTTCTGGTAAGAAGGAAACTATGTTCGATAGAATGGGTGAATTCCAGGAGTAGTTCTTGGAAATGCAGAAAGAGCTGCAAGCCATTCGCGGTCAGGATCTATTTGGAAAGGACGCCGCATACCTCTGCTTGGTCCCAAATGTGAAAGTCCCGCACAAGTTCCAAGTTCCCGACTTTGAAAAATACAAGGGTAACTCTTGCCCTCAGAGCCATCTGGTGATGTACGCTCGGCGGATGTCAGCCCAGACGGAGAATCAGGACCTGCTGATTCACTACTTCCAGGATAGTTTAACCGGTGCCGCACTCAAATGGTACATGGGTTTAAACCGTACTACGATCAGTACATTCAGAGATCTTGGTACTGCCTTCGTCCAACAATACAAGTACAATTTGGACATGGCACCCGACAGAGATCAACTCAGATCAATGTCGCAAAAGGACAAGGAAACCTTTAAGGAGTATGCTCAAAGGTGGCGTGAAATTGCCGCTCAAATTTGTCCACCTCTTGAGGAAAAAGAGATGACAAAAATCTTCTTAAAGACCTTAAGCTCATTTTACTATGACGGAATGATTGCCAGTGCACCCAGTGATTTCACCGAAATGGTCGGCATGGGTGTACGTCTTGAGGAAGCCGTCCGAGAAGGACGTTTGGTAAAAGACACTGGATCAACGAGCGGTACTAAAAAATACGGTAGTGCTCTCCCTAAGAAAAAAGAGCAAGATATTGGGAATATCTCTCTCGGAAAGCAAAGGCAACGTTATCAGCCAGTAGCAGCTGTCACTCCTGCTATCGGCCCCGCGCCTGTTCCTATGTATCAACCTCAGATTGCGCAGAGCCAACCTGACCAACAAAGGACACAACAGTCTCTTCAGCAGGCTCGTCCCCCATATAACAACAACCGTACAACACGACCACCGGGATTTGATCCTATACCCGTAACGTACGCAGAGCTGTTTCCGTTACTGCTAGCCAAGGGGCACATCCAGACTAAGTCTCCCCTTTCAGTTCCGGAAAATCCGTCTTTCTGGTTTAAGGTGGATCAAACATGCCCTTATCATCAAGGAGGTTCAGGGCATAACATTGAGACTTGTCTCAATTTCAAATCCGACGTGCAAAAGCTTGTTAGGAGCGGGCTCTTATCTTTCAAAGATACGAATCCTAATGTTCTTACGAACCCGCTGCCTCAACATGAGAAGGCTGCAGTCAATCTGATTGAGAAAGAGACTAACAATGTCTATCAAATTCACGATGTACTCTTATTGGGGACCAATCTGGTCAAGATGCATTGTAGACAGAGTGGATATGGCCATGTGCCACCTCATGATTATCACCAGTGTGATATCTGCTCTAAAGATAACCAAGGATGTTCTGTAGTACAAGCAGCTCTACAGGAACAAATGGATCTCGGATGGATCCAGGAGCACCGAGTTCGTGGAGTTAACATGGTCTCTACGAATTCTAACGTCATTCAAAACCACGACATCCGTGTGATGAATGTCAACTTGGTGGCGATGCACTCAAGGCAAAGCCAGTATCATAATCTGCCGCGGCACGATTACAGTTCCTGTCTGATTTGCTCGGTAAACAAACAGGGATGCTCTTTCATACAAGAGGCCCTCCAGCGTCAGATGGATCCAAGGCTACCATGATAGGAACTCCTATCAAATCAATATGGTTCAGATCTTCGATATCCGCGTAATGAATACCAACCTGGTAGAGTTACATGCTGAGCAGGTCTGACATGGATTCTTAATATCACATGACTATCAAAACTGTAAAGCAGGTTGCGAAAACGATCGAGGTTGTACCCTTGTCCAGGAGGCACTTCAGCACTTGTTAAATCACTGGTGGATGCCAATCTACATGGATGAAGATACTCAGCAGATTAGTATCAATAACAGGAATCCTACTCGTCGTCAAAGTCAGGATGTCCGATCAATGGAAGGTAACCTAGTGAGGTTTAATTATATTCAAAGTGGGTGTGGCCAGGTGCCACCACACAACTATGACAGTTGTAGCGTCTGTTCGGAAAGTAACCAAGGGTGTTACCTTGTGAGAGCAGCTCTTCAGGGTCAGATCGATCATGGACAAATTCTTCCATATCCAGGTTCAGGACCCATCATTTGGTCGCCGAACTACCTTGCCGATCAAGTTGAGGATGTTGTCACGATCTCTGGTCATCACCAGATCAGGGATGTTGTTGCCATCGTCCCTCTACTTGACGAATCTAGAGTTCCCAACCGGGAACGGATCGAGGTTACTTATGACGGTCAGAAAAATCAAAAGGTTCCCATAGTCATCTATCTACCGGGGCCACTACCGTATGAATCAGCTAAGGCAATCCCTTACAAATACGGTGCAACAATAATCAAGAATGGAAAGGAAATTCCATTACCATCCGTCGTGAATATTGCAGACGTCATTCGTGTAACACGGAGTGGTAGAATCTTCAACCGAGGGGTTGGAGAATCCAACAAAGAAAAGGAACTTTAGGCAGAAATTCCTGATCCGCCAGTCGGTCAATCTAGTAATCCCGACTTTTCAAAAGACAAAGATGAGATGCTAAAGCTCATCCAAAGGAGTGAATATAACATTGTTGATCAACTGTTACAGACTCCTTCAAAGATCTCAGTATTATCACTGTTACTCAGTTCAGAAGCACACAGAGAGGCTCTACGGAAAGTCTTGGAGCAAGCCTTTGTGGAACAGGATGTAACAATCAGACAATTCGATAGCATTGTCTCTAACATCACTTCCTGCAATAATTTGGGATTTAGTGATGAGGAATTACCTGAAGAGGGTCGCCGTCATAACATGGCGCTCAATATCACAGTTAACTGCCAGGGCGATGCTTTAGCCAACGTACTGGTAGACACAGGGTCAGCCCTGAATGTTATGCCGAAGTACACTTTGATGCAATTATCATTCAAGGGCCCTCCGATGAGAGTCAGCGAGGTCGTCGTCAAAGAATTCGACGGATCCAGAAAAACAGTTATCGGCGAAGTGGATCTTCCCATAACTATTGGTCCTCACACTTTCCTAATCACTTTCCAGGTCATGGACATCCGGGCAACATACAGTTGTTTATTAGGAAGACCTTGGATACATCAGGCTGGAGCGGTCACTTCGACCCTCCACCAAAAGCTAAAGTTCGTCAAGAACGATCAACTTGTCATGGTTTGTGGGGAACAAGCCTTGCTTGTAAGCAACTTATCATCATCTGCTTGTGTGGAACCCGAGGAGGTTATTGGAACTCAGTTCCAAGCACTATCGGTGAGCAAGAACGATTAATCCGAAGAAGGAACTTCAATTTCTTCATACAAAGATACTATCAAAGCGGTCGAGAGTACCGATACGACAGGATGGGGACGGCTTGTCATTCCTATTGACAATAAAACAAAGAAGGGTCTTGGTTTTTCTGCAACCTGTACCCGGACAGCTGCCAACGATGAAAGTCTTCATCCCCTTCAAAACTTCTTCCACAGTGGAGGTTTTCTTCACCCAGTGTCTCAGACAGTTCATGCTATCAATGAGGAAGATCCCTTTGACACAGATGAAGAATGGAAGTCCTACCTTAACAAGGACGGTTATATGTCTCAGGAAGAGGTGCCTATGCCTTTTTGCTCTCCTACAGAAAGTCCGAGATTTATACCAAGATTAGATGTCGAAATGATCTACGGAGATTGTGATCCGGAAGGATGCCGTGCCCCGCCAAATTCATTAGAGGAGGACACTCTGATGAAAGACAACTTTGACCGCAATTACTATGGCCCGATGGATGGCCTGCCAATGTGGCAGCCTTACCCAGGAAACTTGGGGCAAGAAAGTCAGCCGAGTAATGAAACTCAGCTGAGCGTCATTGAACAGAATTCTTGTGTCCCCACCATGTCATGGGATCAACACTCAGGTCATTCTGAAATTACTCAACATGAAGATGAATTTGCAATGTTTGCAGGACTAGAATTCATCAACTATGCTTTTCCTGAGGTCAACGTCATCGAGAGGGATGACTTCTCCAGTTCCAAAGAAGTTTGGGACACTTTGGGACAACCAAGTGGAAAATACGACTTTATGGTCGAGTACACTGCTCCCGAAAGCTCTCGTATCAGGCTCGAAGACATCCAGCCAACTGGATGGGGAGATACAGCTGAGAGCACAAATGCTATGCAAAATGCAACAGGGGAATCCTCCTACGACAATTCTGCTTGGGAGACAGATTCCAACGATCCTGCTCCACCAGAAATCAGCGTCATTTCTGAAGACAAATCAAGGAAGGTGCCTGACTTTGTGATTCACCGAGGAGTTCGCCGCCAATGGGTTGCTGTCGAGGTTCCAAAGGTCGTTCGTCACTCAAAGTAATTGCCATCTTTAAACCTTTCACCCTGCCCAGGTGAAACAGATGTTTTGATAGGGCTCGCTTTCTGTAAACTTCCCTCTTCGCTTTGCCCAAAGCGACAGAGTTTTGTTTTATAGGGCTGTAGTTTCAAGATTCGACTTGTTCATTAATAAAATAACGTCGTTCTGTAATTTCCGCATTAATTGCTGTTTTCTCTTTTTACTTTTTCAGAAAATGGTAATCCTAAAAAAAAAACATTCAATAATAAAAACAAGCAGTAAAATCAAAACACTGCACACACTTGCATTTTCTCTATCTCTTCTAAACACGAATCATCACGTTATGCAGATTGCTTGTTTTATACCCCTTGAAACATACGATCCGATGCCTTCTTCCAACTTTGAGTTCCCGGTATTCGAGGCTGAAGAAGAAAATGATAACGAAATTCCAGAAGAGATCTCCCGACTACTCAGACAAGAGGAAAGGTCCATCGAACCTCACAAAGAACCGTTGGAAACGGTAAACTTGGGTTCAGAAAAAGAGAAAAAAGAAATCAGGATCGGAGCATTGCTCAGTCCAACTGCCAGAGAGGGTTTGATAAAGCTTCTCAAAGAATTCCCCGATGTGTTCGCTTGGTCCTATCAGGATATGCCAGGGTTGGATACCAGCATCGTGGAACATCACTTACCGTTGAGATCGGAATGTCTGCCAGTAAAGCAAAGGTTGAGACGCACTCACCCGGACATTGCCATCAAAATCAAGGAGGAGGTACAGAAACAGATCGACGCGGGTTTCCTCGCTACATCTGAATATCCTCAATGGCTAGCCAACATCGTACCCGTTCCCAAAAAGGACGGAAGGGTCAGAATGTGTGTTGATTACAGAGATTTGAACAAGGCAAGTCCAAAGGACGATTTTCCTTTACCACACATTGACATGCTGGTAGACAGTACAACAAAGTTCAAAGTTTTTTCCTTCATGGATGGATTCTCGGGCTATAACCAGATCAAAATGGCGCTGAAAGACATGGAGAAAACTTCGTTCATTACCCCATGGGGTACCTTTTGTTACAAAGTAATGCCGTTCGGTTTAAAGAATGCCGGGGCAACCTATCAAAGGGCCATGACTACTCTGTTTCATGACATGATACACAAAGAAATCGAGGTATATGTCGATGATTTGATTGCAAAATCAAGAACAGAGGATGAGCATGTTGAACATCTGTCAAAATTGTTTGAACGTCTAAGAAAATTCAAGCTCCGCTTGAATCCCATCAAGTGCACCTTCGGTGTCCGTTCAGGGAAATTACTAGGGTTCATCGTCAGCCAGAAAGGGATTGAGGTTGATGCTGACAAGGTCAAGGCCATTCAAGAAATGCCTTCTCCGAAAACTGAAAAACAAGTCAGAGGATTCCTGGGACGATTGAACTACATCTCCAGATTCATATTCCTTATGACCGCCACTTGTGCGCCGATTTTCAAATTACTGAAAAAGAACCAGGATTGCGTTTGGTCAGAAGACTGCCAAACTGCCTTCGACAGTATTAAGGAATATCTGTTGAATCCTCCGATTCTATCACCTCTAGTGGAAGGAAGACCACTAATCATTTACCTCACAGTCCTAGAGGACTCAATGGGATGTATACTTGGCCAACAAGACGAAACTAAAAGGAAAGAGTCTGCCATTTACTATCTAAGCAAGAAATTCACCGACTGCGAGACTCGGTACACAATGCTTGAGAAAACTTGTTGCGCTTTGGCTTGGGCAGCCAAACGTCTTCGCCAGTACATGATTCGTCATACTACTTGGTTGGTCTCCGAAATGGATCCAATCAAGTACGTTTTCGAAAAACCTGCTCTAACGGGAAGGATTGCCCGTTGGCAGATGTTACTATCAGAATATGACATAGAGTACCACGCTCAGAAAGCCGTTAAGGGAAGTATTTTAGCCGATCATTTGGCTCATCAACCGATTGACAATCAAGAATCAATCGGGTTTGACTTCCCAGACGAAGATGTCATGTATCTAAAAATGAAAGATTGCGATGAACTGCTACCCAGTGAAGGGCCAAAACCAGGTTCCCAGTGGGGACTCATCTTTGACGGAGCAATTAATCATTATGGAAACGGAATTGGGGCAATCATTGTTACCCCTCAGGGTTCCCACATTCCTTCCACTGCCAGACTTACGTTCAAATGTACGAACAACGAGGCCGAATACGAAGCATGTATTATGGGTCTCGAAGAAGCAATTGATTTAAGGATAAAAAATTTGGACGTATACGGCGATTCAGCCCTGGTTATTAACCAGATAAAAGGAGATTGGAACACATACCAATCAGGATTGATTCCTTACAAAGACTATGCAAGAAGGTTGTTACCCTTCTTCAACAGAGTCGACTTTCATCACATCCCTCGTGATGAGAATCACATGGCTGACGCATTAGCCACTCTCTCTTCCATGATTAGTGTAGGTCGGTGGAATGACATACCTAAGATCGACATAATGCGCCTTGAACGGCCCGCTTACATCTTCACAATTGAAGCAGTCATAGACGATAGACCGTGGTATCACGATATCAAATGCTTCCTTCAGAAACAAGAGTACCCATCTGGGGCACTCAGAAAAGACAGGAAAACCCTCAGAAGATTGGCTGGAAACTTCTTCCTGGGCGGTGACACTCTTTATAAGAGAAATTTTGACATGGTCTTGCTCCGATGCGTCGACAGACCAGAAGCAGACGTGCTCATGAAAGAAATTCATGAAGGATCCTTTGGCACTCATGCCAACGGACACACAATGGCAAGAAAAATTCTCAGGGCCGGGTATTATTGGTTGACCATGGAATCCGACTGCTACAAGTACATGAGGAGGTGTCACAAGTGTCAGATATACTCCGACAAAATTCATGTACTACCATCACATCTCAAAGTTCTTTCTTCCCCGTGGCCTTTTTCCATATGGGGAATCGACATGATTGGTATGATTGAGCCCAAGGCTTCAAACGGACATCGGTTCATCCTGGTAGCCATTGACTATTTCACCAAGTGGGTCGAAGCAGCGTCATTCGCCAATGTAACCCGACAAGTGGTGGTCCGATTTATCAAAAACAATATCATATGTCGTTATGGTGTTCCAAGCGAGATCATTACTGATAATGGATCTAACTTGAACAATAAGATGATGAAAGAGTTGTGTGCTGAGTTCAAGATCGAACACCATAACTCATCTCCCTACCGACCCAAGATGAACGGAGCGGTAGAAGCGGCTAACAAGAACATCAAGAAGATCGTTCAAAAAATGGTTGTAACCTATAAAGATTGGCACGAGATGCTACCCTTTGCTCTTCATGGTTATCGCACATCTGTCCGCACTTCAACAGGGGCTACCCCTTTCTCTCTAGTATATGGCATGGAGGCAGTGCTTCCCATAGAAGTAGAGATCCCGTCAATCAGGGTATTGATGGAAGCTAAGCTCACCGAAGCTGAATGGTGTCGAAGTCGACACGACGAACTGAACCTGATCGAAGAGAAGCGAATCACGGCACTATGCCACGGTCAGTTGTATCAACAAAGAATGAAGAGGGCGTTCGACAAAAAGGTTCGGCCTCGTGTCTTCAGAAAAGGAGACCTCGTGCTCAAGAAGATACAATCATTTCTCACTGACTCTCGGGGCAAATGGACCCCAAATTATGATGGCCCTTATGTGGTCACGAAAGCTTTCTCAGGAGGCGCCTTGAGACTTGCAACCATGGACGGAGAGGAATTTGCCTACCCCACGAATGTTGATGTAGTCAAGAAATACTTCGCCTAAACTAAAAAAAAAAAAACGTCTCGGTGGATTGAAAACCCGAAAGGGCGGTCCAGGCAAAAGTTAGAGACATGAAAAAAAAAAGAATCATCCCGATGGATTGGAAATCTCATAGTACAATCCAGGCAAAAATTAGGGATAATGGCAAGTAACTATGTTCAACAGAGGCAAGTCCCTCAGCAGCAGTTATAGCATCATCTATCGGAGGAAATCTCCAGTCAAAGGTCATCTTCGACAGAAGCTCAGGATGCCCCGAATTCAAAGTTGGTAGACAGATAGTGGTCGTTATGTTTCAACGTAGCCCTTTTCCCTGTAAATTACCATTTTCTAACTTTGTATATACTCTTTGGAATCACGCGTTTGGCTGATCTCCATCTTATCAATAAAATTTGAGCCCTTGTGCTTTTGATTGTAATTCTTTACTTGTTTTAGCTTTACAGAACGACGTTGTTTAAACTTAATCAGCGATTCTTGAAATAAAACAAAAATGAATTTACTTGTTAAACTTTTTCTGCTTTTAAAATAAAGATGGCAATTTCTTTTGACTGTTGAACATCAGAAGAACATCGATCACTTCTCCCGAAGTAAGCGAACTTCAAAGTGCAGAATCAAAGTACTCCTTCTAAGCCAGTATGCCTGAATGAAGGGATCAACTGTGTCAGAGACCTTGTTTCGTCTGACATCCTCGGCCGAATTCTCATCTCCTAAGCCCGATCAACATAGCTCCCAACGGGACTATCTCTCATAAGCAAGGTGGAATTGCTATTTTGAATCAACGGTACTTCTTCGACCCGCGATGGCCGAGTATCCAATTGTGTTCATCCATTAGTCTGTATGTCGCGTCTGTTTTGTCAGCATATACATACATACTTCATGCATTTTATTTGCGTTCGCATTTCGTATTGCATCACTATCACTTGAGTCGGTCTTGTCCCCTAGTGATAAACAGTTTTCTCAATCGAGTTTGTCAGTTCTTTCCTCGTCAGGAAGTGTTGCGTTTGCACAACCTCGCCACCAGTGTATCTTTAGATCAGAGTCGGCACTTGGCCACTTTGATAACTTGAACCACTGAAAAGCCAGAGAAAACTCTCAATAAACATCACTCTTCGCCATTGAAGATGATATCCTTGCTTTCCCGGATTAAGGAAAATCCACAGAGAAAGCCTCGTGATCAGAGATTCGGCAGCATGCCAGTTTTGCTCCGAAAGGACCGCTGATGAAAAGGTCATCGGCCCCACAAAATTGGACCCCATCATATGGCGTTTCTCCGGGAAGATCCCGAGAAAAGTATGATGAAAGATCCCAAACAAAAACAGTCTCTCAAGAGACTCGCTTTCCCCAGTAGAAACAAATGGCGTCTCCAACAGAGAAGTTTGTACAACTCTACAACTCAGACGATTGGGTTCCCCAGCAAGTCTGACATCAAAACTTTTTCCACTCAAATGGCATCTCCCCAGGAAAATTCGGCGAGAAGTTTGAGGAAAGCCGCTATGAATAGCGTCCCTTGTCCAGAAAGTCTATTGACAAAAGAAACTAAGACCAGTTCCTTGGTAAGAAACCAGGATCGAGGGGAAGTTTAAATCAGAAACTAAGACCAGTTCTTGGTAGGAAACCAGGATCGAGGGGAAGTTTAAATCAAAAACTAAGACCAGTTCTTGGTAGGAAACCAGGATCGAGGGGAAGTTTAAATCAGAAACTAAGACCAGTTCCTTGGTAGGAAACCAGGATCGAGGGGAAGTTTATTTCAAAAGAGACTGAGACCAGTTCCTTGGTAGGAAACCAGGATCGAGGGGAAGTTTACCTTTTCTAAGCATCATCGCTTAGCTAAAGAAGATGAATGCGTAAGCTACCATTCATAACCACCATCAAAATTTCGGATATTCCGATATTTAATCCTCTTGCACCCCGAATGCCCGAATCCCTTCGTCATTCATACCTTCGGGTCCAAGAAGATTAAATAGAGGCATCTGTAATACCCCAAATTTTGACCACTTAGATTTCCCATCATTGTGAAAATCATCATCACAATATGGATGAACCATCATGCTTCATCAGTCTCCCCAAAGATGGGTGAGCATCCAATACAATCAAAATTAGGGTTTCAAGCCCTCTCTGAGTGCTTAGACAAAGGATCAATCAAGAAATGACATGATCTTTAACTTGTCTAATCTCTCAAACATCCACAATGGATCAAAAAGGACTCCCACTTCAAGGATTACGCACAAGGCTGCTCCCTTCTAGGTGGATCAAGTCTCAAGATCGACAGTGTCACCAAATTAGGGTTTTGGTCGACCAGAGTCTCCAGATGGAAATTTTCATCTGGGCACAAGGCAATGATCCAAAACATGACTTAATATGCTTCATGGAACCTCATGAACCCATGCATCAAGTCAATTTTGCCTCAGGGGATGCATTCATCAAAAATCAGGAATTAGGGTTTCTTGACCTAATTCACCCCTAAGTTGACTTTTGGGACAAACCATGAGCCAGGACCTTAAGAGATGATTTGAGGGTCTCTAATACACCATATTGATCCATTTGGAACAATGGATTGATCCAAGAAGCTTGAGCAACAAGTCTCATTTTCATCTGCACCACAATTAGGGTTTTAAGGGAAAAGTCAACTGTAACTTTGACTTTTGACCAAGACATGCTCCCAAACCCTAATACATAATTGAATATACCCTATGACACCCATGGAACATGTCCATCAAGTTTGATTTAGGTCAAGGACATGATTTCCTGAAGAATTGCACAGTTTGGAATTCATCTAATAAAAAGTCAAATGTGCACAAAAGTCAACTTTGACTTTTTGAGATTTTTCACCAAAATGGATTTTTAACCCTAAAATGATGTTAATGTATGATTTGAATCATCATTCATCAAGAAAAATCAAGAAAAGTGAGATAACTTGTAAAAGGGGTAACCATAAAACTTAGAAATTTTTCTAAGTTAAAAATAAAGTGGCAAAGGTACCAACTTTGAAGGACCATAACTCCTAAACCACAAAGCCATTTTTTCTCATCCAAAGATGGATTTGTAGCCCTCATTATCACCTACAAAAACTTCAACTACAAGTCATTCCAATTCATTAAGGATTTTGAGTTATGGAGTGATCAAAGTGGCTGAAAAGTGAAAATGTCACTTTTTCCAACACTTAGTGAAATTTTCACTAAGTCAGATTTTGCCTCACTTTTTGCCAAATGTAGGGGGATTTTTCACTTGGAATCAAAAGAAATCAAAACCAAACTTGTTCAAACAGTTGTTGTATCATGTAAGAGCTTTCCAAAATGGCCAAGAACATTGCCAAATTCAACCTACATCATGAGATACAACATTGGCAAGTTGCCTTGCTGAAATCTGTCAAGGCAAGGCAGAATTTGCATTTTGGCTCGATTTTCCAAAATCAGCCAATTTCAATTGCTCCAATCCACTTGGACACCTCAGAGGATTGAATCCAAAGGGGACAATCACTGAGCCAAGCCTCCAAGGTCCAAGGAACAAAGAATAGCATGTTGAACCTAGAATGGCCAAAATAGGGACAAGACTTCAAATTTGGAATGAGGCATTCAATGGAACCATCAAGGTGGCATGGACTGAGCCATTCTCATCTGAAATCAGTCAAGACTTCTCCAAGACCAAGGGGACCAAAGCTCTGTGCCCTAACCTCTAGTCAATGGCTAGAGGAGACTTTCATTTCCATTGGCCAACATTGAGGAAACCTACTTACCAGCTGCCATGCACTATTCCTTGCAAAACAAACTTGCTCTACTATAAATAGAGCTCAATTGTGGTCAGTTTAAGTACACCAAAGCCATCTAACAGATGCTTTCCTCAAAATCTCTTTCTCTTGGCAAAAATGCCTTTCTTAGCAAGGTAGCTATCGGGTTTTGAGTTTGAGAGCAATTATGCATAAACCAATCACTCACACACCTCACATACATCACATATGAGCTGATCAAACACTTAGATTACTTCTGAAACATCAAAATCTCAAAATCACTTGCCATCCACACAAGTTTGAAGTGAAGTTGTAGCTGAGATGCCATAAACTGATCCAGTCCATTTCAATTCAATCCAAGTGTTCAAACACACTCCATATGGTGTAGGGAAGCTGTCCAGATCATCACAACTTGTCTGTAACACCTCCAACTCAAAATCACATCTGCTCTTGCTGTCACGACTTGGAGGTAAGCACATACTTGGTCATCTCTCAATCTATGCATATTTTCTCGCACAATAATTTGGCCATATGTTCATAATCATACATGGAATGTTTTCCCTCAATTAATTGCATTGTTTGAATCGTGTATCAAAAATCCTAGCCTTCATGCAGAAATTAAGGTTCTTAAGGTTTCTTCGTGATTTCTTGTTGTATGTTTAATTTAAATGAAATTAGAGTACATAGACATGATCGTGAGGTTGAGACGAGCATAATGATATGTGGATTGCATGATATGATTACGTATTCATGGAGATTGGATAGAAAACGCAAATCTGAGAAACCAAGAACACGCACGTGTTCTTCAGCTTGTTCTTGGCGCCTTTTTTTCAAATTCAAATATTTGAATTTTGTGATTTTGTTTAATTGATTCAAAAATTAATTTCTCTCTGAGTTTTAATGATTTTGAGTTGATTCTTTTTTTAATAATTCACAAAAATGTTAAAATATTTTATTTTATCAAAAAATCCCAAAAATATTATTTATTTCATATAATTGATATTTTTATAAAGAATTAATATTTTGATTGTTTTTGGCATTTTAAATATTTTTTCTACATTGATTTTGCAACTTTTAATGCTTTCTAATTATTTTGTAGGTCAATACTTAATTTTTGAAGCATTAATCCAAGATCACAATTTGTTTTCCATGTGTTAAACAATTTTTGACCATTTTAATTGAATTTTTATTCAATTAAATACATTTTGAAAACAAATTAGGGTTTTGGATTAATTCAACCCTCATAAATCATTTTCAAAACTCTTTGGGCCTCTATTAGAGTGTAAGAACCAATCCTTTTTTTTTGACCAAATCATCTTTGGGCCTCACTTATTGTATAAGTCCCGATACCGTCAAAAAACAAACGGCGCGATCGTCGCCTTTTCAAAAATCATCTGGGCCTACCCTCGAGTAGTAAGACCCATTTATTTTTCTTCAAAACTTTTTGGGCCTCTTGAGAGAGTGTAAGACCCATCCCCCCTTGTACAAAAACTTTTTGGGCCTCACTCATTGTATAAGTCCCTCTGTACAAGTAAACGGCGCGATCGTCGCCCGTTTAAAAATAAAAACCATCTGGGCCTACCCTCGAGTAGTAAGACCCATTTCTTTTTCTTTAAAACACTTTGGGCCTCTTGAGAGAGTGTAAGACCCATCCCCCCTTGTACAAAAACTTTTTGGGCCTCACTCATTGTATAAGTCCCTCTGTACAAGTAAACGGCGCGATCGTCGCCCGTTTAAAAATAAAAACCATCTGGGCCTACCCTCGAGTAGTAAGACCCATTTCTTTTTATTCAAAACACTTTGGGCCTCTATTAGAGTCTAAGACCCAATCCCCCTTTTAACCAAAACATTTTGGGCCTCACTTATTGTATAAGTCCCTCTGCGTTAAAAGAAAACCTCGGCGCGATCGCCATTTTAAACGAAAAATCATTTGGGCCTACCCTCGTGTTATAAGCCCCACTCTTTTTCTTTAAACCTTTTTGGGCCTCTTGAGAGAGTGTAAGACCCATCCCTTTGTACAGAAAACCTTTTTGGGCCCCAGTCACTTGTATAAGTCCCGCTGTACAAAGTCAAACAGTGCGCTCACTGATAAAACCCTGGGCCTCTCCTTGAGCTGTAAGCCCCAGATCTTTCTTTTTCAAAGCACTTTCTCCTTTGATTTTGAATATACTGTTGTTTTTAATCTTTCTTTGTTGAACAACTAACCAAACAGCATGGAAGCACTACAACCGAATAAGTGGTTATCGCTTTCATTTACTGCTTTCATATTATAAATTGTATTGTGGGGCTGCTCACTGTAAGTCTCCTTTCATAAACTCATATCTACTGTGTAATAATAGTATAGATATTTCGAGTTTCCCCGGCAACTACGTCTAGCACTAGGTAAAGCCGTTTCGTTTATTCGTAGAAATAGACGCCTAGATCCCCAAATAGGATCTACCAGATACAGTCTTCTCTTCGGCTGTCCTCCTTAGGAATCGTCAAGAAGCTCTACTCCCCAAGATGAATGTATTCTCCGTGAATGGCTTCTTTGAGTTTCTTCCCAATTCTCGAACTTTCCTGACTTGATCTATTCCTTGTGGATAGCTTGCCTTGAATGTCTCGGGGTTTGGGTACCCACTACGGTCATAATCTTGGACCTTAACTAAGGAACCCTCTTTAAAAGCTAAAAGTCGCTGGATAGTAAACCTCGCACGTTTACCAGTGGTTTTTCATCTTTAAAAGAGTTATCTCTCCTAATGGAAAGGAGATGATAGACCCACGGGCTTCTTAAAAGCATCGACCTCCTCTTGGGCTTTATTCAAGGACCCTACGGCTTCTTAGAAGTATTCACAGCCTCCTCTTAGGCTTCGTATAATGATCTCTTCCTTCGGGAATGATAGCCTCCTCTTGGGCTTCGTACAAGGACCCGTCGGCTTCTTAAAAGTTTCTAGCCTCCTCTTGGGCTTCGTACAAATTGTCCCGATGACCTCCTAGAGGTATAGGAACAGAACCTAGTCATCCTCATAGAACAGTCCTTTCATAGAGTCTACTACTGTTTCTCGAAGCATAGTACAAAAGATAAAACTCTAGACACGGACAGTCTAACTTCCTTGAGTCTCAAAGACATTCTCAAGCACCCTTCGTTAAATAGGAAGGAAACCCGCAGACTCGGATAGTCTCGATACCCTTTGGATTTCCCGTTTCCTCAAAGAGAAGGAAATATCCCTGATCCTCAAATTAAATCCCTGTGTACAGTGTTACTCATATAAGAACTGATTTTCTCTTTTAAATCAGTATATTGGATCTGTCACTCAACTGAAACAGTTACAATAGCCTCCATTTCGGGCTTCGTACGAGATACCAAAATTCTCCCCAGTGGAGTCAAAAGAACCTTTTCGCCTCTCTCTCGGGCTTTGTACGAGATACAAAAACACTCTCTTACTGAGTATAAAAGATTCTCCAACTGAGTCAACTCTTTGCTAGCCTCCTCTTAGGCTTTGTATAACGATATGCCCCACTGGGTCAAAAACTTTTAGCCTCTCTCTCGGGCTTTGTACGAGACACAAAATAGCCTCCTCTTAGGCTTTGAATAATGATTTTCCTAGCGGAAATTAGCCTCCTCTTAGGCTTTGTATAAGAAAACCACTGGTTGATCCAATCGACCTTTTAGCATCAAAGCTGTGCCTTGTTCACAGTATACAAACATCAAACAACTCCTTTCCCTTCATCTAATCGCTGTAAGCGGCAAGCCTCTGGATCATCTACATCCATGCCACTGTCCCTCTTTTAGCATGAGAAATTCCTAAGGAAAGATGACATTGCTCTACACTGAGTTAAAGTCTTCTCCTTCAGGTTAAAACCCTTTCTTCGAAAATTATGGCATTGCTCGGATCCGCGTATCCCAGTTAAAGTAATTCTCCTTCTCCCCTCTTTAGAGATGACAAATTCTCTCTAAAGCCGAGGTCTTTTAGCTTCACGTCTTGGGCTTTGAACAAGACACAAATAGACCCTCCAGCTTCATATCTTGGGCTTTGAACAAGATACAAATCACCTTTCGCTTCACGTCTTGGGCTTTGAACAAGACACCAAAAACCAATTTCCTCCCATAGAATAGGAGGAACTACGAACGCTCTGATTTCCCTGTTTCGGTAAACGGGAATACATAGGCATAAGATCGAAAGAAAAGATCTTAGCGAGCGCAATCAACAAAAAACCCAAATCCCATATCTTCGTCAATCAAAAAGCAGTAATTCAAAAGCACCAGTCCTAACATCCTAATCCTTATTCCCCGCCAGAAACCTTCTGCCCAGGTAAAAAGAAAGAGAACAGTATTGGCGAAAATACAAATAACCAGTACAAAGGCCCCCCACATTGATAGCATCCGTAACCTAACAGACCGCTGTTTAAACTCAGTATGCAAGCAGGGTTAATTGGAGACATCTATTTCCCTTCCTTATTCAGCTCACAATAGGATAAAAAATGAATCGACCTGTAGTTTAAAGCTCAAACCGCAGAGAGCGACCAGCGCTTAAGAACCGCGTCCAAAATCGCTCGCTACAAGCTCACCAAAGCGCACAATATGCAGAGGTAAAATTTCCCTCTGGATATCATATTTCAATCCATCTTGATACTTTTCACACACCATTCTTCCCTTGGATGCAAGCGGTAAAACTCAGAATACTTTAGGAAGGATTCAAACTTCCTAGTATACTCTCCCACTGTCATCACACCTTGATGCAGGTTCTGAAATTCTCTCTCCTTCTCTTTCCTACATAACTTTGGAAATTACTTCCCTAAACATTCTTCTTTGAATAAGATCTAGTTGATCTCTCTACCTTCTTCTTCCAACAATCTATGTTTTCCTCTCCAACAAGCTTCAACATCGCCTGTTAGCATGAATGTTGCATAACCGACCCTTCTATTCTCTCTAAAGTGAGTCAAAGAAAATATCTTCTCTACCTCTTGCAACCATTTCTCAGCACCCTCCGAATTAAAGTCACCATCAAACTATGGTGGTTTTCCTTTCAGAAACGAGTTTAATCCCGTATCTTCATGCACAGTTCCCCTTTGTTGTTGCTGAAAAAGTTGATGATCTCGAGTGATTTGCAGGATTTGAGCATTTTGTTGTGTCTGAACTAACACAGCTGCAGCAAGTTCACGAACATCTTGAGTATCAACTTGAGAGTTCGTTCTAGTTTAGGAATGATCTTCTCGTCCCATGGGAATGGTAGGTGCTCCTTCGGGAGTAACTTCATCACTCGCATTCCTACGTACACCTCTAGTAGTGCCTCTACCAGCACTCCTACCACGCCTCGCGTTTCTGACGTTCTGAACCATAACTTCCTGAAAAGGATACGTTATTAGGTTCAATCATTCATAAGACATAAAGAACATAATAATTATGTATATTTATATCCCAATGAATGATTCATCGATAAGGATTTTTGTCAAGTCTCTCACAAGAAAGGGATAGTTATGTCTAAAATGTTGAATTAATGCTTTAGACATGATTATATCTAGAATTCTGGAAAACATAATAAAAGGTATCAATTTATTCAATAACAAGGATTACAAAAACCATGACCATGTCTCATTCAAAAACATCTATTTGTAAACCAAGCTAATACTAATAATGGTAAAAAAAAACTATAATTATCATTATTGCTACAAAATCTTTACCTAATTTTTCATGCTTGATAATACCAATAATAAAAAGGATAATGACAAGAAGAGTGATGAATAAAAGAAAACATTTAGCCATTTGAAAGGTATAGATAAATATTCTTAAATTGATATGAAAATAATGAATGGGTGTGAAGTATTTATAGAGTGAATTTTGTGAAGTGTCTGTTACGTTACCGTTGGGTTTGTGACCGTTGGGGAAGGGAAAAAAGTTAAGTGTGTTAAAGACTCTTCCTAGATCATAGTACTAGAAGGATCTCAAGATGAAGACTCAACGCATAGAAGAAAAGTTATCATCCAGTTTGGAATTCAAATTGATACAGTCAGTATAATTCTAGACACTTACGGTCCGAGCTGAATCGACCAGCTCTGATACCATTAAATGAGAAAGCCTATGTCCCATTAGTGAAATTCTAATGAAACCTTTAATAAAAATACAGAAAATTTGAAACTTTTAAATAACAAGACTGAATTAATTAAAAACATACTTCTTCACATACATATGCTTCAGATATATTTTACATAGAGTTTCACATCGTTAAGACTAGTCGCCTTGCCACATAGATAAAACATAAAATAAAAGTACAGAAAGGAAACCAAAACAAAGCATAACAAAAAGGACCTCCTAAGTACAACGAGACTGACTCTTATACTGACTGTAGTAGTAGGGATGTGATCAGCGTTTGACAAAACACTAACAACTCCCAATCTAGATGTTATAGTAACCCATCTCCACATCACTTCATATCCTTTCCTTCTAAACTATTGGGAAGTAAGCAAGATTCGCGCTTGTTGTCTGATCGTCATAGATTAACCCACAAAACAAAAAGGGATACAGGGCTAAGATTTATGTACAAGTTTAAAAGTGGGAATGAATGTGTAAAATAATAATATATATGGAAACCATAATTATTCAAACAAGCGTATCTTTAACCCATAATTATATATACTCTATCTCTATTTATTCTAATGCATCCCTGAACTATATGCTGACTCAGACCACTAAACGCTGTCAATGATATCTATCCCATTTACCAAGATCAGATATCACAAGACCACTTGCCACCAACGTACTCCCAATTACCAAGAGCTACGCCACCTAACTTCACATGGAGTATGGGTGTTATAAGTCGATCGTCCCTGAGAATTCAGGCCAAGAACCTTGCCTTGCCTAGCATGCGTAGATAATAATCTCCGTCAGGATTGTAGGTGATCGATCAACCTCGTGCGTCCCATACCGCACGACAGTGGACTTACACATTCCTCAATGCAAATCTATATGATTACTCAATCATCTTGTGGCAACTCTCAACCATAAGTATTAAGTTAATACTTGGGAAATATCGTATCAACCCTTAAGGTTATACTTATTATCTCGATACTTAAGTTGAGTGCCAAATCCATCATATGTATTGTCATATTTCTTCTTGTCATGATCCCTATCTCTACATAATCAGTTCAGTTTGTATAATGAATAGTTGTATGGTTGACTTCCCAGGTAAGAGAGGTGGACCGTAAAGGACATAGTCGACCAAGTCTTTCCTTAGCCAGAATCTAACCAAATACAACTACTCAATGTATCCAACTTCCATTATGTTATTGGGGATCTAATACTTAATATCTAGTAATGTTGTTCTCTCCTTAATAGATCATTATTCTTAGTCTATCAATCACAAACACTCAAGTACAAATAGAATAAACAAATTAGACAATTAATCAAACAACGCAAGCACAATACAACCTCAAATTGTCATAGATTATTTCTATGATAAATAATTAAGGTCGGCGTAACCCCGCTCACTGATTCGTGAAAATCATTATTCGAGAATAGGCTCTCCTTACTTATTTATCGCTAGTAGGGCTTGGGTCACCACTACACACATATATATTAAGCTATTTTACGCTAACCGTCCCAACGTATATGAAATCTTGCCCCCACCTTTTGTTGTTGAGCGTTGTTGAAAGTCCACGAGCGTTTTCTCCGATCTTTGCCAAGAACCTAATTTACGATAACCGTTGAATTGTACGAAATTTATAAAATTATTAGAATATAATTTATGGTTAATTAAACATAATCCCATTATAACTTGAAATATTTATTTATTAACATATTTAATAATAACCTCCATTATATTTAAATAATTATTAAATTCAAATAAAAATTAGACTATAACTCCGTTTAGATTTGTTCGTTTTAGAAAATTATCAAGAGTATATTCCTAATAACATTTAAATTATAATAATACTTGGGCATTATAATGACTTAAAATGGTAAGATTTATTTTGGACTTTATAAGTTCAATATCTCGACGTCTAAATGGAATTTGCATAGAAATTTTAAAATAACCTTTATATAAATAACGTAATTAAAATTATATAATTAAAATAAAATAGACATTATAACTGCTTACCGGGTACTTATGAAAATGATTTGAGCAGAACTTTGACGTATAAAACTCCTTTGAAACTTTAGAAGAACTTTTACCACAAAATAACTTTAAAAGTTATGAACCGACACTGTGAGAACCTCGATAACTAAAACTAATATTGCTATATGAAGAAACTAGAGAAGGAAAGAAATAAAGAGGTAAGAAAGAAGATTTGTGAATGAGTGAAAGAAAATGGGGTGGGAAAGACCCCTATTTATACTAATTGTAAAATATTAAAATAACATAAATGTATATTCTTTTGCTCATACCTTCTAACTTTTCAACTCTGGCTAGTAAATGTCTTTATCAAATATTTACTAGTCTTACATCAATAGTTCTTTAGATGTTCTAGTATGATTTTTGTGAAAATAATTTATGAGAAAGGTATGGGAGCTTGATATTTTAATGTTTCATGACATAATATCATTTATGATATTAATAAAAAAATGAGATATATATTTCTTTTATAAAAATAAAATGATAATAATAATAAAAATAATAATAATGACAACAAGGATAATTATTATTACTTAAGATTATTTTATTTACTAATTAGTTTGTAGAGTAAAATGATAATATTCAAATAAAATAAAATAAAATAATAATAATAATAATAACAAAACAACAACAACAATAATAATAAAAATAATGTGAATAATTAATTAACTTAAAGTTAAGTATTTTTAAGTATTAATTTCAATTTCAATATTTATTTTGTAAAATGAAACGATGATATTCAAATTTAATAATAAAAATAAAGGGTAATTAATTGATAAATTAATTATTATAGGTGTTAGTTTCAATATTTTGTTTTTAATGATTAACGATGTTAAAATCTCAAATCTAATCAGATATATTATTTAAAGTATGGAAAATTAGGATGTTACATAAACCATCTTTATGGTCATCCTGTAACGGATAACATTTGATTGGCAATAAAGTACTCGACTCCACATCTAGGGTCCATAGTGGTTTCAGGTTGAAGGGTGGAATACATCACTATTACTATGAGAATAACTTATGACACTTACATAACAAACTATGTAGTATTCTCATGGTGGGTCAATCCAATATAAATATTACTCCTAATATTTATACCTACGTGAAGACTTGATATCTCATATCCATGACATGTGAGGTACAATCACCAGTCTACTCACATAATAGTCTATATGCATCACTGTTGTCCTATTTGACAGTAAAGCTTGACTACGGATACTTTAAGAATAACATCCTTATATTTAATGAGGTCTCACGATTAAGTCACACTTAACAGGTCATTAATAGACTAATTATTCTAAGGACTTTATTATGTCATATACAAATAACACAATAAATACAATGCCTAGTAAGTATATATATTAACAAACAATATATATCATGATACAAAAGCATATTAAGCCAATATTGATTGGCTATTAGGGCTTACTCCAACAGTTCATTCATTCGTTCGTTTCTCAAAATACTTAATTATTAAATTGGAAAAAATAAGGGCCGTTAAGATCTATCATTCTGGCCTAGCTCTTTAAAAAATTGATTCTCATCAAACGTTCTTCATTTACCTAAAATACATCCAACCAATCAAACTCTTTTTTCGCCGCCGTGCGATCTTTCAGACCCTTTTTATAAACGTGAGATATTGTGTCTTGAGATGACGCAAAACATTGCTTCTTCCATAAACTATTTAAGTTGAGATAAGAGGCGTTTCCCGCGAATGTTGATTTGTAAATCCATTATGTTGTGATGCAAACGTCCACTCCTCACCTGTTTTGGGTAAAACAATGTTTTCTGTCGAATGCGACTAAATATCTTTCGCTAAAATTGACCGACAAATAAACCTTTTTACCCAGAACTACGGACACTCTGATTTCTCATTTCACAATGAGAAAAGGCATGCACGAGAACCCTAATCTTTGGCGAGCAACCTTTTTCTTTTTTCACCGTAGTTCCCGAACTACGAATGCTCTGATTTCCTCATTGAAATATGAGGATATGTAGGCACGAGATTGTGAAGTCTTGTGAAGCCCCCTAGTAATAAAAACCCTTAGGTCTCCTTTCTTTTTAATAAAAATATAAAAAAACATTTCTCTTCTCTCTCTTTTCCCACTCAATAATTAGAAGATTAGAAACTAACTTAAGCTAACATACACTCGAACTTAACTAAATGATTTTCGTTGAGTACAACGGATGTGAGGGGCGCTAATACATTCCACTTGCGTAACAGACTCCTGAACCCAGCTATTGGTTGCAATGATCATATCCTTGTCTTTCTTTTAGGGGTTTTATTCGATATTTTTGTCGTACCTTGAAAAATACGATCCTCGCGATGGACGCAGAAAAAAGTGTTCGAAACAGAGTCGCCACTGAACTTTATTCATTCCAAGGAAGGAATAGGAAAATATCGATAAAACCTTTAAAGGATAAGAAAATGGTCATCGCAACCAAATTTGGGTTCGGGAGTCGGTTACGCAAAGAGAAGGTGTTAGCACCCTCTACGTCCGTTGCACTCAACAGGAACCTCTTGATTCGATTCGGGAGATATGTTAGCTCGGTTTGTTTGTTTTCTTCTAAGGTAGTATTGTTTTCTAAGGGGGAAATGGGGTGGTTTTTTATTAGGGTGCTCGACAAGGATTAGAACCCTTGTGCCTACGTATTCCCTCGTGCAATGGGAAAGTCAGAGCATTCGTAGTTCGTGGGACTACGGTTGGTTCGTGTTTTTTAAACGAACGAGTGTTTAATTTGCATTCTAACTGCTAAACGTTGGCTTGTCTGCTCGTCAAGGGAGGCTTAAGCACTAGTTCATATGCGCGGAAGAATGAACTAAACAATGTTCTTTTGTGAAAGGTTGTTTGATTTGGATTAAGTGTATTAAGATTTGATTAAAAAAAGTGTTTGATTTATGTGTGTATTTTTTAGGGTTTTGGTTGCATGGGAGGTGTTTAGTTTGTTAAGTATTTTGAGCGAGAATGACGATTATTCGATAAACGAGACGTCAGCCTCGCAACCAATTAATCGGGGCATTACTGAGATGCAAGATCTCAACGACACGTTTTTCATTCTATTAATTATGAAATCGTGTTTGTTGGACAATGGGCTTCTTTATCCATGTAATTAGGGCGAGTGTTTTGAGGAAGAAAGTTCGGAACAAACACAACCCAAAGCGTACGCCTCAAGAGCGTTCATTCAAGGGCCCAAGAAGTGCTTGACCTCAAGAGTCCACTACTTTCGTAGTTTGATTAGGAAAAAGATTTGAAGTTGATGTATTTTAGACACGTTTATTGAATTAGGGTTTGAATAAGCTAAGCTCTTAATGATGATTAAGTATTTTGATTGGGTTGAGAGTTTTTAAGTTTTGGGATGGAAGATCGAAACGATCACAACCCAAGGAGTGCGCCCCAAGAGCGATCGTTCAAGGACCCGAGGAGTGCTGGACTCCAAAAGCCCACTACTTCCATGGTTAATTAGGAAAATGTTTTAGACCTATTAATTCAAGTATTTTTGTTTAAGAAAATACTTTAAGTATTTTAATTTTGATTATGATTTCAATTTTTTTAGTTAAAAGAGTATTTGTGAAAAGGTTAGGTAACTGTTTTAAATTTTAATTATGACTTCTAAGTCAAGAAAGTGTTTTTAAAGGTTGAATGCTTTAGTTAGATTAAAATATTTTTAAGTATTTTAGAAATGGAAGACGGAACGATCACAACCCAAGGCGTACGCCCCAAGAGCGATCGTTCAAGGACCCAAGGAGTGCTAGACTCCAAAAGCCCACTATTTCCACTATTGATTAAGAAAATGATTAGAAATATTAACCTAAATGGTTTATGATTTTAGTTTAATTAAGAAAATGTTTGTAAAAGATCAAGTAATGTTTTATGATTTAATTTGATTTGGGAAAATTATTAGGAACTTAACAAAGTGGATTTTAATTTGATTTAAGAGAATTATTTTTAAAAGTTAAGAAGTTAACTAGATTAGGTTTTTTAATTTAAGAAAATATTGTATTTTTAGGGGTTGAGTAGATGAAATATAGATTGAATATTTTAAGTATTTTAAAAAAGATTAGGAGTTTTTTAGATTGTGACTTTTTAATTTAATTAAGGGTTTTTATTAAAAGTTACTATTTTGATTAGGTAAAGATTAAAAGTTTTAAGTATTTTTTAATAAACGAAAGACGGAATGAACACAACCCAAAGGCGTGCCTCGAGAGCATTCACTCAAGAATTCAAGAAGTGCTAGACCTCAAAAATTCACTACTTTTGTAATTAATTAAGAAAATAATTTTAGTGTTGGAAATATATTGAATTAGGATTAGAATAATTTAAACGGGTTTAAGAAACCTAGCATTAAAACTACTCATTCTACTTAAATAGTTAAAATTCTAACAAACATGGGCCAAGCGGCCCTATTACTTATTACATTGTTAAGAAAAGAATTAAACTGTCCGCATTGTATTTGACCTGAGAGCCCAAAGCCTCTAAACCCTACCACGGTCAAAAGGTATGAAAGGTCAAAATCGTAACAGGCGTCAATCGCGCTTAGATAACGTGTTAATACGAGAAGAGACCACGCATTAAAGGTGCATTGATTTTCCATTTACTAAAAATAACGATTAATCCTTTTTTAAAATTCCAATTCATTTTGCCTGTCACACATACCCTTTCCTCTTCTCTTCTCAGACCCAAGCGATTCTCCCATCTCCAATTCTCTCTCTTTTCAACGAAAAAAATTCTAACAAGCTTCTAACCAAACCCAAACCCTAACCCTTCTCTCTTTTCACTCCTTCATGAAAACGTTTCCAAACTCACAGTAATCAAACTATCTTAACAAAATCAACAAAACCAAACTAGACCCTAGATTTTCAGTAGAAGATTAAACGATGATGGAGCATTGCAACAAGCAATTAGGATGGGGGTTTTGATCAACACTGCAAGGCGAGTAATATGTCAAAGAGGAATCGAGTGGAAGGAGAAAGTACTTACACGATCGGAGCTAGTCCGATGAGAAATTCCGGCAAGGGTGATGTCTCGTGTAGGTACGTGTTGCTTTGCTGCTTTCCACTCTTTCTTTTTTCCTCAGCTCGCTTTTTCTTCTTCTATCGTGCGTTATGAGTATCTTGCTAGTAATAATGCGTTTCTGAGTGTGTAAGTCTATGGTTAAGCTCACCTTGCTTAGAGTTCTGATGTGAGCTCTGAGAAGGTTTTGAGAAAAGAGCTTTGGTGAAGGTTAGGGGTGGATTTCCGCAGAACTTCGTTAGGGTTTTTCTGGGTTCCCTCATGAGTGAATAGTGAGACGTATTTATAGGCTCAGAAATGTGAAACGAGGTACGTGTGAGGTGAGATTTTTGGTACGTGTGAGAGAATATTTCCGTTAGGGAATGGGGAGGATTGTCGATTTCGTGGGATTTGGGTGATAGTGAATCATTCTCTGATTTTGTTTGTAGTGTGAGCTGTACTTCTTCTAGAATGTGATTTTTTTATTTTCACTGCGTGATATTTGCGTGTTTACTGTTAAATTGTTACTGTTACTGCTTGCAAAATACACACTGACTTTATTGTTGATGTGGCTCTTATTTGACTTAGGTTGACTCTTGTTATTTTTGAATTTTCTGATGACCTGTGAATGTGTTACTAACTGCTGTCGAAATTTGGATACTCTTGTGATAAACTTCTTGAATTTTGTTTGAAATTGAATGGCATTGATTTTCAGAATTTTCCTTTTTTTAAGAACCACGTCACTTTCTTGTTGTTTGAGTACTTCACATCATCAAAATCATTAACATAAATTGCTTCTTCTTCTGTCGGTTAAATAGCGAGAACACCGCTAATCTTCCACTTTTCTGAGTCTCAACGGGAGATCCAATTGAGCTAACAATTTAGAACAGAAGAGTAGGGGTGGTGATCATAATGAAACATGGTCTGTGTTAAGGTGAGGAAATCATAGTCAGGATGCCTCTTTTTGCTGTCCTTTAACCATATTTCGTGTGTATCTTACAACCTTGATTGTTATGACCTATTTTGGTAGTGATATTATTGCTTTTGAATTGCAAACTAACTTGAGACCTTGTATCTTGTTAGGTTTTCATGCGCTTGCTCTTGGTTGATATAATGGTGAGGAATTTGGCACAAGTTTGGATGATGAGATACATTGGCCATGAAATTAATCTTGGAACGAAGAAAAGGTTGCAGGCTGTTTGGACTTGATGCAAAGCTTGATGGAGGGGTTAATGAGGAACTTTGGACATGAAGAACTTTGGCTCGCGGAGTTTAATACAAAGGATTGTCATGGAGCTTGGCACAACAGCTGGTATGACCCCTTTACCAATGTATTTGTTCCTCTGTTTCTTGCAGTATTTGGTTTGCATAGCTTAACACTTATTGTTGCTGACATAATATCGTGGCTTGTGACTTTCTCACTACTCATTCCATGGCGAATGCTGCTAGATTTGTGATGCGTGGATTTGCTTTATCTTCATTGCCGGTTTTCACACTATTGACTTATTCCACTTCTTTTCCATAATGCCTTGACTCAGGGTAAAAGAGATCATTATAAAGGGCACCTTTGGAGGCTTCGGAATGGTAACTATTTGCATTGCTAGTACTACTTTGATTGCCTAAATATTATTTATTGAAAGATGATTATTGCTTTATATGAAATGTTCTGAACATGTTCTGCATCTTGCTTGATTCTGCCCAAAATTTCTCTTTTGGCACACTTCAATTCTTACTGTAACCTCTTTGTACTAATTTAGAAGTGTGTGTTCTTTAGTGGTTGAGTCCTGGAACATGGTTATGTCAATGATGGTTTGGTGAATTGTTGTTTTTATATGCAGCACTTGGAGTTTTGGTGATGCTTGAAGGTGAAGAAGTCATGGCGTGGTGATTCGTATGGCACAAGTAGGTGAACCATATCAGCTTGGTAGGAAGTAGAGAGCTTGAGAGAGCTTAGACATGAAGCATTTGGAGCAATGAACAACTTGGCTTGAGTGGAGCATATCTTTAGAGCTTTAGGTTTAGCTCATAGATCTTTCCTTTGGTTCCTTAAGTTTCAAAGAATTAAGATGATGAAGGGCAGAATTAAATATGTATTTTCTGGCACCAAAATGAAAAAGCTTGGTTACTGTCAATTCTAACATCTTGTTGAACTTTCCCAAAGTGTCTTAACAACTTTATATGATCACTTTTGAATAAAAAAAGGTAGCGATGCTAGTTTGTACTCTTGGATGCTATCTAATGTGGCGGGTGTATTATGAAATTCAAGAATATTAATTTGTATTCATGACTCAGCAATCACGTGACATTTCTATGATTTGAACTTCATTATGCTTTAATTACTTTGATCATAAACTCTTAATGACTTTGAAGCTTCCTTAGCCATTATCTTGACAACATTCAATAGCTTTCCACTGAACTGGTATCACCTAGAACAAGTTAACACCAATTTGCTCATAACTCGAGACCATACATAATTTGTCTTGAAAGTTTCTGATGGCTTGAATTATTTCTTGATTAATCTTGCTCCAATACTTCTAACTAAAACTTAACTTGATAACCCTTAATTATGGCTTCGAATTCTTAAGCTTAAAACAACTCAATCATTTAGTTATAATATCAGAGACAACATGAAGAAAAATCTCTATAATTTTGAACAGTGCCCAATTTTGAACCAATTCAAGCTTAGGGTTAAAAGCGTACGCGACCTAAAGCTGAATCCCTTTTTCTTGAATCAAGAATGGCCATTCCTTAGCTTGTTTAACCATATAGCCTCAGTGTCACACTTGGAATATGATTAAAAATCTTCTAAAACATGGCTTAAACTCAGTTTGAAACCCATTGATCATGTCTTGACTGAATAATTATAAAATGAGTCACAATTCTCCCTCATCTCTTCTAGAAATCAAAGCAACCCAACAAGAGCTAGCAACCCTCACAAACACATTCAAGATCTTCATGACCTGAATCTTAGGGTCAACACAAAAATCTTGGTATAAGAAACATGCAATAGGTAGGACAAATTTGGGGTATGACAGATGCCCCTATCTAATTGTCTTGGACCCGAGAGAGTGAAGGCTGTGTGGCGTTCATTTTTAGGGTAGAAGTCAATTAGATATAAGAAGACCCCAAAATTTGTCCGCCAAAGGGTAATGTACTATGGAGTAAGGACTGGTATAATGAGGTAGCGGGTCCATAATGAACACAAATAACTCGAAGTTCTTTGGGTGATCGAAGCAATACCTTATCCATTAAGGTTCTCCGATGACACCAAAGCGGTATCTCTGAAGGCAGACGATTCTCTGGGTCATCGAAGCAGTCCCTTATCCATTAAGGTTCCTTGATGATACCAAAGCAGTATCTTTGGAAGCAGAAGATTCTCTGGGTCGTCGAAGCAGTCCCTTATCCATTAAGGTTCCTCGATGATACCAAAGCAGTATCTTTGGAAGCAGAAGATTCTCTGGAACATTGAAGCAGTACCTTATCCGTTAAAGTTCCTCAACGATACCAAAGCAGTATCTTTGGAAGCAGAAGATTCTCTGGAACATTGAAGCAGTACCTTATCCGTTAAGGTTCTCCGATGATACCAAAGTCGTATCTTTGGAAGCAGAAGATTCTCTGGAACATTGAAGCAGTACCTTATCCGTTAAGGTTCTCCGATGATACCAAAGCAGTATATTTGGAAGCAGAAGTTTCTCTGGAACATTGAAGCAGTACCTCATCCGTTAAGGTTTCTCAACGATACCAAAGCAGTATCTTTAGAAGCAGAAGATTCTCTGGAACATTGAAGCAGTACCTTATCCGTTAAGGTTCCTCAATGATACCAAAGCAGTATCTCTGGAAGCAGAAGACTCTCTGGAACATTGAAGCAGTACCTTATCCATTAAGGCTCCTCGATCATACCAAAGCAGTATCTTTGGAAGCAGAAGATTCTCTGGAACATTGAAGCAGTACCTTATCCATTAAGGTTCCTCAACAATACCAAAGAAGTATCTTTGGAAGCAGAAGATTCTCTGGAACATTGAAGCAGTACCTTATCCGTTAAGGTTCTCTGATGATACCAACTCCGTATCTTTGGAAGCAGAAGATTCTCTGGAACATTGAAGCAGTACCCTATCCGATAAGGTTCTCCGATGATACTAAAGTAGTATCTTTGGAAGCAGAAGATTCTCTGGAACATTGAAGCAGTACCTTATCCGTTAAGGTTCCTCAATGATACCAAATCAGTATCTCTGGAAGCAGAAGACTCTCTGGAACATTGAAGCAGTACCTTATCCGTTAAGGTTCCTCAACGATACCAAAGCAGTATCTCTGGAAGCAGAAGATTCTCTGGAACATTGAAGCAGTACCTTATCTGTTAAGGTTCATCAACGATACCAAAGCCGTATCTTTGGTAGTACAAGATTCTCTGGAACATTGAAGCAGTACCTTATCCGTTAAGGTTCCTCAACGATACCAAAGCATTATCTTTCGAAGCAGAAGATTCTCTGGAACATTGAAGCAGTACCTTATCCGTTAATGTTCCTCAACAATACCAAAGCAGTATCTTTGGAAGCAAAAGATTCTCTGGAACATTGAAGCAGTACCTTATCCGTTATGGTTCCTCAATGATACCAAAGCAATATCTTTGGCAGCAGAAGATTCTCTGGAACATTGAAGCAGTACCTTATCTGTTAAGGTTCCTCGATGATACCAAAGCATTATCTCTGAAGGCAGATGATTCTCTGGGTCGTTGAAGCAGTCCCTTATCCATTAAGGTTCCTCGATGATACCAAAGCAGTATCTCTGAACAAATTTGCTGAGGGATAGTTGAGCAAGATTCCTGTCGGAGGAAATGTACTGGCTCTATAGGGGAAAACTCACAAAGAACTTTCTAGAATATCCTCTGCTTGGGGAGTAATAACAACGGTTGTTGGGGATTGTCAATATCAACTGCATGGCTGAAGAATGACTTGCCGGGGAATAGAATTCCTTGAGTATGTGCGGGGTACCAACTTTTTTAGAAGAATACTGCCGAATTTGATGGAGGACTGGCCAAGATGCTTGAAAACTGATCCTGGATCCTGTTATGCTATGTTGGGGATGGATATGCCATGCACTACATGATGCACTGAAACATATATTAAAATGCACTTGCTAGGGAATCTAATACACGTATGAATGCAAAAGACTAATATGCTTAATATGATTATGATACTACGCTTGCATGCCATGCGTATGACAATGCAAATGACCGGGTGCGCTGGGGATAATTTTCCTTGTCGAGGGTATCACCAGGGATTGAATTTGATAATTGCCAAATGAAATTGGACTTTGGTTATTTTGTGAATAAATTGGACTTTCAGGTATTATGAGGATGCCAACGACGGTGTACTTTTAATGGTTGCCAATGAAGACTGGACTTTAAAGGGTAGATTTGAAGGTGCCAACGAGTGTGGACTTTTTGAGTAGTTGCCAATAAAGGACTGGACTTTGGGTTTTATGGGGATGGTGAGAATGTTTGACTACTCGACCCCTTTTTAGCAAGTCAAATATGACTAGGGAGCGTGATTGCCCCTGTTGGGCTTTGAAAGATTCACTGCTAAGGATTACGTTGAGCAAATCCCTGAAAAGTTATACTGCTTATGGTGAAGAGCCAAATCGACTGACAACTGATTTGATGCTTTCATGTGGTGGAGCTCCTTGGAGACTATTTGTTTCCCTTTTAGTTCTCCCAACACCAAAACAAATTTTATTGTTTACAAATATTGTCTTTATTAACCGAAGTTTCAAAGCACAGTTTATCAAAAACAAAATTAATTTGCAAACAAACAGATAAAGCAAAAAAAAGAAATGAGCACAATTTGATGAGAAATCTCTCTTTGTATTGATTTGACCCTTAATTGGGTAAGTACGTACAAGGATGTAATTCCTTAATGAGGTAATTGCGGTGCAAGAAAAACATAATGGCAATACAAATAAATGAGGTTCCATTGAGTTTAAACACTGCTATGGTCCCTATGACTTTGATAACTTCAACACCTTGCTTCGCAGGAAGACGGCTGGATCGATTCTTCCCTTCAGTGACACATCAAGGTCAAGTAGACATGCAGAATAGATACTTTGCCTTGGAATTTTCCCCTAACTTTTTCCTGGATCGCCCTTTCGGGTTTTCAATCCACCGGGACGCCCTTTTTTGCCTGAACCGCCCTTTCGGGTTTTCAATTCAGCGGGCCTATATTTTTTTTATTTTATCCCTAATTTTTGCCTGGACTGATTTTGTGTTTTTTCAAGTCCACCAGGATTGCCATTTTTGCCTAAGTCGCCTTTTCAGGTTTTCGACTTAGCGGCTTTATTATTCCACTTTTTTAGGCGTAGTATCTCTTAACGTACTCTGCATTCACCGGGTATGGTAATTCTTCACCGTCCATAGTTGCGAGCTTCAAGGCACCACCTGAGAATGCCTCTCTTACAACATATGGGACTTCGTAGTTTGGCGTCCACTTGCCCCTGGATTCATTATACATAGCCATGATCCTCTTGAGCACCAAGTCACCTTCCTGGAATGTCCGAGGATGCACTTTCTTGTCAAAAGCTTTCTTCATGTGTCTTTGATAGAGCTGGCCATGGCATATTGCTGCTAAGCATTTTTCTTCAAGAAGGTTGAGCTCCTCAAACCTCGTCTTCACCCATTTTGCTTCATCAAGCTGTGCTTCCATCAATACTCTCAATGATGGGATTTTGACTTCTATCGGAAGGACCGCTTCCATGCCATAAACCAATGAGTAAGGAGTTGCCCCTGTTGAAGTTCGCACTGAGGTACGGTAGCCTTGCAGCGCAAAACGTTGCATCTCATGCCAATCCTTATAAGTGACTACCATTTTCTGAATGATCTTTTTGATGTTTTTTGTTGGGTGCCTCAACGGCTCCATTCATCTTGGGTGTGTATGGTGTTGAATTATGGTGCTCAGTCTTGAAACTAGCACACAATTCATCCATCATTTTGTTGTTGAGATTAGACCCATTATCAGTGATGATACGGTTAGGCACTCCATATCTGCATATAATGTTGTGTTTCAAGAAGCGAGCGACCACTTGCTTGGTAACGTTCGTATACGATGCAGCCTCAACCCATTTGGTAAAGTAGTATATGGCAACCAATATGAAACGGTGTCCATTTGAGGCCTTTGGCTCAATCATCCCAATCATATCTATCCCCCACATGGAAAATGGCCATGGTGAAGTTAAGACATTCAAAGGAGTGGGAGGTACATGAATCTTATCAGAGTATATCTGGCATTTATGGCATGTTCGGGCATGATGGTAGCAGTCAGTCTCCATGGTTAGCCAATAATAGCCTGCTCTTAATATCTTCTTTGCCATAGTATGCCCATTTGCGTGGGTACCAAAACAACCTTCATGAATGTCTTTCAGAATCTGCTCAGCTTCATGCTTTTCCACACATCTGAGTAGTACAGTGTCATGATTACGCTTGTATAACACATTCCTATTAAGGAAGAAATTTGATGCCAATCTGCGCAAAGTTCTCTTATCCACCGCCAAAGCGCCCTCTGGATATTCTTGTTTTTCCAGATAACGTTTGATGTCATAGAACCATGGCTTTTCGTCTGACTCTTCATCCGCAGCCAAACAGTGAGCGGGCTCTTCAAATCACTGTAGATCAATATGCGGCCGATGGTTGGGCCATATTAGTTTATACATAGAAGCCAAAGTTTCCAGAGCGTCTGCCATTTGATTTTCCTCTCTAGGCACATGGGTAAAGGTGATATCATCAAATCTGGGAAGTAGCTTTGCCACGTAATCTCGATATGGAATTAGATTGGCATGTTTGGCATCCCAGTCACCTCGAATCTGATGTATTATTAAAGAAGAATCTCCCAACACATCCAGAGTCTTAATCCTTAAATTGATGGCTTCTTCCAATCCAAGTATACAAGCTTCATACTCAGCCATGTTATTGGTGCACGGAAAGCAGAGCTTAGCTGTGAAGGGTAAGTGGAAATTCTAGGGTGATGTAATCACTGCCCCAATTCCACTTCCATGAACATTTGAGGCACCATCGAACATAAGAGTCCATCGCTCCCCTAGTTTGGGCCCCTCATCCGGATCTGGCTCTTCATAATCCTTTAGTACCATTATGTCTTCGTCTGGAAAATCGAACTTCAAGAGCTGATAATCATCCATAGGTGGATGGGCAAGATGATCTGCCAATACGCTACCCTTGATAGCTTTTTGAGTGACGTATTGAATGTCGTACTCAGACAAAAGCATTTGCCAACGGGCTATTCTGCCAGTGAGAGCAGGTTTCTCAAAGATGTATTTAATGGGATCCATCTTGGAAATCAGATAAGTAGTGTAGGTCAACATATACTGCCTGAGACGTTTGGCAGCCCAGGCTAATGCGCAACAAGTCTTCTCGAGTAAGGAATACCTTGTCTCGCAGTCATTGAACTTCTTGCTGAGGTAATAGATTGCGTGCTCTTTCTTTCCTGTCTCGTCTTGTTGCCCCAACACACAACCCATAGATTCTTCAAGTACAGTCAGGTACATAATGAGTGGCCTTTCAGGTACAGGCGGTACCAGGATCGGTGGTTCTTGCAGATACTCTTTGATTTTATCAAATGCCCCTTGGCAATCATCATCCCACGCAATTGACTAATTCTTTCTTAGCAGCTTGAAAATAGGTTTGCAGGTGGCAGTAAGATGTGAAATAAATCTGGCAATGTAGTTTAGTCTTCCCAGAAAGCCACGAACCTCTTTCTCCGTCCTAGGCGCAGGCATATTCTGAATTGCCCTCACCTTATCAGGATCCACTTCGATTCCTTTCTGACTTACAATGAAGCCCAACAATTTTCCAGATCGTACCCCAAATGTGCACTTGTTGGGGTTGAGTCTCAATCTAAACTTCCTCAATCGAACAAACAGCTTTTGCAGATTGATCAAGTGCTCTTCTTCGGTTTGAGACTTGGCAATCATATCGTCGACGTACACTTCAATCTCTTTATGGATCATGTCATGAAAGAGCATTACCATTGCACGTTGATACGTTGCCCCAACATTCTTAAGTCTGAATGGCATCACCTTATAGCAGAAGGTGCCCCATGGTGTGATAAATGTGGTCTTCTCCATATCCTTTTGATCCATCTTAATTTGATTATACCCAGAAAATCCGTCCATAAAAGAGAATACAGAGAACTGAGATGTATTGTCAACCAATACATCGATGTGAGGTAATGGGAAGTCGTCCTTAGGACTAGCTCTGTTTAAATCCCTGTAATCCACACATATGCGAACCTTTCCATCTTTCTTCGGCACTGGCACAATGTTGGCAACCCACTGTGGGTACTTTGCTACTGCCAGGAATCCAGCATCAAGCTGCTTTCGGACTTCTTCGCGAATTTTGGGAGCCATATCCGGATGGGTCCTTCTTAACTTCTGTTTGACAGCATGGCATTCCTCCTTAAGTGGTAACTTGTGTATAACCATATCAGTATCCAACCCAGGCATGTCTTGATACGACCAGGCGAATACATCAGCGTACTCATGGAGGAGCTCTATCAGCTTGGTCTTGACTTCAACTTAAAGAGATGCACCTATCTTTACCTCTTTTCTGTCTTCTTCAGTACCCAGGTTGAAGACTTCAATGTCTTCTTGGTGCGGCAGGATGACTTTCTCCTCTTGCTTGAGCAGCCTTGCCAACTCGTCGTGGAGTTCACAACCTTTCACGCCTTCCTCTTCAGCTTGGTAGATTAGGCAATCAAAATCATATAGGCCCGTAGCAGCGTCTATATCGAGGACCTCGGTGGTGTTTCTGCATGTTTATGATTTTTGCAGTTTATTTAGGAAAGTGTGTGCATAAAAATATTTCCATTTATTGTAAAGTAAAAAAATGAAAGAAAGTGAGCGAAAATTGAATGCAAACTGAAATTCATTAATGATAATCAAAGTTTTAAAACATCAGGTGGCCCATACAATGCTCCACTACGCCTTGGACAGAGCGTAGGGTTTTTGATAAACAGTAAAATTACGTTTGGTGTGTGAAGAACTGAGGGACTTCAATGGTCTTCCAATTCTGGAGCTCTTCACCAGGCTTTGCTTGTCGAATCCAGCTTGCAGAAGCTTGCTCATCACCAACATGGTCTTCAATGATCATTGCTATTGGAGAACCAAAGATGTGCCCAGCACTTGTAAAAATCTTCTCAACAGGAAGGATCTGGTTTCCGTTGTATGGAACAAAGGCTGAATTGCGGGATGTCTGATAACCTAGCCCAAACTTATCAAGCTTTTCGGTAACCTCAACCATTTTGCCCCATCCTTGGGCGTTCCCCTCTTCCACCACAGCTTTAGCTTCCTCGTATGAGGCCATCGATGATCTTAATTCTTGGTGCTCTGGCACTCGTTGCACAGCTAGCGTACTCACCACCTCAAAGGACTGAAAAGGTGTCTCAACCACTTCACCTTCAACATCAATGTAGCGGAACGATGTCAAATGACTTACAAGGATATCCTCTTCACCTCCTATCACAACCATTTTGTCATTGGTAATAAACTTCAGTTTCTGATGGAGAGTGGACGTAACTGCCCCTGCCGAGTGAATCCAGGGTCTTCCTAGCAGGCAACTGTAACCAGGATAAATGTTCATTACTTGAAAAGTAATGGTAAAGATGGTAGGTCCAATCTTAATTGGCAAGTCCACCTCACCAATAACTGCACGCCTAGATCCATCAAATGCCTTCACTATGAGAGTACTTGGCCTCATGATTACTCCATTCACCGGCATCCTCTCCAGCGTAGTCTTCGGGAGTACATTTAAGGAGGATCCAGTATCCACCAAGACTCTAGATATCAAAACGTCTTCACACCTAATAGAAATGTGAAGAGCCTTGTTATGGTTTTTCTTTTCGGCAGTCAGATCACCATCGTTAAACCCCAGAAAGTTGCCAGTGGTGACACTGGCTATCACATCATCAAATTATGCTACAGTGATATCCTTGGTAATGTGTGCAACACTTAACACCTTCAGCAGGGAGGATCTGTGTGCCTCGGAACTGAGCAACAAGGCGAGCATAAATATCTTGGCAGGAGTTTGATTCAACTGATCGACTACCTTGTAGTTGCTCTTCTTTATAATCTTCAGAAACTCTTCAGCCTCCTTCTGCGTGAATGCCCCTCTTGGAGACAACAACCTTTCTTGTATTTCAGCACTCGGAGCTTCAACTGGTATAGCAATTGCCTTACCTTTGTCATTATTTGGCACATCTGCTTGTTTTGCTGCAAAGATTTGAAAACTACGGGTCATTCCACCTGGTCCTACTACAGCGTCACACTTAGCACCACCATATTCAACGACTGCCTTTTCTGGTCCTTGTTTAAAAACTTCAGACTCAGGAACACTAACAGGATACTCAATAGTTATTGGAACAGGGTGCACTGGCCTTAGTTTGCTAACATCCGCTTCATCAAACAGAATAATCACAGGTGCAGGATGAACTGGTCTTTGTTGGAAAACATTAGTTCCATCATATTCAATGATTACCGGAGCAGGACGAACTTGTCTTTGTTGACAACCTTCGGGTGCATCATACTGAATGTTAATGACAGCCACACTTTGCTCTCTTGCATCCCGACGATCAATCTAAATCACAGCTTGATCCAGGAATTTCTGCAGATGCTTCTTAACTATCTCATCAGTCAAATTATCGAGCTCATCTTCAGGAATCATCCCACATCTCTTCAATTTTTCTCCTATAGCCGCCATAGGAGTACGAATATCTTCAACCCTTGTAATCAACCTCTGTCTGCTGCCTTCTTCCACATCATTAACAGATGGTCCTCCATGCGGGGGCACGGGATTGTGTTTAACATTAGCGCCACGCTGAGTGAAAGTAAGATCTTTGGATTCAACCAAATCTTGGACTCTATTCTAAAATGCATAACAGTTTTCTATATTATGCCCGGGAGCACCCTTGTGAAACTCACAATGGGCATTGGCATCATATCCGGGAGGATATGGGAAGACTGCTGGCCTCAAATCTCTGAGCTTCAAATGTCCACTCTGATACAGCTGAGAAAAAATCTGGCCATACGGTATTGGCACAGGATCGATATGCCTTCTTGGTCTTTGTTGCCTCTGTGGTGGGGCATTCTGATATTGTGGTGGAGGAACATTCTGATAATTCGGTTGTTGAGTAGGCTGTTGAGGTGGGGCTTGTGTAACTGCAACCACTTGCTGATATGGTATATTCACTAGGGCTCTACCCCCTCGTCCTCTCATGACAGCATTAGTCTCTTCATCCTTCCTCTTCACAAAAGGCTTTTTGATTCCGCTTGTAGAAGCAATGGCAGCTTTTTTCTTCAACTGGCTCTCGATTCTTTCTCCTACTGACACAATCTCAACAAAGTTAGGGAAGCTAGATCCCAGCATACGGTCCAAATACTGAGGCTGCAAAGTTCCCATGAACATATCCATCAATACTTTGTCCAACAAGGGTGGTTGAACACGATAAGCCAATTCCTGCCAACGTTGAGCATATTCTTTGAATGACTCATTGTTGCGTTGAGTCATATCTTGTAACTGAGTACGGTTTGGCGCTAAATCAGTGTTGTACTGGTAATGTTTGAGGAACGCCTCGGAGAGATCCCTCCAGGTACTAATCTGCCTCTTCTCTAGCTGCATGTACCATTCCAGCAATGCCCCACTGAGGCTATCCTGAAAGTAGTGAATTAGAAGAGGGTCGTCCTTAACGTGGGCAGCCATTTTGCAACAGTATGCTCGCAAATGAGTCTTAGGGCAGCTAAGTCCCTTGTATTTGTCAAACGTCGACACTTGAAACTTATGAGGGATTACCAGTCCAGGGACCAAACACATGTCGACAGCATCCAAGCCGGGAGTTGTCTGAACCTCCAAGGCTTTGAATTTCTCTTCTAGTACATGCAACCAGTCAGCAGATGGATCAGATCCCACAAGTTGAAGAGGTGGAGGTGGAGGTGGTACATAGAAGGCATCGAATTGCTCATCCACATCACTCACGGACCCGTGATGAGCTGAGTGTTCTGACACATCAGAGGTAAGGGTTCCTTTAACTCCAGAAGTGCCTATCTTTTCAGCCATCTTCTTGGCATTGGCCACTGTTTCAGCATCTTTCTTTTTCTGGGTAAGCAACATTATAGTTTCCAGTAGCTGATCCATTTTAGCCTTCAGCGAATCGATATCATTCCTCATTGTGTTTTGGTTTTCCTCGATCTGTTCCATCGTTATCTTGAATCTTTGGCGAGTCTCGTATTGGTGTCGAGTAGTCAGGTTTTCTGTTTGGAGAAAGGATAGAGTGTATGAGTTGGTATTCAAACGCACATGGGATGTGAATGCAAAATGCTTATGCTTATGTTTTATGTTTTATGTCTTTCTATTTTCAGGGAATCATTCGTAGAGTTTAACAAACATTCAAAATAACACGAAGACAAGAAAATAAAGGAAAGCTAAATTCTCATTCACTCATTAAGTCATTACATAATTCCGAAGTACCAAAGTTTCAACTAATACAAGCCAAATACAAATAACAAGAAAATAAGATGATGATCTTCAAGCTACGGGCCTTCGTGCTTCACGCTCCTCAAGTTCTTCCTTAAATCTCTTCAGCATTGCCTTGCAAAGGCAAACACAATCAATAATGGCCTTAGGAGTAGAGTCTTCTAGTGCCTCATACGCATCCCTGTGTTTCCAAATCAGGTCCTTAGCTAGCCAGTTACAAAACTCAATCAAACCGTTGAGTTTATTGCGGTACATGTCTCGGCTGTCCCTCTGGATAATCATAGATTGCTCAAAACCATCATAATCCTGGACCACTTTTTCCCTTTCTGCCAACCAAATGGCCTTGTCTTCGAGAATAGCCCTCATCTGATTCTGCTGGTTTTCAACGACCCTTTTGACACCATCTAACTCCCTTCGTAACGCATCCCAATCATTAGCTCTGACCCAGGCTGTCCTCATAGACACTTCCTTAAGCCGACGTTCTCTTGCTTCAGAAGCTCTTGACAAGCGTAGGTCGGCACTTAGTTGTCGAATTTGCGCTCCCATTTCTTCTCTGAGTTCTTTGTTGTTTCTAGTGGCAAAGAGCCAAGCCCTTTCATTTTCCGCACTTTTCCTATAAGCCTTATCCAAGTCTTCTTTAAGCCTATCTAACGCGCCATCAGCTTGGTTAAGACACACCTTAACCCTCTTTTTTTGGTGCTCCTCTTCACCGGCTCTCTTTCCCACTTCCCCAAGCTGATTCTTTTTGTGCTCTAGCTCATACTTCAGATTATTTTTTCTCATTTGTCACTGTTTGCAGCTTCAATTCCAACTCTTTGTTATCCTTCCCAAGTTGGGCTATTTTGGCTCTAAGACCTTCTACCTCTTCCCAAGAGATGGGTACAGGCTGTGGGCTAGCAGGCCTAGGAGGAGCCTCAATGGAAAAAAAGAAGTTTGACCATCTTAATCCTCTCCAGAACCAATGGCTGATACGACACCCTAGGTGTTCCATCCCTTTTCCTCAACTCGGACCCCTTGGTATGAACCTTCTACCGGGAGCGTACAATCTTACAAAGGAGTGAAAGATCTTTAGTACCCCTGTCATGAAGAATCATTTCTTCCAACTCCTTGTCTTCAGGCTTTCTCAACATAGGGTATTCAAACTGTCGTATAGCTAGTATGGGATTGTAGCTTATACAACCTTTTGACCCAATCAGTGGCACATTGCCAAAGCTCCCACAACTCATAATGATTTTATCAACATCCAGTTTGTTGGGATACCATGTGATATTCATTTCAGAGAGGGACACCAGCAACTAAGCCTATTCCCCACTATTCAAGTCAAGGATAATGGCATAACGCTTGAACACATGAGAAGTGAGCCATTTGTAGAGGAGAGGAATACAGAATGTCAACAATGAACCTTTCCTTTCATGGCGTAGATGTAGGGTATGGAAGACGTCAGCTAAGAGGGGATAGACTGGGCTTTGTCCTTCCTTCCAAACAGCCCAAAACACACTGATGGCAGCAGAGTCAATGAATTCTTCAAAAGTGGGGAAGAGTACAAGCCCATATATGAGGAGAGCCAATACGTTCACTAGAGCATCCCATTTCTTATTCTTCAAAAACTTTATCACTTCTTTTTCCAGAAAAGTGCTTCGGAAACCAAAGAAATCTTCTCTCTTTTTCCAACCAGTCTTGACCATTGAAATAGGGATTTGGAGGGCTTCAGCTAGCTTTTCTTTCTCGGGTGTCTGGCCAATCATAGTGTAGGGTGCCTTACCCTTCACGGAGAAACCGAAAAATCCTTCAAATTCTTCAATGGCAGGAGTCAAGTAGAAATCTTGGAACAAAAAGCTTCTCATCGGTGGGTCATGAAACTGTGCTAGAGCTGTAACGGCAGGAACTTGCATACTGATAGTAAGGAGATCAAGAACCTGGCCAAGTCTTCCCTCTAGAGTTTTCTTGAAGAGAGGAGGAATTTCTTTCAAACAGTTCATCACAACAGTAGTATCTGGCATGATAGCTTTCAGCTGCAGAGTTTTCCTTTTTCCTGAATCCATGGTTATTTTGAATGCAAGATAAACAGTAGATACTAGTGATTCCCTGAAAATAAAAAATGTTCTTTTGTAAGTCATGATGTAAATGTAAATGATTATGAATGCACGATGTTGGATCCAGGTTATCACAAGTAACTTCCCATCCCTCCTAACAGGTAGGCTTTATAAGGATAGGTTTAGATTCTTTACCCATAAACCCACTCACAGGATAGCTCCTACGTTGATGGATATGGTTCCCAGGATCTCGGACACTAGTAGGATCAACACCACGCAACAGGCTAGCTGCATTGTGACGGGGATACGAAAAGGTATATCCTGAGTGTAGTCTTCATGCTAGGCCCACGAGAAGCGAGTTCTCGGAGACTAACACTAACGACCACCAAGATAGAAACTGGTGCTAATAGTGGTTCCCAGAGTCACGGACCCTTCATGAATCAAATCGTGCGACAGGCTAGCTGCATTACAACAAGATCTATGAAAAGATCTACTCTAGGGGAAGCTTTCATGCTAGGCACACAAGGAACGGGTCCTTGGGGACTAACACTAATTACTTCCAAAATCTAAACTAGGTGCTCTCTCTTCTTTTTCCAAGACTCGGGTATAGAGCCTTACTTGTGATATCAACCCAAAATCCAACAGGCAAATATGATAAACAACATATGATAAAGAGAAAGCAATAAAAGCAAATAGATAAGTAATATGGAAACAATTAGGAAGAAGATAACCAAGCGAAGTTAACACTCTCGAATCGAATCAAGTTAGGCTTGACTCTCTCTAGCATAGGGCAATTCTTATCCCCAACAGAGTCGTCATCTGTCGTACCTCGAAAAATACGATCCTCGCGATGGACGCGGAAAAAACTGTTCGAAACAGAGTCGCCACCGAACTTTAATCATTCCAAGGAAGGAATAGGAAAATATCGATAAAACCTTTAAAAGATAAGAAAATGGTCATCGCAACCAAATCCGGGTTCAGGAGTCGGTTACGCAAAGGGAAGGTGTTAGCACCCTCTACGTCCATTGTACTCAACGGGAACCTCTTGATTCGATTCGGGAGATATGTTAGCTCGGTTTGTTTGTTTTCTTCTAAGGTAGTATTGTTTTCTAAGGGGGAAATGGGGTGGTTTTTTTATTAGGGTGCTCGGCAAGGATTAGAATCCTTTTGCCTACGTATTCCCTCGTGCAATGGGAAAGTCAGAGCATTCGTAGTTCGTGCGACTACGGTTGGTTCATGTTTTTAAAGCGAACGAGTGTTTAATTCGCATTCTAACTGCTAAACGTTGGCTTGTCTGCTTGTCAAGGGAGGCTGAAGCACTAGTTCATATGCGCGGAAGAATGAACTAAACAATGTTCTTTTGTGAAAGGTTGTTTGATTTGGATTAAGTGTATTAAGATTTGATTAAAAAAAGTGTTTGATTTGCGTGTGTATTTTTTAGGGTTTTGGTTGCATGGGAGGTGTTTATTTTGTTAAGTATTTTGAGCGAGAATGACGATTATTCGATAAACGAGACGTCGGCCTCGCAACCAATTAATCGGGGCATTACTGAGATACTAGATCTCAACGACACCTTTTTCATTCTATTAATTATGAAATCGTGTTTTTTGGACAATGGGCTTCTTTAACCATGTAATTAGGGCGAGTGTTTTGAGGAAGAAAGTTTGGAACAAACACAACCCAAAGCGTGCGCCTCAATAGCGTTCATTCAAGGGCCCAAGAAGTGCTAGACCTCAAGAGTCCACTACTTTCGTAGTTTGATTAGGAAAAAGATTTGAATTTGATGTATTTTAGACACGTTTATTGAATTAGGGTTTGAATAAGCTAAGCTCTTAAAGATGATTAAGTATTTTGATTGGGTTGAGAGTTTTTAAGCTTTGGGATGGAAGATCGAAACGATCACAACCCAAGGAGTGCGCCCCAAGAGCGATCGTTCAAGGACCCGAGGAGTGCTGGACTCCAAAAGCCCACTACGTCCTTGGTTAATTAGGAAAATGTTTTAGACCTATTAATTCAAGTATTTTTGTTTAAGAAAATACTTTAAGTATTTTAATTTTGATTATGATTTCAATTTTTTTAGTTAAAAGAGTATTTGTGAAAAGGTTAGGTAACTGTTTTAAATTTTAATTATGACTTCTAAGTCAAGAAAGTGTTTTTAAAGGTTGAATGCTTTATTTAGATTAAAATATTTTTAAGTATTTTAGAAATGGAAGACAGAACGATCACAACCCAAGGCGTGCGCCCCAAGAGCGATCGTTCAAGGACCCAAGGAGTGCTAGACTCCAAAAGCCCACTATTTCCACTATTGATTAAGAAAATGATTAGGTAAAGATTAGGTAAAGATTAAAAGTTTTAAGTAATTTTTAATAAACGAAAGACGGAATGAACACAACCCAAAGGCGTGCCTCGAGAGCATTCACTCAAGAATTCAAGAAGTGCTAGACCTCAAAAATTCACTACTTTTGTAATTAATTAAGAAAATAATTTTAGTTTTGGAAATATATTGAATTAGGATTAGAATAATTTAAACGGGTTTAAGAAACCTAGCATTAAAACTACTCATTCTACTTAAATAGTTAAAATTCTAACAAACATGGGCCAAGCGGCCCTATTACTTATTACATTGTTAAGAAAAGAATTAAACTGTCCGCATTGTATTTGACCTGAGAGCCCAAAGCCTCTAAACCCTACCACGGTCAAAAGGTCAAAATCGTAACAGGTGTCAATCGCGCTTAGATAACGTGTTAATACGGGAAGAGACCACGCATTAAAGGTGCATTGATTTTCCATTTACTAAAAATAATGATTAATCCTTTTTTAAAATTCCAATTCATTTTGCCTGTCACACATACCCTTTCCTCTTCTCTTTTCAGACCCAAGCGATTCTCCCATCTCCAATTCTCTCTCTTTTCAATGAAAAAAATTCTAACAAGCTTCTAACCAAACCCAAACCCTAACCCTTCTCTCTTTTCAGTCCTTCATGAAAACGTTTCCAAACTCACAGTAATCAAACTATCTCAACAAAATCAACAAAACCAAACTAGACCCTAGATTTTCAGTCGAAGATTAAACGATGATGGAGCATTACAACAAGCAATTAGGATGGGGGTTTTGATCAACACTACAAGGCGAGTAATATGTCAAAGAGGAATCGAGTGGAAGGAGGGAGTACTTACACGATCGGAGCTAGTCCGATGAGAAATTCCGGCAAGGGTGATGTCTCGTGTAGGTACGTGTTGCTTTGCTGCTTTCCACTCTTTCCTTTTTCCTCAGCTCGATTCTTCTTCTTCTATCGTGCGTTCTGAGTATCTTGCTAGTAATAATGCGTTTCTGAGTGTGTATGTCTGTGGTTAAGCTCACCTTGCTCAGAGTTCTGATGTGAGCTCTGAGAAGGTTTTGAGAAAAGAGCTTTGGTGAAGGTTAGGGGTGGATTTCCGCAGAACTTCGTTAGGGTTTTTCTGGGTTCCCTCCTAAGTGAATAGTGAGACGTATTTATAGGCTCAGAAATGTGAAACGAGGTACGTGTGAGGTGAGATTTTTGGTACGTGTGAGAGAATATTTCCGTTAGGGAATGGGGAGGATTGCCGATTTCGTGGGATTTGGGTGATAGTGAATCATTCTCTGATTTTGTTTGTAGTGTGAGCTGTACTTCTTCTAGAATGTGATTTTTTGATTTTCACTGCGTGATATTTGCATGTTTACTGTTAAATTGTTATTATTACTGCTTGCAAAATACACACTGACTTTATTGCTGATGTGGCTCTTATTTGACTTAGGTTGACTCTTGTTATTTTTGAATTTTCTAATGACCTATGAATGTGTTACTAACTGCTGTCGAAATTTGGATACTCTTGTGATAAACTTCTTGAATTTTGTTTGAAATTGAATGGCATTAATTTTCAGAATTTTCCTTTTGTTAAGAACCACGTCACTTTCTTGTTGTTTGAGTACTTCACATCATCAAAATCATTAACATAAATTGCTTCTTCTTCTGCCGATTAAATAGCTAGAACACTGCTAATCTTCCACTCTTCTGAGTCTCAACGGGAGATCCAATTGAGCTAACAATTTAGAACAGAAGAGTAGGGGTGGTGAGCATAATGAAACAGGGTATGTGTTAAGGTGAGGAAATCATAGTCAGGATGCCTCTTTTTGCTGTCCTTTAACCATATTTCGTGTGTATCTTACAACCTTGATTGTTATGACCTATTTTGGTAGTGATATTATTGCTTTTGAATTGTAAACTAACTTGAGACCTTGTATCTTGTTAGGTTTTCAGGCGCTTGCTCTTGGTTGATATAATGGTGAGGTATTTGGCACAAGTTTGGATGATGAGATACATTGGCCATGAAATTAATCTTGGAACGAAGAAAAGGTTGCAAGATGTTTGGACTTGATGCAAAGCTTGATGGAGGGGTTAATGAGGAACTTTGGACATGAAGAACTTTGGCTCGCAGAGTTTAATACAAAGGATTGTCATGGAGCTTGGCACAACAGCTGGTATGACCCCTTTACCAATGTATTTGTTCCTCTGTTTCCTATAGTATTTGGTTTGCATAACTTAACACTTATTGTTGCTGACATAATATCGTGGCTTGTGACTTTCTCACTACTCATTCCATGACGAATGCTGCTAGATTTGTGATGCGTGGATTTGCTTTATCTTCATTGCCGGTTTTCACACTATTGACTTATTCCACTTCTTTTCCATAATGCCTTGACTCAGGGTAAAAGAGATCATTATTGAAATTCTGGTACCAGACGTGTGATGTTAAGGTGCGATGTTACAACAACACACTCTGCAATAATGGACAGAATAAGCAACAGGAAAACACAAGGAATTGTTCACCCAGTTCTGTCTAACTACCTACGTCTGGGCGCTACCAAGCCAGGGATGAAATTCACTACTTGTAGATATAATTTACAGACTCAACACACCAGTTGACAATCTCCTAAACTTATACTCTACTAGTGACTTTCTACCTAAGAACCCACTTAGATATGAGAACACTACTCAATCCCCTAAAACACTCAAAGAACAACCTCTTTGAGATCCCTTGATCTTGCTTCCTAGCTTCGATCAATCAACAACTCTCTATTGCTTCACAGCTTCTAGAGAGGACAGAAAATTCAACACCTATTCAACCTAGAATAGTGTGATTACAAGTACTCTAAACAAACCCTAGACTCTAAGCCTCCAGCTCTTGATCTTCAATCTGTTTTCTGTACCTTCTTCCTTGGTCTTGTGCGCTTTATATAGCTCCTTGAATTTGGATTGGATTTGTCACAATATTTGATAAGATTTGTTAATTAAAAACTGAATCTTTTAAAACAGATTTTATCCCCAAAATCTTTTTAAATCTTCCACCTTTTAATTCTCCAACAAACCTGCAATCAAATCTCCCATGTAACAGAAAATATCTAGCTCAAGATATTCTCATCCAACGAGTCAACACTCTCCACAATTCCAGCTAATACGCGACCCTAATAACAACAAGCCCATGCTGTCATTAGCTTCAGTTCTGCAGGTCTGATGTTACAACATCACCTATGTGACATCAGACATCCACTTCAGCAACTAGCAACCTTAACACAGCCCAGTGTTAAGTGCAATGTTATGACATCAAGCCCATGACATCAAACATAGTTAACCTTCACAACTTAGTACAGCCCAATACTAAGACTCAATGCTGCAACATCAACACCATGACATCAGCATTGAACACCTTGTTGTTTTACCAAAATTCCAGCCAATCCAGGAACTTATAATCTCCCCCTTTGGCTAATTTTGGCTAAAACAATCTCTGCATCTTCAGAGACTTCAACAGCGGAATATCTTCAATATTTTGAAACTTTAAACTTTAACTTGCAGCAGTTTGACAATCTTCATATAGTCTTCATTACTTGATCTGCTGCAGCACCATCTTCATTATTGACAACATCCAATTGGTGCTCCCCCTCAAAAACTTGAACCAGCATCACAGCTGTTCAGTAGCTCATAATGTGCAACACATCTCCCCCTTGATGTCTGCTTTGCTGCACTCTCCAATTGCTATGAATTCTTCACTAGCAGCTCCACAACTATGCTGTCTATACTCCCCCTCCACAGCTGCATCATTACTTTTCAACTAAACACCTTTTATTTTTATTCTTTTAGCAGCAACTACTCTTCTCCTCATGGAAATTTTTAACTCTCCCCCTTTTTATCCATAATTAGACAATTATCCCAATAAAGTTAGTCCTAAACTAGCCCTCATTGTTAGCCTCACAGTCAGCAAATAGGCAAAATAAATCATAGAACAAAAATAGGTGCAAAAACAGCACAATATTCAAATTACACAGGCAAGCACATTAAGTGCAAAACAACAAAACAAAGACAGACAATAAAGCTAACACTATTATCTACAAACAGCAGATGAAAATCAGTTTTCATCCGAGCTGGTACTCTCAACATCTTCATCACTTTCAGCATTGACACGTTCAGCATGAACATCATTGTTCTCATCTTGTTCCAAGGACTGGATCATTTTCTCAATCTCCTTCTTCCTAGTCATGCTGGTACTGATCACAACATCTAGATCCTTGCATGTAGCCTTCAGTCCAGCAAGCAACTCAGCCGTGGTACTTTTCTTCTTGGCACCAGCATCTGATGTTGAGACAAGGTCTGGAACATGACTTCCAGCAAACAATTTTGGATGCAGGGATAAGGTAGACTCCCTCTTGCAGGGTTTATCAGAGCTTGTCAATATGCCAGGATGTTGATTCAGAATAACTCCACAGATGAGAGAAGGAAATGCTATAGGTAGTTTGATAGCATTAGTGGTGGCATGTCTAGCAGTCTGTTCAAAAACATATGTTCCATAGTCAAATTTCTTCTTAGTACCCACAGCATAAATGAGCCTCCCTAGTCCCACAGCTGTTGTGGTTTTATGATTGGTAGGCACCCAATTTGTGGCTCCAATTCTGTGTAAGATAGCATACTTAACACTAAGTTTGCTAGTTGACAGCTTCCCTTTCAAGGGCCACACCTTAACTTGACCAGCAGTTATTTCCTTGCAGACATCATTATCAGTGGCTTCTAGCTCATCAAACTCTTCATCTTTTCTTCCTAGATATTTGTTTATAACTTCAGGAGAGAATTCAATACATTTTCCCCTAACAAACACTTTCATGTAGTCCACACTGCTCTTGTCAGAAATATTCACAGGAATATTGACAACAAATTCCTTAACCAGGCTGTCATAGCACTTGGAAAATCCATGAACTGTTTTCATCAGATCAGCAGCCTCTATCACCTCTATGACTTCTTTCATCTCCATTATCTCTTTCCCAATCTCTCTTTCAAGAGCAAGTCTTCTTTGACAGATAAACTTCCACATAGAAGCACTGCTTGCATAATGGAATGAAAGGTTATCAACAGGGACCTCAGGTATTTTGTCAGCAATTCTCTTCAAGATTGACTTTCTGACAGGAGTGATGTTTTGAACATCATCCTCAACATCATACTCTGATTCAGATTCTTCCATTTGCTTCCTTTTTCTGGGATTCACATTGACCTTACTCCATGCTTTTGTTGGCCCAATAGCACTGTTCTTCTTCTTATCAGAAGCTTTCTTAGGTGAGGGTTCAGCCTTCTTTCCCTTCCTGGTTTTCAACCTCTTGGCAATGCATGGAACAGCCCTAGCAATTACCTCATCATCTGACAAATCAACAACGTTGATTGCATCAGCATTGTCTTTACCACCAGAAGCAGGGTCAGGTGAGGTTCTAACATCTTCTTCAACATTTGTTTCCTCAAGCACGTCTTCTTTCTGATCAATACCTTCAGAATCTTCAATAACAGACATAGCAAGTCTATGAAGATTCGTTGCACCACTTTGCATGTCCCTATTTTCCTGTTCAGCAGGCATTTGCCTCAGTGGTCTAGATATACCTTTTATAGGGAGCCCTTTCTCAAAGGCTTTATCTACAATCTGACTTAAACTTTTGTCAACATCAACCCTTTCTTGAGTAGTGGGTGACCTAGGAGCTGGTCTATCTCTAAATAGAACACTAGTGACAAGTTTCTTAGTTTCATCATCCTTAAATACAGTTCCAGCCCTCTTTGGCATAAGTTTAGAAGGTCTAGATTTACCTGATTCTGGGAGCATCATTGAGATAGGTTGTATATTCAACGCTTCTTCTGGAAATCCCTCTTCTGAGGAAACCCTAGCCTTATCTCGCGAAGATCTTTGAGCGACAGATTTCTTTGATGGAGACGACGTCTGGTTTGACATGGTTCCCTTGAGGCAGTATGAGTTCAGCTGATTCTTCTTGTTTAAGGAAACGAACAGACGGGAGATATACTCTTTGATGAACCGTGATCTTGCTCCAAAAAAAAATGATGGTCTAAGGTATGGCGCCAGATTTTCAGTATTTATTAAAGATCCATCACTAATTTTCTCCCTCCATAAAGACTTTCCTTTTAAAACATTCACATCAGCACTTGTTAACTTTGAGTGACCTTTCAGAATCCTGATGTCATAGTCTGATGTTATAACATTATCCTGGGCATCAATAGTTGAGTTTCCTATAAGAGAAATCCACCGATAGCAGTTATCCTTGGTTCTGGCACCCTTCATAATAATCTGATTATGCTCATCAGAAACCACACACTCATGCTTAGTGTAGTTTACCTTGTACCCTTCATCACACAACTGGCTTATGCTGATCAAATTTGCACTTAAGCCATTGACAAACATAACATTGTCAAGTTCAGGTCTACCATTACCTTGGACTTTCCCAACTCCTGCAACACTACCTTTTCCTCCATTGCCAAACATGACCTCATGAGAGGGGCAAGGCCTAAGATCATCAAACATGGATCTACATCCAGACATGTGCTTGGAACACCCACTGTCAAAATACCATGTATCTTCTTTAAACTCCTTGTCAGCCATGTGAGCCAATAAGCACTTCACCTTCTCCTTAGGTACCCATTGTTTAACAACTTTGGGCCTATCCTCCCTCCATCTGTTTTGAGGATGAGGGTATCCATGCAGCTTGTAGCAAGAGTACTGCATATGTCCAAACCTTCCACAGTAATAACATCTCACCCTTTCATCTCTGAATCTTCTGCCATGATGAGATTGCTTAGGCTGCCATCCATAATGTGGTCTCCTCCTGCCATAACTAACCTGCCTTTTATTATGCTGATATCTTCTTACATAAGAAGGCTGAGAATGCTATTTTCTGGATTGTCTCCCATGATGGTGAGGCTTTCTTCTTCCATAGACATAAGGCACATCATGGTTAAATCTAAAGCCATGACTATACCCGTTGACCTGATGTTGAGACATCTGATGTGACATGCCCTGTTTGAACCTAGCAGCTAGCATGCTCTTATGGTATTGTGGGGGCATATACTGACTAGCTCTTTGGGGCTGTTTTCTCTTCTGATAAGGACCAGTCTTCTTCTCAATCTTCTTAGGTTGTGAAACATCAGCTTTCTTAGGAGTAGGATCCTGCACCTTTGGCTGATGTTGAGACAATGGTTGAGACATCTCCACTTTGGTTCCTGAAGTGCTTGCTTCAGTAGATACTTTTCCCTCAACCACAAATCCTAATCCAGTCCTGTCTCCAGCTATCCTTTCCGTCTGAAGAATCTTGTCAAGAGTGTCTGTACCACTGTTCAGCATCCTAACAGACTTGGTCATTTGATCAAGATGAGCTCTTACTAGCACCACTTCATTTTCTAGATCAGCTTTTTCATTCTCAAGCTGAGCAATCTGTTCCTTGTGACACTTGTTCTCTTGACAAATCTCAGCACTTTTAAAACACAGCTCTCTGTAGGTTGAAGCTAGCTCATCATAAGTGACTTCTCCATCACTATCATCATCAGATTCAACAATTCCTGTCAAAGCTGTAACATGCTTTGCTGACTCACTTTCACTTTTGCTATCAGTGTCAGACCAGGAAATTGTCAAGCCTTTATTCTGCTTCTTCAAGATTGTGGGACACTCTTTCTTGACATGTCCATACCCTTCACATTCAAAGTACTGAACACCTTTATCTTGGACAGTCTTCTCTTCATCTTTCTCTTTTGACTTACTGATGTCAGAGGAGATGTTCTTGACATTTGGCCTGTAGTTATAGTTCATCTTCTTGAACATGAGAAGCCAATTCCCGCCAACGTTGAGCATATTCTTTGAATGACTCATTGTTGCGTTGAGTCATATCTTGTAACTGAGTATGGTTTGGCGCTAAATCAGTGTTGTACTGGTAATGTTTGAGGAACGCCTCAGAGAGATCCCTCCAGGTACTAATCTGCCTCTTCTCTAGCTGCATGTACCATTCCAACAATGCCCCACTGAGGCTATCCTGAAAGTAGTGAATTAGAAGAAGGCCGTCCTTAACGTGGGCAGCCATTTTACGACAGTATGCTCGCAAATGAGTCTTAGGGCAGCTAAGTCCCTTGTATTTGTCAAACGTCGGTACTTGAAACTTATGAGGGATTACCAGTCCAGGGACCAAACACATGTCAACAGCATCCAAGCCGGGAGTTGTCTGAACCTCCAAGGCTTTGAATTTCTCTTCTAGTACGTACAACCGGTCAGCAGATGGATCAGATCCCACAAGTTGAAGAGGTGGAGGTGGAGGTGGTCCATAGAAGGCATCAAATTGCTCATCCACATCACTCACGGACCCGTGATAAGCTGAGTGTTCTGACACATCAGAGGTAAGGGTTCCTTTAACTCCACAAGTGCCTATCTTTTCAGCCAGCTTCTTGGCATTGGCCACTGTTTCAGCATCTTTCTTTTTCTGGGCAAGCAACATTATAGTTTCCAGTAGCTGATCCATTTTAGCCTTCAGCGAATCGATATCATTCCTCATTGTGTTTTGGTTCTCCTCGATCTGTTCCAGCGTTATCTTGAATCTTTGGCGAGTCTCGTATTGGTGCCGAGTAGTCAGGTTTTCTGTTTGGAGAAAGGATAGAGTGTATGAGTTGGTATTCAAACGCACATGGGATGTGAATGCAAAATGCTTATGCTTATGTTTTATGTTTTATGTCTTTCTATTTTCAAGGAATCATTCGTAGAGTTTAACAAACATTCAAAATAACACGAAGACAAGAAAATAAAGGAAAGCTAAATTCTCATTCACTCATTAAGTCATTACATAATTCCGAAGTACCAAAGTTTCAACTAATACAAGCCAAATACAAATAACAAGAAAATAAGATGATGATCTTCAAGCTACAGGCCTTCGTGCTTCACGCTCCTCAAGTTCTTCCTTAAATCTCTTCAGCATTGCCTTACAAAGGCAAACACAATCAGTAATGGCCTTAGGAGTAGAGTCTTCTAGTGCCTCATACGCATCCCTGTGTTTCCAAATCAGGTCCTTAGCTAGCCAGTTACAAAACTCAATCAAACCGTTGAGTTTGTTGCGGTACATGTCTCGGCTATCCCTCAGGATAATCATAGATTGCTCAAAACCTTCGTAATCCTGGAGCACTTTTTCCCTTTCTGCCAACCAAATGGCCTTGTCTTCGAGAATAGCCCTCATCTGATTCTGCTGGTTTTCAACGACCCTTTTGACATCATTCAACTCCCTTCGTAACGCATCCCAATCATCAGCTCTGACCCAGGTGTCCTCATAGAGTCTTCCTTAAGCCGACGTTCTCTTGCTTCAGAAGCTCTTGACAAGCGCAGGTCGGCACTTAGTTGTTGAATTTGGCCTCCCATTTCTTCTCTGAGTTCTTTGTTGTTTCTAGTGGCAAAGAGCCAAGCCCTTTCATTTTCCGCACTTTTCCTATAAGCCTTATCCAAGTCTTCTTTAAGCCTATCTAACGCGCCATCAGCTTGGTTAAGACACACCTTAACCCTCTTTTTTTGGTGCTCCTCTTCACCGGCTCTCTTTCCCACTTCCCCAAGCTGATTCTTTTTGTGCTCTAGCTCATACTTCAGATTATTTTTCTCATTTGTCACTGTTTTCAGCTTCAATTCCAACTCTTCGTTATCCTTCCCAAGTTGGGCAATTTTGGCTCTAAGACCTTCTACCTCTTCCCAAGAGACGGGTACAGGCTGTGGGCTAGTAGGCCTAGGAGAAGCCTCAATGGAAAAAGGAAGTTTGACCATCTTAATCCTCTCCAGAACCCATGGCTGATACGACACCCTAGGTGTTCCATCCCTTTTCCTCAACTCGGACCCCTTGGTATGAACCTTCTGCCAGGAGCGTACAATCTTACAAAGGAGTGAAGGATCTTTAGTACCCCTGTCATGAAGAATCATTTCTTCCAACTCCTTGTCTTCAGGCTTTCTCAACATAGGGTATTCAAACTGTCGTATAACTAGTATGGGATTGTAGCTTATACAACCTTTTGACCCAATCAGCGGCACATTGCCAAAGCTCCCACAACTCATAATGATTTTATCAACATCCAGTTTGTTGGGATACCATGTGATATTCATTTCAGAGAGAGACACCGGCAACTGAGCCCATTCCCCACTATTCAAGTCAGGGATAATGGCATAACGCTTGAACACATGAGAAGTGAGCCATTTGTAGAGGAGAGGAATACAGAATGTCAACAATGAACCTTTCCTTTCATGGCAGAGATGTAAGGTATGGAAGATGTCAGCTAAGAGGGGATAGACCGAGCTTTGTCCTTCCTTCCAAACAGCCCAAAACACACTGATGGCAGCAGAGTCAATGAATTCTTCAAAAGTGGGGAAGAGTACAAGCCCATATAAGAGGAGAGCCAATACGTTTACTAGAGCATCCCATTGCTTATTCTTCAAAAACCTTATCGCTTCTTTTTCCAGAAAAGTGCTTCGGAAACCAAAGAAATCTTCTCTCTTTTTCCAACCAGTCTTGACCGTTGAAATAGGGATTTGGAGGGCTTCAGCTAGCTTTTCTTTCTCGGGTGTCTGGCCAATCATAGTGTAGGGTGCCTTACCCTTCACAGAGAAACCGAAAAATCCTTCAAATTCTTCAATGGCAAGAGTCAAGTAGAAATCTTGGAACAAAAAGCTTCTCATCGGTGGGTCATAAAACTGTGCTAGAGCTGTAACGGCAGGAACTTGAACACTGACAGTAAGGAGATCAAGAACCTGGCCAAATCTTCCCTCTAGAGTTTTCTTGAAGAGAGGAGGCATTTCTTTCAAACAGTTCATCACAACAGTAGTATCTGGCATGATAGCTTTCAGCTGCAGAGTTTTCCTTTTTCCTGAATCCATGGTTATTTTGAATGCAAGATAAACAGTAGATACAAGTGATTCCCTGAAAATAAAAAATGTTCTTTTGTAAGTCATGATGTAAATGTAAATGATTATGAATGCACGATGTTGGATCCAAGTTATCACAAGTAACTTCCCATCCCTCCTAACAGGTAGGCTTTATAAGGATAGGTCTAGATTCTTTACCCATAAACCCACTCACAGGATAGCTCCTACGTTGATGGATATGGTTCCCAGGGTCTCGGACACTAGTCGCATCAACACCACGCAACAGGCTAGCTGCATTGTAACGGGGATACGAAAAGGTCTATCCTGAGTGTAGTCTTCATGCTAGGCCCACGAGAAGCGAGTTCTCGGAGACTAACACTAACGACCACCAAGATAGAAACTGGTGCTAATAGTGGTTCCCAGAGTCACGGACCCTTCATGAATCAAATCGTACGACAGGCTAGCTGCGTTACAAAAAGATCTACGAAAAGATCTACTATAGGGGAAGCTTTCATGCTAGGCACACAAGGAGCGGGTCCTTGGGGACTAACACTAATTACTTCCAAAATCTAAACTAGGTGTTCTCTCTACTTTTTCCAAGACTCGGGTATAGAGCCTTACTTGTGATATCAACTCAAAATCCAACAGGAAAATATGATAAACAACATATGATAAAGACAAAGCAATAAAAGCAAATAGATAAGTAATATAGAAACAATTAGGAAGAAGACAACCAAACGAAGTTAACACTCTCGAATCGAGTCAAGTTAGGCTTGACTCTCTCTAGCATAGGGCAATGCTTATCCCCAACAGAGTCGTCATCTGTCGTACCTCAAAAAATACGATCCTCGCGATGGACGCGAAAAAAACTGTTCAAAACAGAGTCGCCACCGAACTTTATTCATTCCAAGGAAGGAATAGGAAAATATCGATAAAACCTTTAAAGGATAAGAAAATGGTCATCGCAACCAAATTCGAGTTCGGGAGTCGGTTACGCAAAGGGAAGGTGTTAGCACCCTCTACGTCCGTTGTACTCAACGGGAACCTCTTGATTCGATTCGGGAGATATGTTAGCTCGGTTTGTTTGTTTTCTTCTAAGGTAGTATTGTTTTCTAAGGGGGAAATGGGGTGGTTTTTTATTAGGGTGCTCGGCAAGAATTAGAACCCTTGTGCCTACGTATTCCCTCGTGCAATGGGAAAGTCAGAGCATTCGTAGTTCGTGGGACTATGGTTGGTTCGTGTTTTTTAAACGAACGAGTGTTTAATTCGCATTCTAACGGCTAAACGTTGGCTTGTCTGCTCGTCAAGGGAGGCTGAAGCACTAGTTCATATGCGCGGAAGAATGAACTAAACAATGTTCTTTCGTGAAAGTTTGTTTGATTTGGATTAAGTGTATTGAGATTTGATTAAAAAAAGTGTTTGATTTGCGTGTGTATTTTTTAGGGTTTTGGTTGCATGGGAGGTGTTTAGTTTGTTAAGTATTTTGAGCGAGAATGACGATTATTCGATAAACGAGACGTCGGCCTCGCAACCAATTAATCGGGGCATTACTGAGATGCTAGATCTCAACGACACCTTTTTCATTCTATTAATTATGAAATTGTATTTGTTGGACAATTGGCTTCTTTAACCATGTAATTAGGGCGAGTGTTTTGAGGAAGAAAGTTCGGAACAAACACAACCCAAAGCGTGCGCCTCAAGAGCGTTCATTCAAGGGCCCAAGAAGTGCTAGACCTCAAGAGTCCACTACTTTCGTAGTTTGATTAGGAAAAAGATTTGAATTTGATGTATTTTAGACACGTTTATTGAATTAGGGTTTGAATAAGCTAAGCTCTTAAAGATGATTAAGTATTTTGATTGGGTTGAGAGTTTTTTAAGTTTTGGGATGGAAGATCGAAACGATCACAACCCAAGGCGTGCTCCCCAAGAGCGATCGTTCAAGGACCCGAGGAGTGCTGGACTCCAAAAGCCCACTACTTCCATGGTTAATTAGGAAAATGTTTTAGACCTATTAATTCAAGTATTTTTGTTTAAGAAAATACTTTAAGTATTTTAATTTTGATTATGATTTCAATTTTTTTAGTTAAAAGAGTATTTGTGAAAAGGTTAGGTAACTGTTTTAAATTTTAATTATGACTTCTAAGTCAAGAAAGTGTTTTTAAAGGTTGAATGCTTTAGTTAGATTAAAATATTTTTAAGTATTTTAGAAATGGAAGACAGAACGATCACAACCCAAGGCGTGCGCCCCAAGAGCGATCGTTCAAGGACCCAAGGAGTGCTAGACTCCAAAAGCCCACTATTTCCACTATTGATTAAGAAAATGATTAGAAATATTAACCTAAATGGTTTATGATTTTAGTTTAATTAAGAAAATGTTTGTAAAAGATCAAGTAATGTTTTATGATTTAATTTGATTTGGGAAAATTATTAGGAATTTAACAAAGTGGATTTTAATTTGATTTAAGAGAATTATTTTTAAAAGTTAAGAAGTTAATTAGATTAGTTATTTTAATTTAAGAAAATATTGTATTTTTAGGGGTTGAGTAGATGAAATATAGATTGAATATTTTAAGTATTTTAAAAAAGATTAGGAATTTTTAAGATTGTGACTTTTTAATTTAATTAAGGGTTTTTATTTAAAGTTAATATTTTGATTAGGTAAAGATTAAACGTTTTAAGTATTTTTTAATAAACGAAAGACGGAATGAACACAACCCAAAGGCGTGCCTTGAGAGCATTCACTCAAGAATTCAAGAAGTGCTAGATCTCAAAAATTCACTACTTTCGTAATTAATTAAGAAAATAATTTTATTGTTGGAAATATATTGAATTAGGATTAGAATAATTTAAACGGGTTTAAGAAACCTAGCATTAAAACTACTCATTCTACTTAAATAGTTAAAATTCTAACAAACATGGGCCAAGCGGCCCTATTACTTATTACATTGTTAAGAAAAGAATTAAACTGTCTGCATTGTATTTGACCTGAGAGCCCAAAGCCTCTAAACGCTACCACGGTCAAAAGGTATGAAAGGTCAAAACCGTAACAGGTGTCAATCGCGCTTAGATAACGTGTTAATATGGGAAGAGACCACGCATTAAAGGTGCATTGATTTTCCATTTACTAAAAATAACGATTAATCCTTTTTTAAAATTCCAATTCATTTTGCCTGTCACACATACCCTTTCCTCTTCTCTTCTCAGACCCAAGCGATTCTCCCATCTCCAATTCTCTCTCTTTTCAACGAAAAAAATTCTAACAAGCTTCTAACCAAACCCAAACCCAAACCCGTCTCTCTTTTCACTCCTTCATGAAAACGTTTCCAAACTCACAGTAATCAAACTATCTCAACAAAATCAACAAAACCAAACTAGACCCTAGATTTTCAGTAGAAGATTAAACGATGATGAAGCATTACAACAAGCAATTAGGATGGGGGTTTTGATCAACACTACAAGGCGAGTAATATGTCAAAGAGGAATCGAGTGGAAGGAGGAAGTACTTACACGATTGGAGCCAGTCCGATGAGAAATTCTGGCAAGGGTGATGTCTCGTGTAGGTACGTGTTGCTTTGCTGCTTTCCACTCTTTCCTTTTTCCTCAGCTCGCTTCTTCTTCTTCTATCGTGCGTTCTGAGTATCTTGCTAGTAATAATGCATTTTTGAGTGTGTAAGTCTGTGGTTAAGCTCACCTTGCTCAGAGTTCTGATGTGAGCTCTGAGAAGGTTTTGAGAAAAGAGCTTTGGTGAAGGTTAGGGGTGGATTTCCGCAGAACTTCGTTAGGGTTTTTCTGAGTTCCCTCATGAGTGAATAGTGAGACGTATTTATAGGCTCAGAAATGTGAAACGAGGTACGTGTGAGAGAATATTTCCGTTAGGGAATGGGGAGGATTGCCGATTTCGTGGGATTTGGGTGATACTGAATCATTCTCTGATTTTGTTTGTAGTGTGAGTTGTACTTCTTCTAGAATGTGATTTTTTGATTTTCACTGCGTGATATTTGCGTGTTTACTGTTAAATTGTTACTGTTACTGCTTGCAAAATACACACTGACTTTATTGCTGATGTGGCTCTTATTTGACTTAGGTTGACTCTTGTTATTTTTGAATTTTCTGATGACCTATGAATGTGTTACTAACTGCTGTCGAGATTGGGATACTCTTGTGATAAACTTCTTGAATATTGTTTGAAATTGAATGGCATTGGTTTTCAGAATTTTCCTTTTGTTAAGAACCATGTCACTTTCTTGTTGTTTGAGTACTTCACATCATCAAAATCATTAACATAAATTGCTTCTTCTTCTGCCAGTTAAATAGCGAGAACACCGCTAATCTTCCACTCTTCTGAGTGTCAACGGGAGATCCAATTGAGCTAACAATTTAGAACAGAAGAGTAGGGGTGGTGAGCATAATGAAACAGGGTCTGTGTTAAGGTGAGGAAATCATAGTCAGGATGCCTCTTTTTGCTGTCCTTTAATCATATTTCGTGTGTATCTTACAACCTTGATTGTTATGACCTATTTTGGTAGTGATATTATTGCTTTTGAATTGCAAAATAACTTGAGACCTTGTATCTTGTTAGGTTTTCATGCGCTTGCTCTTGGTTGATATAATGGTGAGGTATTTGGCACAAGTTTGGATGATGAGATACATTGGCCATGAAATTAATCTTGGAACGAAGAAAAGGTTGCAGGCTGTTTGGACTTGATGTAAAGCTTGATGGAGGGTTTGATGAGGAACTTTGGACATAAAGAAGTTTGGCTCGCGGAGTTTAATACAAAGGATTGTCATGGAGCTTGGCACAACAACTTGTATGACCCCTTTACCAATGTATTTGTTCCTCTGTTTCCTGTAGTATTTGGTTTGCATAGCTTAACACTTATTGTTGCTGACATAATATCATGGCTTGTGACTTTCTCACTACTCATTCCATGATGAATGCTGCTAGATTTGTGATGCGTGGATTTGCTTTATCTTCATTGCCGGTTTTCACACTATTGACTTATTCCACTTCTTTTCCATAATGCCTTGACTCAGGGTAAAAGAGATCATTATAAAGGGCGCCTTTGGAGGCTTCGGAATGGTAACTATTTGCATTGTAAGTACTACTTTGATTTCCTTAATATTATTTATTGAAAGATGATTATTGCTTTACATGAAATGTTCTGAACATGTTCTGCATCTTGCTTGATTCTGCCCAAAATTGCTATTTTGGCACACTTCAATTCTTACTGTAACCTCTTTGTACTAATTTAGAAGTGTGTGTTCTTTAGTGGTTGAATCCTGGAACATGGTTATGTCAATGATGGTTTGGTGAATTTTTGTTTTTCTATGCAGCACTTGGAGTTTTGGTGATGCTTGAAGGTGAAGAAGTCATGGCGTGGTGATTCGTATGGCACAAGTAGGTGAACCATAGCAGCTTGGTAGGAAGTAGAGAGCTTGAGGGAGCTTAGACATGAAGCATTTGGAGCGATGAACAACTTGGCTTGAGTGGAGCATATCTTTAGAGCTTTAGGTTTAGCTCATAGATCTTGCCTTTGGTTCCTTAAGTTTCAAAGAATTAGGATGATAAAGGGCAGAATTAAATATGTATTTTCTGGCACCAAAATGAAAAAGCTTGGTTACTGTCAATTCTAACATCTTGTTGAACTTTCCCAAAGTGTCTTAACAACTTTATATGATCACTTTTGAATAACAAAAGGTAGCGATGCTAGTTTGTACATGCTTGGATGCTATCTAATGTGGCTGGTGTATTATGAAATTCAAGAATATTAATGTGTATTCATGACTCAGCAATCACGTGACATTTCTATGATTTGAACTTCATTATGCTTTAATTAGTTTGATCATAAACTCTTAATGACTTTGAAGCTTCCTTAGCCATTATCTTGACAACATTCAATAGCTTGCCACTGAACTGGTATCACCTAGAACAAGCTTAACACCAATTTGCTCATAACTCGAGACCATACATAATTTGTCTTGAAAGTTTTTGATGGCTTGAATTCTTTCTTGATTAATCTTGCTCCAATACTTCTAACTAAAACTTAACTTGATAACCCTTAATTATGGCTTCGAATTCTTAAGCTTAAAATAACTCAATCATTTAGTTATAATATCAGAGACAACATGAAGAAAAATCTCTATAATTTTGAACAGTGCCCAATTTTGAACCAATTCAAGCTTGGGTTAAAAGCGCACGCGACCTAAAGCTGAATCCCTTTTTCTTGAATCAAGAATGGCCATTCCTTAGCTTGTTTAACCATATAGCCTCAGTGTCACACTTGGAATATGATTAAAAATCTTTTAAAACATGGCTTAAACTCAGTTTGAAACCCATTGATCATGTCTTGACTGAATAATCATAAAATGAGTCAGCTTTCTCCCTCATCTCTTCTAGAAATCAAAGCAACCCAACAAGAGCTAGCAACCCTCACAAACACATTCAAGATCTTCATGACCTGAATCTTAGGGTCAACACAAAAATCTTGGTATAAGAAACATGCAATAGGTAGGACAAATTTGGGGTATGACAATTTTCCCTTTCCCTCTATGAGAATAAATAAAGATCGGTGACGATTTTGTTAAATCCATCCCGTGAGCGTGCGATTGCGCTTCCCGATGCCGTTCTCATTTTTTGAGGTACGACATCTATCCTCTATTTTGGTAAAAAATGCTTGAGGTGTAAATTTTTTTAATACGCGACATTTTTTATTATCTAAATCATTTTATAACTAAACTAATATAAATTATATTTTTTAAATGATGTGGAAATAAGAAAAATTTATTAATTAAAATATTTTTATAGAATAAAAATATATTAATACATATATAAAATAAATTTATTTGATTTTATGAGCTGTCTCTCCAACCCACTTGTTATTTCTTGCTCATGTGTGTATATGTTATTCTTTTTCTTTTGGAAAATTTTACCCCATACCCTTACATTTATCCCTATACCCCAACTCATCAATTTTTTGGACGAAAATACATCCATATAAATAGTCTATATTTCAAAATTTTCACTTTTTTCCTCATTTTATCTTTTTATGAACGGTAAAAATTGCACAGAAATTCACTTCCGGAGAACCCACTAAAGCTACTTCCAGATTACAAAATTTTACATACCGGAGAACCCACTAAAGCCACTTCCGGATTAAAAAATTTTACATACCGGAGAACTATAGTAAGTTACTTCCGGTTTGTTTTTTTTTCATTGGTAAACCCCGGATAATTTGGCATCGTGTTATCCGGTTTGTGTATTTCCTTTATCGGATAACCTGTTGTCCAGTTATCTGGCTTGTTAAATTTCTTCACCGAAAAACTAAATGTTAGGTTTTTCGGTTTTGTTTTGTTTTTTAATTTTAATTTTTTTTACAGTGGCTCGTTTTAGAGGACGCGATGGATTTAATTACCGATGATTCGCTGATGGATCGGTAGTTCGAGCACAGTATATTCGAGATGAAGATTAGATAGCTGATCCTGCACCTGTACCAGCAGCGGCTCACATTCCACCGCATCCACCATTTCCTGGAGGACCGACTGACACATCACTTTTGGTGAGGTATCAGAACCACGTGGCTCGTTATCTATGAAATGGCCAAGTAAGTAAATCTATGCCCTTTCTATGGTGAATAAAATGTAATTTTAATTATTTATGTATTATGACATATTCTAAGAATTATTTTTCAGGAGAGAGCTCCGAAGAAAGAGCTGAAGGTTGCTGCACATGACAGCAAACTTGAAATTCTTGTACCAGATATGTGATGTTACGTGTGATGTAACAACAACACACTCTGCAATGGACAATATAAAACAATAGAAAAGGCACAAAGAATTGTTCACCCAGTTCAGTTAAACAACTTACTCTGGGGGCTACCAAGCCAGGGATGAATTTCACTATCAGTAGAATTAATTTATAGACTCAACAACCCAGTTGACATCTCCTAAACTTAATCACTACTTAATGAACCTTCTACCTAAGAGACCACTTAGGTATGAGAACACTACTCAATCCCTAAATCACTTCAGTGATATAATTCAAAGATCACACACTTTGAAAAACACAACTTGATTCTGCTTCACAGCTTTGATCAAGAACAACTCAAAACAACAACACCAATTCACACTAGAATGGTTTACAATACAAACACGAAGACACAAACAACTCTCAGTCGTTAGCACTCTTTCTTCGTTACTTTCTTCAGGATTGATGCGCTTTATATAACTATTTGATTTGGTCTTGGACCTGCTACAATATCTGACCTGATTTGTTATTTAAAACTGAATCTTCAAAACAGATTTTCTCTCTCAAAATCTTCTTAAATTTTTAGCCTTTAAACACTCCTACAAATCTGCATCAAATCTGTTTGTAACAGAAAATATCTCCTCCAAGATATTCGCATCCAATTACTCTAACAGCTCTCCCAAATTCCAGCTAAAACTCTTAACCCTAAAAACATCTCAAACCTGATGTTTTACTGATCTGCATATCTGATGTCATGACATCGCATGTGACATCAAACTTTACAACTTCAACAAGCTAAACACTTAACATAAACCAATGTTAAGACTCAATGTTAAGACATCACCCATGTGACATCAGACATTACACAACTTTGTTTTACCAAAATTCTAGCCAATCCAAAAGCTAACAATCTCCCCCTTGGGCTAATTTTGGCTAAAACAATCTCTGCAACATCAGAGACTTCAGCAGCGGATAAAAATGTTAAAAAATTTAAAACAAACTCCCCCTCAAAACCAGAACCAGCATAACCAGCTGTTCAACATGCACACTCCCCCTCAACATTTGCACCACACCAGATCTTAGATAGGATACACTCTACACACCTAGGCTAACTCTCCCCCTTTTTAGCCATAATTGGACAATCACCAAACACAATGTCCTGACATAAATAAAGATATGGTCAAACACCATGCTTCCCAAAAACACACGTTCCAACACATTGACTGTTCAGTCGATACAAACTATGTTACTTGTTTGCATTATAAAAACAAGCCTTTCTTCCTTCTAGCAGCACCACTCAGCAACCAAGAATGAGCCAGTCAAACACCAAAGATGCAGCAAAGAGCCTCAAGCAGAAGGACAAGACTTCATATCCACCTAAGAAGAGGAGCAAAACAATGACTGCAGCTGAAACTACTTCAGGAACCACAAAGACAGGCAGAACCTCAGAAAAAACCATGAAACCCAGCAAGAAGCTTCCTGTGCAACAACAAGCTTCTGATGATGCTTGGGATGAAGACTGGAAAGCTTTTCTAGATGCAGGGGGGTTGGGATAATCTGTAACAATTTATGTACTTCAAATCTGTAGCCTTCAGCAGTTGAATAAAATCAATTTCTAAAGAATACAACTGCTTAATACACTCTCTAGCACATTTAATCTTCATAAATGCAAATTCCTAATTTACTTCTCAAACTTTCAAATTGGTTTGCATCTAAGGCTTTAGTAAAAATGTCAGCTAATTGTTTATCTGTAGCAACATGTTCCAAAGCAACTACTTTGTCTTCAACGAAATCTCTTATAAAATGATGCCTTATATCAATATGCTTAGTTCTGCTATGTTGAATAGGATTCCTAGATATATTGATAGCACTCAAATTATCACAGTACAATGTCATGACATCTTGCTTGACATTGTATTCTGTTAACATCTGCTTCATCCAAACAAGTTGAGAACAACTACTCCCTGCTGCTATGTACTCAGCTTCAGCAGTAGAAAGAGACACACAGTTCTTCTTTTTACTAAACCATGATATCAGATTATTCCCTAAGAAGAAACAACCTCCTGAAGTGTTTTTCCTATCATCAGCCCTCCCAGCCCAGTCAGCATCACAATATCCCCTTAACTCAGTCCCAGATCCATGACTATACAACATCCCATAGTCACTAGTGCCATTAATATATTTCAGGATCCTCTTTACTTGATTCAAGTGACTAACCTTAGGCTCAGATTGGTATCTGGCACAAACTCCAACAGCAAAAGAAATGTCAGGTCTGCTAGCTGTGAGATACAATAGGCTCCCAATCATGCTTCTATATAAACTTTGATCCACACTAACACCATGTTCATCCTTGGATAATTTTAGATGAGTAGGAGCAGGAGTCCTCTTGTGATTAGCATTCTCTAGACCAAACTTTTTCACTATGTTCTTTGCATACTTGCTCTGAGAAATGAATATGGAGTCCTCCATTTGTCTAACTTGTAGACCAAGAAAATAGTTTAGCTCACCAACAAGACTCATTTCAAATTCAGAATGCATCTGTTCCACAAAATGTTTCACCATTGCATCTGACATCCCACCAAATACTATGTCATCAGCATAGATTTGAGCTATCATTAGTTTTCCTCCTTCCTCTTTAACAAACAAAGTCTTGTCAATCCCTCCTTTTCTGTAGCCATTCACAACCAGGAATTCAGTAAGCCTTTCATACCAAGCTCTTGGTGCTTGCTTCAAACCATATAGAGCTTTCCTTAGTTTGTACACATGGTCAGGAAATGTTGGATCAATAAATCCTTTTGGTTGATCAACATACACCTCTTCATTTAAGTAACCATTCAAGAAGGCACTCTTAACATCCATCTGAAAAAGCTTGAATTTGAAATTACAAGCCACCCCTAAGAGCAATCTGATAGATTCCAGTCTTGCCATAGGAGCAAATGTTTCATCATAGTCAATTCCTTCAACCTGAGTGTATCCCTGAGCAACTAGTCTGGCCTTGTTTCTGGTGACCACTCCTTGTTCATCAGATTTATTCTTGTAGATCCACTTGGTGCCAATCACATTAACTCCATCAGGCCTAGGTACAAGCTCTCATACTTCATTCCTCTTGAATTGCCCCAGCTCTTCATGCATTGCATTTATCCAAAACTCATCAGTCAATGCTTCCTTGACATTCTTTGGCTCAATTTTGGAGACAAAACATGAACTTGCTATAACATCTCTTGACCTAGTCCACACTCCAGAATTTGGATCACCTATAATGAGCTCCTTTGGGAGGTCCTTCTGCACTCTAATAGAGGGATCTTTATGAGGTTGCTCAGTTTCAGGCTCAGCAGCAGCAACACTAGGAGTTGGACTTCTGTCTTCAGCTTCTGGTGCAACTTCACCAACTGATGTTCCAACATCATCTAGGACATCATCATCTTCCTGCTTATCATTGTCATCAATCACCACATTGATGGACTCCATCATCGCCTTGGTTCTAGAGTTGAAAACCCTATATGCTCTGCTGTTGGTAGAGTATCCCAAAAATATTCCTTCATCACTTTTGGAATCCAATTTTCTTCTCTGTTCTCTATCATCCAGAATATAGCATCTACTTCCAAAAACATGAAAGTATTTAACATTAGGTTTTCTTCCCTTCCATAGTTCATACAGAGTGGATGAAGTGCCTCTTCTCAGGGTAACCCTGTTGTGAATGTAGCAGGCAGTATTCATGGCTTCAGCCCAGAAATGATAGGGAAGTTTCTTGGCATGGATCATAGCTCTACAGACTCTTGGATAGTTCTGTTCTTCCTCTCAACTACTCCATTTTGCTGAGGAGTAATAGGAGATGAAAACTCATGACTTATACCTTCAGCAGAGCAAAATTCTTCATACTTGCTATTCTCAAACTCTCTTCCATCGTCACTCCTTATCCTGATAACATTACTTTCCTTTTCCCTTTGGAGTCTTTGACAGAGATCTTTAAAAACATCAAACACCTCTGATTTGTCTTTGATGAAGCTCACCCAGGTGTACCTTGAATAGTCATCCACAACTACATATGCATATTTCTTTCCACCCAGACTTTCAACCTGCATAGGTCCCATCAAGTCTATATGAAGTAGTTCCAAGACCTTGGAGGTGGTGTCATGTTGAAGCTTCGGATGAGATATCTTTGTCTGCTTCCCTTTTTTATAGTCTCCACACACTTTTCCTTCCTCAATATTAAGTTTGGGAATTCTTCTGACTGCTTCTGAGGAGATGATTCTCTTCATTCCCTTCAGGTGAAGATGTCCTAACTTCTGATGCCATATTTTGACATCATCTTCTTTAGCAAAACCACAAGTGGAAGAATTTGAGTCTTGTGGCACCCAAAGATAACAATTGTCCTTAGACCTGGCTCCCTTCATAATGACTTCCCCTTTATCATCTTTGACAATGCATTCAGACTTTGTAAAGTCTACTTTGAATCCTTGATCACAAAGTTGACTAATGCTAATCAGATTTGCTGTCAGTCCTTTAACAAGAAGAACATCCTCCAGTCTGGGAGCACCAACACAGTTTAGTTTACCAATCCCCTTGATCTCTCCTTTGACCCCATCACCAAATGTAACATAGCCTGAAGAATGAAGCTTCACATCTACCAACAGATTCTTTACTCCAATCATGTGCCTTGAACACCCACTGTCAAAGTACCAATATTCTTTGGTAGAAACCCTTAAAGAAGTGTGAGCTATCAAGCTGGTAACCTTAACTTTAGGGACCCATTGCTTCTTAGGCTTGGTAACATGCCTTCCTTTATAACAGTTCTGTTTGGGAACAACCTGATGAGCCTTCTGTGTATATCCATGTAGCTTATAACAATAAGCCTTAATGTGTCCAAAACATCCACAATGGTGACATATCCAGTGTCTGTATTTCTTCTTAGATGGAGTTCTGTCATGTTGTTTTAACATCACTGGTTTAGAGGTGATAACATCAATAGAACCTGCATCACTGGTGAATCCCAAACCATGTTTGTCTGCAGCCATCTTCCCAATACTAAGAATGTTGTCTAACGCATCAGTACCATTGTTCAACATTCTGATAGTTTTGGTCATAGAGTCCAGTTTATAGTTAAGCATACTGACTTCAGCTTCAAGTTCAGTCTTTTCAGCTTTTAACTGTACTATGGTTTTCTTCAGCTCTTCTCCTTCAAGACACACTTGTTCACTTCTTAAGAAAATATCTTTATAAGTGACAGCAAGTTCATCATAAGTAACCTCATCATCACAAGAATCATTATCTGACTCATAAACCCCAACCATAGCTTTAACAAGTTTAGCTGAATTTTCTTCAGATTCACTCTCACTGTCAGACCAAGAAGCTGATAACCTTTTCTGCTTCTTTAGAAAAGTAGGACATTCCTTCTTGACATGTCCATACCCTTCACACTCAAAGCATTGTATCCCTTTGTCATTACTGGATTTTTCTTCATCTTTAAACTTCTTCCCTTGTTCTCCTGACCTGTTGATGTCAGAGGTAATGTTCTTGACATTGGGACTATAACTCCTATTTATCCTCTTCATAACTTTGTTGAACTATTTTCCCAGCAAAGCAATAGCCTGAGACAACTCCTCCTAAGAATCATCCTCTTTCCCTTTCTTGGCTTCTTCAGAACTGGAAACCAAAGCTATACTCTTGGACTTCTTCTTAGGTTCTTCTTCACTTAACCCTAGCTTAAATGTTTGAAGAGATCCAATAAGCTCATCAACCCTCATTTTGCTGATGTCTTGAGCTTCTTCAATTGCAGTCACCTTCATCTTATACCTCTTAGGAAGGGATCTAAGGATTTTCCTCACCAGCTTTTCTTCAGTCATCTTTTCTCCAAGAGCACTAGAGGCATTAGACAGCTCAAGAATACTCATATGAAAGTCATGAATAGTTTCATCTTCCTTCATCTCTAGACTTTCAAACTTTGATGTCAGAAGTTGAAGTATTGACATCTTAACCTTTGAAGTTCCTTCATGAGTAGTCTTCAAGATGTCCCAAGCTTCCTTAACAACTTCACATGTATCAATCAACCTGAATATGTTCTTATCCACTCCATTGAAAATAGCATTTAAAGCTTTGGAATTACCAAGGGCAAGCTCATCTTCTTCCTTGGTCCATTCTTCTTTAGGTTTCAGTTTTGAGCTGCCTTCTTTTTCTTTCCCAGCATCATCTTTCTCAACAACAACAGGTGCTTTCCATTCTTTTATGATAGCCTTCCAAGCCCTACTGTCCAAGGATTTCAAAAAGGTAATCATCCTTGGCTTCCAATAATCATAATTAGAGCCATCCAAAATGGGGGGTCTATTCACAAATCCACCAACTTCCTTGTCCGTCTTTACCAGAAAGTATCAGCCCTAGATCTCACCCAGATTCAGAGCAGGATGCCTGCTCTGATACCAATTGAAATTCTGGTACCAGATATGTGATGTTACGTGTGATGTCACAACAACACACTCTGCAATGGACAATATAAAACAACAGAAAAGGCACAAAGAATTGTTCACCCAGTTTAGTTAAACAACTTACTCTAGGGGCTACCAAGCCAGGGATGAATTTCACTATCAGTAGAATTAATTTACAGACTCAACAACCCAGTTGACATCTCCTAAACTTAATCACTACTTAATGAACCTTCTACCTAAGAGACCACTTAGGTATGAGAACACTACTCAATCCCTAAATCACTTCAGTGATATAATTCAAAGATCACACACTTTGAAAAACACAACTTGATTCTGCTTCACAACTTTGATCAAGAATAACTCAAAACAACAACACCAATTCACACTAGAATGGTTTACAATACAAACAGAAGACATAAATGACTCTCAGTCTTTAGCACTATTTCTTCGTTACTTTCTTCAGGATTGATGCGCTTTATATAGCTATTTGATTTGGTCTTGGACCTGCTACAATATCTTACCTGATTTGTTATTTAAAACTGAATCTTCAAAACAAATTTTCTCTCTCAAAATCTTCTTAAATCTTCAGACTTTAAACACTCCTACAAATCTGCATCAAATCTGTTTGTAACAGAAAATATCTCCTCCAAGATATTCGCATCCAATTACTCTAACAGCTCTCCCAAATTCCAGCTAAAATGCTTAACCCTAAAAACATCTCAAACCTGATGTTTTACTGATCTGCATATCTGATGTCATGACATCGCATGTGACATCAGACTTTACAACTTCAACAAGCTAAACACTTAACATAAACCAATGTTAAGACTCAATGTTAAGACATCACCCATGTGACATCAGACATTACACAACTTTATTTTACCAAAATTCTAGCCAATCCAAAAGCTAACAAAACTGATTGGATGGGTTCCTCATAGTCTCCCACCTGCGATTGAGCGGTGGGTATCTGGTTCTGGTTTATCCTCTTTGCAGAATAACAGTTTATCAAGGATATATCAGAATTTGTTATCTACATTTGTGGAAAAGTGGCATCCCGAGACATCTTCCTTCTATATGTCGTTTGCCGTGATGACGATTACACTGGATGATGTTTCTTGCCTCCTTCATATACCGATTAAAGGGGAGTTATGTAACCCAGCACAAGGATTTACTGACTCAGATGCTATTACCCAGGCTATTGGTCTGATGGGTGTTTCACTGGAGGATGCAGCTAAGGAGATTCGTATAAATAGAGGTCCTTACTACAAGCTAGATTGGTTGAAGAAGCTATTTGTCCATTTGCAAGCTAAGAGCAGATTTGATTGTGCAGCTAGGGCGTATATGTTGTTGCTACTAGGCTGCACTATTCTTACAGATAAGACCTTTACTCTTGTAGAGGCAAAGTATTTACCACTCTTTGAGGACTTGGAGAGATGTGGTAGATACTGTTGGGGGGCTGCTGCATTTGTCACACTATATAGATATCTCGGAGATGCTTCATTCTATAGTTGCAGACAGCTTGGTGGATATGCCTCTCTACTACTGGTACAAATGCTTAATTTTAATTTCATTTAGACTTGTATTATATTATTTATAATACCTTTAATTAATGATATTTTTTATGTGTCCCAGTGTTGGATTCATGAGTATTTCCCAACTGTTAGGAAAAGAGGATTTTTTAAGATTGCTGGTGTTGGTAGTCCACATCCCAAGGTGATGAAGTGGCAATACAAGCAAGGGACGCAGAAGGTTGACGAGATTAGGGCAGTGCTGGATGGATTGACACCTACTGATGTCATTTGGCGCCCGTTTGAGGATCACAGACAGACCATACCATTTACTGATATTTGCATGTACAGGGGTGGCCTGAAGTGGAATGGTACAACTGTTCTTTATTTATCTGACAGATGTTTATGTCAGTTTGGATACAGACAGTTTATACCATCGTATCCACCTGATATTGACACACTTGATATAGACTTTGAGTGGGTTACTTACCATGCGAGCGTCTTGCAAGTGGCGCAGCAGGCCGAGTTTGCAAATACTCCGTATGATACGATGGCCGGTTACATGGCTTGGTACTACACAGTTTCCCATCCTCGTTTGATACCACCACCTCAGGGGGAGGTCAGAGAGGTTCCAGTTCCTGAGTTTGATGATGGACCGGCAGATCCGAGGTTACAACATATTTCGCATGAGCTGCGTCTCTATCTCGCTCGTCACGAGGCCGAGGAGGATGATGATGATTATGTTGAGATCTTTCGAGCACTACGTCTAGCTCAGGTTGGACCAGTACCTCAGGGTGGACCGGTTGCTTATGTTAGTGAGGACGATGATTGATGTATTATTCAGACCGGTTACTTATGTTACTTATGTATTATTCAGACTTATGATTTATATTTATGTGATAATATTCAGAATTATATTATGATTGATGATGTATAAAAAATATGAAAAATAATATGAAGGTAAACGTCACTTATAAAAATGTAAAAAATAATATGAAGTTAAACATCACTCATAAATTAACATGTTTTGGGAGCAGAGGCGTAAGTTGCTGCTAGTGTTGTAAACGTCCAACAAATCTAATTATCCATGATGTTGCATCTGATGTTTGATGTTCCCTCCAATCTGTTGTGACTGGTGGCCAGGGAAATCCCTCATTCATGTTTACCTGTTAAGAAAGTTAATATGTAAGACATAAATCATATATAATTAAGTAATATTAAAAACTATAATAGTTACCTGAACCCAATGATTTGATTTTACAAAACCAATGCAGTAAATTAACACATTAGGATTATGTGAAGTCGTCATAGGGAAGTAACTCAAACTAAGAGCACTTAGTGAGAGAAGAATGATGTTATACCGATTTTCTATCACCTAACCCATTTCTAGTAGTGTCATCCATTTATCTACTGGATGAGAACCTAAAGATGATATCAACAAGGATTCTCTCACTTTTGAATAACGAGTTTCAAATAACTTCTCATAGAGACTCTTTCTGGGACCTCTCATTTCATTGTCCAAATCACGACGAACCATTGATCACCCTTCCTCACCATATCCATGCAAAGATGCAATAGCTCTAAACCCACAATTCCCATCATCCTTTACGTCAACAATGTCATCAGTAAATGGTCTGATATGTTCTGGAAATTGTACAATGTACCTATGAGATGGTTTTTTCTTTGAGGTATAGGATAACTGTGAACAAGGCCTCTTTGAAGATTTTTGGGAATTGCTGTGTTCTTGATCAACATACTCATGATATGAAGGATCACGATAAACATCATACCTAACAGGTTTGTTCCCTTTTCTCTCACTCCTCCTTTGGTCTTTATTTTTTCAGGTGGTGGTACCATCTTTGTTGTAGTAGGGTAAGCAATTTCGCACACCCTGCTTTTTAGTGCTCTCTTTCCTACAACATCTAATGAATGAAACCTTTTCCACAGTGCTTCAATCGCATTTGTCATGTTCACCCCTGCTCCATCCTCTGTATCTATCTCTTGTTCACCTTCCATACTCAGTTTCCTCCAATGGATATGAATAGCATCAATTGGTATTGGTTCACCACTCAATGTGTATCTCCCTAACTCACAATCACAAGGTAACCTGTATACTGTTCTACGAAAACACTTACACATCTGGGTGTTTGTACCCACCATGTCAACCCTATGCCACTCTTCAGCAATGTGCCGCAGAGCAGCTCTAGATACTGATCCATGCAAATTCAAATAATATGGACTAGTGTGTGCATGCTCAACCTCATAAAAACTCTTCTCAAATGAAGCTCTAATATTGCCCACTTGATTCTTGATGTTGCCATTCATAGCCTCCCAGTATTTGCACATATCACCTAAACTGTTCTCCAACATCTGCTTCAGCTTCCAATGCGTAGATTCGACCCTAACAAAAAAAAATCAGAAGTTTAGTATAAATATCATTAATATTACCACAAATAAACTATGGCTATAAAACAAACACATTACCTGTTAGTCGTGATGTTGCCTAAATGCAACACTTTATTGATCCAAGCTTCAACTAATCTATACCAATGAGGTGTCAACCATGTGTCTTTCACATAATCCAGAAAATGTCCATATTCCAAACAGGCATGCTCAAGAAATTTCAACTTTTGATGGTATTCCACCTCATCAATAGCTTTTACAAGTTCGTACCAAAGATCCTCTATCGGTTTTCGCATATCATTCACAACATACTCCTTGCACTTCGCTATCACATTCTTGTTTATGTGAAATCAACAAAGCAAATTAACTTTGGCAGGAAATACTGTTTGAATTGCTTTCATCAAAGCAAGATCTCTATCAGTTAAAATTACTTGTGGCCATAACCCTTGTTTAGTGAACAACTGTTTCAATTTATCTAGTACCCAGCATAAAGTCTCAAGTTTGCTCAGATTCCATATAGGAAAATGCAACCGCAAATGTTAACTCAGTTGATGTCACACCAACTATTTCAAACAAAGGTTTCCTATACTTATTGGTTTTGTTAGTATTATCCATAATCAACACAATAGGAAACATATTCAACAACTTCACAGAGTTTGGATGGGCCCAGAAGATATCTCTCACAACTTCTGACTCATCTTTTTTCCTACTCCAATAAACATAATCAGGTTCCTCTATCAACTTAAACAACTGTTGCATTTCCGTTCTAGGTTCCCTGATGTTTTTTTGAATCTTAATCATATGTTTATATGTTCTAGACTGGGCCAATGCCTGCCCATTAGTCGGGCAGGCCCAACCCAATGATCTGAGGCGGCCCAACAAGGCCCACACTTACCCAGTGTCGAGCACGTCCAGACCTCCACCTCGTTGAGCACGTGTTGGACAAGCATTGTCGAGCAGAGGCTTCGAGTCTTGGGGAACACATCTCTCCTCGACCTCCGCGTGTCCCTCCCCGTGAGGACACGTCATCCTGTAACCAGAAACCACCCACCTCCGAAAGGATCGGTCTGCCCACCTTCTGGAGATCTTGGGACTATTACCCTAGGGCAGAGACCACGTGCTGGTCTTCCTTACGCCACGTAAGCCCTCAAAGTCACTTGTATTGGGCCTTGCAATCCAGTCCAGTGCAAGTGACCGTTAGCCCCGCGCTGGGGGCAGCCTATAAATACCCTCTCACTTGAGAGGGTCAGGTTACGCAATATTCTCTAACTCACCCTTTGCTTTTCCGTACTTGCTTACTCCTTTTTCCTGATTTTGGCATCGGAGTACCTTACAGGTACACCCTCCGGCCGTTTCATCACCACCGGAGTTGCTGATCTCACGACGTTGCTGGCCACTAGTTTCTTTCTGATCAGGTAAGATCAGTGGCTACGTCCGTGGGAACCCTTGCTTCCCCGTTTTCCTCACCGTAAAACCTAAGCAACCTCTACTTTTTTGGACAACCATGGCCATCTCCCTACCTGGGAACAAGATTTCGGACACCGCCTTCACGCAGCTCGACAACGGAGACCACCGCAAGGACAATGCGGCCGTCCACGTCAAATAAGGCGACGTAAGGGACAGGAAGATTGCCTCTCCTTTCTCTGACGACGCGGCGTATGACGCCGCCCAACAGGACAATATTCCGGTTGTCTACTAGCCGATCGCCGCGCCACCAAATGTTGATCCGGGCATGGTGGCCCTGTTCGCTTTGATCAACCAGACTAACCAATTGATCGCCCAATAGAACGTGAGGATTGAAGAACTCGAGAAAGGGCGACCACGACGCTTTTCCCCACGAAGACATCGTCGCCCACCATCTCCCAATCATTCTCCTTCCCCGCGAAGGACGTCGCCAGTGGGTTCTCACAGCCCGACACCATAACCTACAGGCCGCCAACCGCGCCTAGAACGACCCCAGCCGGTGGTCGCCCAGAAGCGCCGTCGCTCCCCTCATCCGAAGGAGCAACCACGCTCCCCAACCAAGAAGAGGAGTAAAGCTGACGGCGAAAAACCGAAGAACCGTCTGAGGAACTCTCCCCGACGACATGGACCTGGTCGAGGCCACTGCTCCCCATCATGATCACCAGTCAGAAGTGATGAAGACGACCATAGGATCCCTCTGTCCAGGGAGATTATGGACACCCCTATACCTGTAGGGATGGAAAAGCCTCCCCCTTGGGGACCTACGACGGTACCGCCGACCCCGACGATCATGTCGAGAGCTTCGAGGCTATGCTCGACTACCGGAACGTTTGGGGACCTATCAAGTGCAGGCTTTTCCCGACCACCCTTAAGAAAGGCGCTATGACTTGGTACAAAAGCCATGCACCAGAGTCCATCACGTCCTTGAACCAACTGAAGGGACAGTTCTCCAAGCATTTTACTGCGTCTCGCCGCCACCTGAAGACGGTGGCCTCTTTAGAAGGCATCCTCCAAGGGAGGAACGAATCTCTCAGAGACTACATCGAGGGATTCAACCGCGAAGCTGTCGAGGTGCCCACTACCGACGACATGAAGAAGTTCCTAATCGAACAGGGACTGCGTCATGGGACCGAGTTCGCCAAGTCTGTGGGCATCCATTGACCACGCAACTTGGAGGACCTCCTCCACCGAGCCCAATTGTACATCCAGTTCGAAGACTCAGAAGCAGCCCACATTGCCCGAGACTCGCGACACCAAGAGGGTTCCCGCTGTCCTAGGGATGAAGACTCTACTTCCCCCCAGCGCGGGGGAGAAAGGAAATGCAAAGGCCGTCCCAGAGACTCTCGCGAGCCGAGAGGTCCATATGGCCGGTTCACGGAGTACACTCCGCTCAACGCTCCCTGCGAGCTAATTCTCAACGAGTGCGCCAACTCGAAATTTCACAAAGGGGGTGTTTGCTTTTCGAAGCCGACACCCCCCAAATCAAACACGGACAAGTCCAAATACTGCAGGTTCCATCAGAGCCATGGACATGTCACTGAAGATTGCAGCCACCTCAAGGATGCAATCTAGATCCTAATCAAAGAAGGGAATCTCAAGAAGTATACTAAGAGGAATGACGTTCCTCGTCCAGATGCCCGGGACACACAAAGCGTCAAGGAGATGACACCTCTCTCTATGGAAAATTGACTGCAAGTCACCGTCAGCATCACTCGACCCGAGGACTTTTACGTCCCAGAGGGAATTGAGTACCCCGAGGTAGTTCGTAGCATGTGGGCGAGCTTACCCCCTGAAGACCCCGTCACTGCCCGCAGCACATGGGCAAACTTCCCCACGACGATGGTCATCTCCGCCGGAGGCTTCGAGAAGGTCTCTGTCGGATCGATCAAGCGGAAGTTTGATGAGCTGGAATCCGCGACCACGGCATGAACCACCACTTTTGAGAAGGTGCAAGGGAGATCAAACCCCATCACCTTCTATCTCGAGGAACTGCCCGACAAGGCACCCAATTCCTTCATTCCTCTCCTGATCCGGGCGCAGATGACAAATTTTGAGGTCCGCTGAATCCTGGTCGACCAAGGGAGTTCGTTGGACATTATGTACGCCCACCTCTTCGAGACCCTCCGGCTCGACGAGAAACATTTGACCCCTTACGTGGGCTCGGATCTACAAGGGTTCAACGGCACCACCACCAGACCGTGGGGCTATGTTGAACTGATGGTCACTTTCTGGACCGAGGACACTGCCCGACAAGTCAAGACCCGATTCCTGGTGATCGAATGCCCTTCCCTCTACAATTGCATCCTGGGGAGGATCACTCTGGCCTAACTCACGGCAGTACCATCTACATCCCATCTGAAGATGAAGTACTACACGGTTAGAGGCCGGGTCTTCACTATGCACGGGGACATTGAAGCGGCCAGGAGGTGCTTTGACGCTGCAACCAAGGGCCTGAGTTCCATTAACACCAAACCCAAGACCGGAGCGAAGCCATCCCCAAACGCAGTGTAGAAGCCGCTCCCATGTGTCAACGCGGTCGACCTCGACAGCAGGTTCCCCGACGAGTAGGAAGAAGGCAGAGTAGATGACCATGACCTCCCAGCCGAAGGCAACGTGCATCCTCTCCACCCAATGTGCCCCATCCCAAACGAAGACTTCGAGCTCGTCACCCTCGGAGACGATCCAGACCGAAGCGTAAAGATTGGCACCGGACTCCCCGACCTGGCGAGGAAGCAGCTCAAGGCATGTCTCAGAGAGAATGCTGATTTGTTGGCATGGAGCGCATCAGAGATGCCTGGCCTCGACCTAGAGGTGGCCTTCCATCAGCTCAACGTAGATCCGGCCGCTAGGGCCATAGTACAACATAGGCGTAGGCAGTCTCCCAAAAAAGCGGAGGCTGTTGAAAAAGCTGTAAAAGACCTCTTAGAGGCAAATTTAATTTTGGAGGCCAGGTACACAACCTGGCTGTGCAACATTGTACTTGTAAAAAAGAATAATGGAAAATGGAGGATGTGTGTTGACTATACCGACCTTAACCGAGCATGCTCGAAGGATTCTTATCCTTTGCCTAACATCGACCAACTGGTCGACAATTCTGCAGGTTTCAAACTATTGTCCTTCATGGACGCCTACTCAGGGGTACAACCAAATCCCCATGGCTAAGATTGACAAGCAGCACACTGCCTTCATGACCGAATTGGGCAATTACTACTACAAAGTAATGCCCTTCGGCCTGAGGAACGCCGGCGCGACATACCAACGGATGATGAACAAGGTCTTCCGAGGAGAGATTGGGAACATGATCGAGGTCTACATGGACGACATGATCGTCAAATCTGCGGAAGAAGTCGACCACGCCGCCCATCTCAAGAAAGTCTTCGACACAGTGAGGAGATGCAGGATGAGGTTCAACCCCGACAAATGCACCTTCGGCGTTTAGACGGGCAAGTTCCTCGATTTCTACCTCACAGAGCGGGGAATCGAGGCAAACCCCGACAAGTGCAAGGCTTTCTCCGAGATTCCGACTCCAAACTCGAAGAAGTCGATACAATCGCTAAATGGGATGCTGACCGCGCTTTCCCGCTTCGTTGCCAAATCTACACAATACGCACTCCCATTTTTCAAGCTCTTACAATAGAAGGACACGTTCGAATGGACCGAGGAATGTGAGAAAGTGCTCCTCGACCTCAAACAAGTTCTTTCACAACCCCCGGTTCTCTCCGGACCAGGGAACTCAGAGACGTTGTTCCTGTACCTCGCCATCACGAGCGAAGCAGCCAGCGCTGTCCTTATCCGGGAAACCCCCGACGGGCAAAAGCAGATTTACTTCACCAGCAAGGCTCTCCAAGGCCCCGAGTTCAGGTATCAACAGATCGAGAAAGTCGCCCTGGCCCTCGTCACTATGGCCAGAAGGCTACGACACTACTTCTTGGCACATATGGTTGTGGTAAGGACCAAGTAGCCCATAAGACAACTTCTCGGCCAACCAGACATGGCGGGGAAGATGCTCAGATGGTCGCTCGAACTTGCCGAGTTCGACATTCAATATGATGGAAGAAAGGCCCTGAAGGCTCAGGTGCTGGCCGACTTCGTGACATAAATGACCCTCCCGAAACCTTCGACCAATGGGTCCCAGAAGTGGACGATCTACGTCGACGGGGCATCCAGCTCGAAGGGCAGTGGGGCGGGCATCATCCTCGAAAACAAGGAAGGCATCCTGATCGAAGTTTCCCTTACATTGCCTTTCCTGACGTCGAACAACCAGGCTGAATACGAGGCCTTCCTTGCCGGGCTACGGTTTGCTGAGGAACTCGGCACCAGAGAAGTCAAAATTTTCACCGACTCCCAGCTAGTGGCCTCCCAGGTTCGAGGAGAGTTCCAAGCCAAGAACGACAGCCTCATCAAATACCTGGCCCTGGTGAAGGAAAAAATGAAAAACTTCACCGCAGCAGAAGTCACCCACATCCCGCACAAGCACAACACCCGAGCAGATGTCTTGTCCAAACTGGCGAGCACAAAGAAGAAAGATGGGAACAAATCCATCATACAAGAAGTACTCTCACCCCCGAGCATTGACAAACCCATCCCCACGACAGACGTGAACGCCATCGGAGACGGCAATTGCTGTATGACGCCGGTATAAGAGTAACTCACCACTGGAAAGCTGCCCGGCGATCCTAAGGAGGCCGAAGTGGTTAAGCGATGGGCGTGCCCCTATACAATTGTTGAAGAAAAACTATATCGACGTGGCTTCTCGACCCCCCTCCTCAGGTGCGTCGAAGAGACCAAGGTCCCCGATATACTCCAAGAAATCCATGAGGGGATCAATGCACAACACCTCGGCAGACGGTCCTTATCCCGCAAGGTGTTACGAGAAAGATACTACTGACCCACCATGTAACAAGACGCCAAGGAGCACGTCAAGAAATGCGAAAGATGCCAACGACACGGGGACATGAACCTGGCCCAGCCCAGTGAGCTCAAAACACTATCGTCCCCTTGGTCGTTTGGGTGGTGGGGAATGGATATCCTAGGGCCCTTCGTCGTAGGGTCATACCAAATCAAGTACCTGATCGTCGGCGTGGATTATTTCACGAAGTGGGTCGAGGCGCAAGCACTAGCCAAAATCACGTCTCAAAACATACTACGTTTCTACAAGAGGAACATCCTCATCCGGTTCGGCGTGCCCTAAGTGATTGTCACCGACAACGGGACACAGTTCACCGACAAGAGCTTCCAAGACTTCGTCACCAAGCTGGGCACGAAGCAGCACTTCACGTCGGTCGAGAACCCTCAAACGAATGGGCAAGCTGAAGCGGCCAACAGAGTGATCCTACGAGGACTGAAACACCGACTAGGCAACGCCAAGAAAAGGTGGGTCGAGGAGCTGCACTGCGTCCTCTGGCCTACCAGACAACCCCACATTCCACGACCGGGGATACCCCCTTCCGCTTGACTTACGAAACAGAAGCGGTGATCCCTGTGGATATAAGAGAACCCTCGAGGAGAACGGAATCTCCCCTCGACGAGTAGACAAATGATGAGGACCTAAGGGAGGAGCTCGACTTTATCGAGGAGATAAGGTCCGGCGCATCCCTCCAAGAATCCTCACTTAAATAGAAAATAAATCTACGTTATAACAACAAAGTTATTAAACGTGATTTTCAAGTAGGCACTCTCGTCCTACGAAAGAACCAAAAAGATTCGCGAGAAGGAAAGCTCGCCGCGAACTGGGAAGGCCTATACCGCATCCGCACGAAAATGCAACATGAGCCTACTACCTCGAAAATATACACGGGGAGGAACTTGCTCGACCATGGAACGCTGAGAAGCTTAAACAATATTACAATTAAACACTGCCCGCGACACGGCCAGTTCGTGATTACGGGGGAGCACTAAGTTACAAGCGCGACTCCCTTCCATGAGACAAGAAGATCAAGGGTCGCGTTATGTGTACGTGAAGACCCTTGATCCGATGAGGATACCTCGACCGAGCTCCGTCGTCGCCATACCAGTCAGGCAGAACACCCAGCTCGCGATGGGAAGTTCTCGCCACGAGACTAGGACCTCGACCGAATTCCTAGCCTCGTTAAAGGTCGGAATACACCTCCGGCCACTCGTCCAGTTCCCCACACAGTCGAGGACCAACAAAGTCGAGCAAACCCCTAAATTACTTAGGCAAAAAACAGCAAATATGTAAATTTACACACACAAATAAGCAAAAGCAAAGCATTAAATCGGGCAGAAGCCCATTGTGCGAATAGTACAAAGATGTCAAAAAGCCCCTGGCACGCAGGCCTGGAAAAGTCACTACAAAAAATGGCTTACAGGCCCAAACAATGTAAACAAATGGAAAACTAGACGACTGCGTTTTCCTCAGGCTGCTCGTCTCCCGTGGCCTGGTCGTCATCATCCTCCTCAGACGCTGGCCGAACAATCTGACCTTCGACCACCTCATAGTAAGGATTAGTCCCTTCAGTGATGAGGTTGGGGTTCACAATTCCGAGCTTCTTCACGGCATTATTAAAGCCCACCTCGGCAGCTATGAGGACATCTTGCTCGGTCTGCCTGAGCTTCACGGTCAGTTCTGCCCGAGAGGTCAATAGCCTGTCGTCCTCAGTTTCCTCTTCAGCAGGACAAACATCTTGCTCCAACTCGGCGATCCTCGCCAAGAGATCCTTCCTCTCAGCATCGGCCTTCTTCAGCTTCTCCTCCAGCTGCCTCTGAAGCTCGACGTGGGTTTTGTTCTATTTTTTGCACTCTGACAGGTCCTTTCCCACCTTCTCCATTTCGGCAGCGACCGACGTGAATCTCTCCTGCAACTTGGTCAGCTCAACTGCTGGGCAGGTCTCGTCATTCAGGACCAGGGTGGTGGCACAAACCTGCATCACCGTGGACAGGTCTTCCACCAAGGCCTTTCTCCTAAAAGCCCGGCAAGGCCTAAGATGGTTTGAGCATCAGGTGCACCAACACACAGGGAATTGGTCCCCGAAAATAAATTTGGCCTCGAGTGACAAGGCGGGAGCACGAACTTCACACTGGGAGGGCTCTCAGCCTCGATAACATCGATGTCCATATGCTCGCTGAGTCGCTGTCTTTTTGGAGTCCATTGCGTGACAAGAGACTAGCTACCCCGGGGATAGCCAGAAGAACCCCCAGTTGTCGGGGTGGGACCTGGGCGCTGCTGGCGGATCTGCTCCACTTGCCCTTTTCCACTCTTCTTCGAAATTCGAGTAGCTGCCAACTTCTTGATGCATTCCTCCGCGCTCGACATTGTGCCTGCAAAAGGAAATAGAAATACGTCAGTAAGTCGAAGACCAAAATGCACAGGAAGATCCGGTCAAAGAGGCGGCCACCACCTAACTTGAGGGCTTCCTCGTCAGAAAATGTCTCGAGGAGGGCCCTCTTATAAATCAATCGGGCCTTCTCCAAGATCCTCCCGTCGTCGCCACGGATGGCTTCCCGTTCGGGGTCACGAGCTATGCAGGAGAGAAACCGGAGACGAATTTGACTATCTCCTTGTGAGCCAGACGGTCCCCCTCGCACAGTCTACCAGGACTAAATATATAACTCTCCGTGCCCTTCTTAAAGTGATCCTCCGTCCAGAATAGAGGAAACCTCGCCTCGAGGACCTCCTCCCGCTGCCCGTCTACTTCTTGGTACACCCGTCTATACACCGACTCCGCAGCCTCGAACTAGACAGACTTCACAATGTAATACCGAGACTTGAAGTGACAAATAGAGTCCATGTAAGTCTGGAGCAGCCTGCTCACCTGCTTGAAAGACACCCAGCCATGTTTTCCATCAATCGTCTGCCTCTGTAAGTGGAACATCCAGAAGAACAGAGGTATGGTCGCCCCGATACGGAGATGCTAGTAGACGAGCTCGAAGGCACGAATGAAGGTGAGAGCGTTGGGTTGGAGTTGCGATGGTGCCAGGCGCATCCAAATGAACACCTCTCACTGAAAATCGCTGAAGGGTAGGCGCTAACCCGCCTCGTCGAACATAAACTCATACAGGGGAAATCTCATCCCTCTGTACGTCGAGCAGATGCAGTGGTGCTGCAGAAGTCTATACACCATCTAGTTCTTGGAGGAGCCCTCAAAGTGGTGCTCGACGGTGGCGAAGATATCATCCTCGTCGCCCTCGACGAACTGAGATGTGACGCCTAGAGGCTCCTCGCTAGCCCAATCCTCTGGCGACCGTCCCTCGACACTGGTGATCGGCGCCATCGGGGAGTCGGGCTGGTCATCAATATCTATAGATCCCACGACTACGACCTTCATTTACCTGAAAAGCAGAAGGAACTGGTGAATTCGATAATCCAGATCAAATTCACCCCTCCACCGCTGATCAAGTGAAAGGGCAAAGAAAGGAAACGGGGAACTGCGCGGATGACGCCCTCAGCCCAGGAGCGTCGGGGACGCGTATCTATCCCGGTCACCCAATGTCCTCGGATCATCAGGCGGACGTCCCCAGGACCGTCCTCAGGTCCCCGGTACCTTCATCCTATGTCCCCGGGGGATTCATCCCACGTCCTCGGGAACTTCCTCGGGTCCCCAGGACATTCATCCCATTTCCCCGCAAGATTTAACAAAAGCCTACAGAAGTTCCACCGTTTTCGCTGGAAACTCCGTGCCCTCCCCGAGAACTTCATCAATTCACTGGAGGACCACCGTAAAAAACACAAACGGAAAGAAAAAGATCAGAAACTTACTTGAAAACAGTGGTTGCGAGAGTCTGGTGCGACGGTGTGTGGTGGTGAGAAGGTGGCGAAAGTAGAGAGAGGAAGGGGGAAATTCGGAGCAAAGAAGAGGGAAACGTGCAAATGGCACGGGCTGACTCCTTTTTATAAGCCCCTCACGGGACTCGAGGCGTCCCTAGGCACTCAAGTACCCTAACCATAGCCTAGCCGCCCTAGGCAATAATAACGGGTGACACGTGGCATGCAGATTCCCGCGTATGTCTTTTCGTTTACTTTGGTGCTCGAGTCCACAACTTCTCACCTCCCCGCAACGTCGCCCAACAACGACGTACAAAATTCGAGCAGACTTCAAACTTCATGCCCGTCTAGCATCATTTGCTCGTGGCCTTTCCGTTGCCACAAGCCAGTTACCGCGGGGACACTGCGCCGTTTAACGGGCCTCCTCGACAAAGGATTATTTGCAGGTATCAGACGACTACCTTCAACCCGGTTCTTCAAACACGCTCATTGTGTCCTCGACATGGGCTAACTCTTAAGTCAGTACTCCGACACTTAGGAGCAATGACTTGGGGGGCTCCTGTTCTGGACTGGGCCAACGCCTGCCCATTAGTCGGGCTGACCCAACCCAATGATCTGAGGCGGCCCAACAAGGCCCACACATACCCAATGTCGAGCACGTGTTGGACAGGCATTGTCTAGTAAAGGCTTCGAGTCTTGGGGAACTAATAAGTGCAAATTTTACCTTAAAATGACACATCTTTCTTGGCACTTTTTCTACTAAATTCTCATGTTTTCATTAGTTTTACTCATGATTGTTGTTATTCTTCTAACATTGAGAATATACCTTTGGTGCTTGTAATATGTGTGTTATTGTGTAGAAAAAGGCACTAATTGATCAAAGTGGTAAGACATAAGAAAAGGTGCAAGCTGCCAAAGAATAGAGGAAAACTTCAAGAAGTTCGCTATGCGAACTGGCTGGCGAAGTCCCAGTGAATGGTCCAAGAATGATGGCAGAGGAAAAAGGTACTAAATTTCGCTTTGCGAACTTGAAAGCGAGTGTTTGCTTTGTGAACTATCCTTTTCATTGCGAAGTTATGCAGAAATTCTGTGGCGGTTTAACTATCAGACGCACCTTAGGTACCCATTTTCACCATTCGCTTTGCGAACTTGGAAAATTCTGAATGTATTATAAATAGATTTTTCACACTTTTTAGGGAGAGTTAGATATTTTTCAGCATAGAACTTGATCTCTCTCCATTTCAAGAATATTTTAGGGAGAAAAACTCAAACCCCAAGAGGGAGAAGGTAAGAACTTCAATCTCTTGTTGGGTTTGGATGTAATCTTTTGATACCTTATGTATTTCATCTAATGTATCTTTGTGAATTAGTTTTGATTCTCTATGGTTGATGGTCTTTGATTGCTTATTTGTGGGTCTTGACAAAACCTATTTCAAATCCTTGATCTTAGATTTTTCATCTATCAATGAATAAACTTTTGACATGGTTTTGTTAGTTGATATTCATTGTATCTTTTGTTGTATTGTGTTGATTAAGTAGCATGAGTAAGATCAATACGGTATTGCGATGATGCCTGATAATAGTGATGAAGAATGTTATTCACATTCATTTGGCCAATTAGTTGAATGCATGTAAAAAGGATTAATCATATGTACGTATTCTGATCATGGCTTTGTATATGAACTACTCATTAGTTTGATATGGATGTTATAGTAATATCTGTTGGGTCTAGATGCCAGAAATGGATGTAGGATTAACATTCATGTAGGTTTTAAAGACTTTGTATTGATTGGTAATGTGCGAGAGCAATTATTGATCGGTACAAAATCACTCACAACATGTGGGGACCGAGAGGATATGTATGTCGTGAGTGATATATGATGATGTTAGACGAACAAGTGATTTATGTATAAAATGATCTGAAGAATGCATATGTTATCAATTGATGAGATTCAATCCCAACAAGGTTTCGTTTATAATTCAGTCTTTACTTTATATTTTCAGTATTTATATTTTATGCATTTTATTTTGGTTATGTAAATCTTTTAAACCAAAACTTTTGAACCATGAGCTTAGAAATGTAGATACCGTCGAACGGCATTTTTTCCCTCGCACTGATCCTTGTGGATACGACAAAACTGGGTTACTTAATTAATTTTTGCTTGCTGTTGTATTACAATTCAACAGGTACACGTCTCTCCTAGACCTCCGAGTGTCCCTCCCCGCGAGGACACGTCATCCTGTAACCTTCCACCTCTGAAAGGATCGGTCTGCCCACCTTCCGGAGATCTCGGGACCCTTACCCCAGGGCGAAGACCACGTGCTGTTCTTCCGTACGCCATGTAAGCCCTGGCAGTCACCTGCATTGAGCCTTGCGATCCAGCCCAGTCCAAGTGACTGTTGGCCCCGCGCTAGGTACCCTAATGTTTTTTTGAATCTTACTCTTATGTTTATATATTTTGGTGATTTGAGTCACATTCTCCGGATCTCGTTCTTTCAATGACAATAATATTTGTCTTGGAGGAACATGACGTTTTAACGAATCAACAATATGTCGTTGGTCATCAGCATTGAGTCGACTTACAAACGCATGACCTTCAAATCTATCAGGTAAACCATGGTTGTGAACTCCACATTTTACATCAATTTTCCAACCAGAACCATCTTTTGAAGGTGTTGATCTTACTTTGAAAGGACAGTTACATTTTTTGGTAGCACTTTGTGTTTCATTATCCCCTTGTTTGTATTTTCCACCTCTATCACAGCCAAATATAACTTTGTCACTTCTTCCTCTCTTGCCAGTATGGGTGTCCGACCGGGTTATTATAACAGTGACTCTATTCCTGAGTCCAACCTCCTTAATCCACCTAGTTGCCTCTTTTCTTGTAGGAAATTTTTCTGTAGTCCAGAATATCTCCGTTGTATCTACACTTGTCTGGTCTTTGTCACATATTGTAATGCCCTGTATAATATATATCTAGAATAATACAATACAAGCACTTTATTTGGTACTGACACATCAAAAGCGCCTAATGGTATAGTTCACATACATGTCCATTTCTAAAACATAAATACACTACATGGCACAAGTCATGGAAACTAGCCAAAATAATAAAAACTAAGAATAATATACAATATCCTCAATTGTATACAATAAAAGAATACACAGCGGAATAAGCTTAACTAAGCTTCTCTTGAAACATCCGAGCATCGCTCCACTTGTAACCAAACCTGCACCTGAAATAAAGCAACTATAGTGGGGTGAGATACATCAAATCTCAGTGAGTTCCCTATCCTATAGGTTCTCTCGGCTTTACAGGGTTCTATCAATCCTAACTCAAGTCAAGGGAAGGGAAATGACCTTGAGTACACGATCTCATAATCTCACACTATATGGAAACATGTCATGAGTCTGTGAACTCATCAAAACACACGAAAGGAATTACGTCCTGAGCCTGTTAACTCAAGATTCCTTACGAATCGAAATATGTCTTGAGCCTGTTAACTCAAGAGTTTCGCTAATCAATAACCATACCAAGGCATCCCCTTTTCCCGTCCGCTTCTACGTCTAGAAGATGACCCGAGTCATGGATCCTTGTAGTTACTTGGCAAACGAAATGGATTCGGGATCATCGGCCTGTTAGCCGTGAACCGTCACTTCTCATGGCCTGTTAACCATCACAAGTCTCTTTACCCGTAGGCTCCATTCGTACTATACGCGGGAATCAAGCCTGCCAAGTAATTGTTCATGCGTTTCAGAGAAGGTGCTCGAGTCTCATGAAACTACATCGCAAGATAAACCGGTTATGATTATTAAACACACTACGTGATTGTATTCGACAATCACAAGGCCACAATGCCTTATCACAAACCACAAAGGTTTACACACATGTTCCATACTAGCGTTTCACAGTTCTATTCACAACCTAGAATTTATACCAATCTTACTCTACCATTTGTTTTGGGGTAAAGTTTCCTCACTCTTCCTAATTCATATTTTTACATGCATATATATACAAACATGTTTAACAATAGGAGCATAGGCAAAACAATCATCAATCGCATAATGGAAACACATAATTCAACAACAATTACCCACCATTAAACGATAAATGTCGACAACACGACACTATTCCAGAATCCCGACAAAATTAAATCGGCCAACAAACTTAAAACCATTTTAATAAGAAAGTACATTTTATTAGCTTTACAATGATATCAAGAATGTTAAAAATGGATAACCGAGTCAAAAATTATGGACATAACGAGAAATGGTATCGCGAAAAAAACACAATTCTGCACCCTCCTGGCTGTACGCGTATTGCCCTAAGCCATACGCGTATTGCCTTGCTCACTCGCCCAACCATACGCGTATTGCCCAAAGTGATACGCGTATGGGCAGAGACCAAAACTCCCTAAAAATTCCACTAACAGACCAATATACGTATTGCCTCACTCCATACGCGTATTGCCCACTCCCATACGCGTATTGCTTGTAATCCTTCATTGCCATACGCGTATTGCCCAACCCAATACGCGTATTTCCCTGCCCCATACGCGTATGGGCAGCGAAACCCAGAATTTTTCATGCATTGTTCCCGTTACGAATTTAAGCCCAAAAGCCCTCAAATTCTCATCTAAACACTTCCAAATCACAATATATCAATCCAAATATGTTCCAACACAATTAACAAGTATTCTATGCAATTTATATTGAATTTCATCCGTTAGAATTCATTTTCTCTCAATCTAACTTAAGTTCAATTCTTATATTTCTAAACTTAGAGTGTCTAACAAGAACCCACCTGGTAACTGAAGAGGAGTTTGAAGAAGATGATGAACAATGATCCATGTTTCCTTCCCTCTTTTCCCTTTTCTCTTCTTCTCTTCTTTCTCCTTTTCTTCTTCTTCTTCTTAGTATGTTTTCTTTTCTAACAATATATATATATATATATATATATATATATATATATATATATATATATATATATATATATATACATAATCATTAATATATATAATATAAATCCAACAGTGTAAAATATCTCCAATTGATATTTTGTCGTCTCAACCCAATTGATCAATTATTAGAATTTCCATAAAATTAATTTCTCGGGTTAATAAATATTAATCCGTCACTTTAATAAAATAATTGATCTCTTCGGAGTTCACAAGTTCTATTGATCCCAATTGATAATACTTAAAATACTTAGAATATTCCATTAATCCAATTTACCAAAAATAGAGCACATAGATACTCATCTGATCTCATCTGATATCCAATTGAGCATTTAGGTAATACGGGGTATTACACTCTGCTCCCCTCGGAGCCACCTAAGGTAACTAAACACAGATGATGGTTTTCAAAAGATTCCATAGCTTACCCATGCGTTCATCGATTGACCATCTGGGCTAATCGGTTAACTTCTCCCCATCCCACGTAACACCTTCCTTGCACGTGTTAATTGGTTAATCACCTTGCATTAGTCGGGTAACACTGCTGCAGAAACAAAACCAGTTTCTTCTTAATTCAAAGCCATTCTTACTCAAATCATTAATCCGATTCATCCTACTTGAAATATCGTTCACAACTCATGGCTTCTTAACTTGTATAACATTCACTAACCATGACCCCCCCCTCCCAGGCAAAACCGACAAAGTCAAAGCATGCAGACAACACACCCCAACCAAGTGACATGCAAAATTCCAACACACAATCATCATACGGTACCACAAAATTGATGGACATGTCATATCAAGCATACCATCTTATTCTCTCACTCCGTACACATTAACCGGGATTTCTTGCCCTTCACCATCCATTACACATCCCACTTACACCAAATTACTTAATGAAAAAAATTCGCAACCGACAACTCTCAACAACTACTTACCCAACCCTTCCGGTATAAATCGTTCCATGATTTACACTTAGTCCGTAATAAGTCCTGATTTGCTTTCCCTTGTTTTACCACAATCTTGTTTCTTAAAATACAATACTCACTATTCCATAAAGTACGTCTCTTCACACTTGTCTCAAGAATAAGAATCCATCACGTACACTTGTGACCACGGTGCTGCTACTACGCTTGCTGTTAATACCAAAGTGTAACTTCTTCAGTTCAACTCATAATACTAGGGTTCGCGTGGGTAAATCATCTTTGATTACACTTCCTTAACTACAGGTTCATCAACACCTTAAAACTCCATTGCACACTCGTCCAAAAATACATTTCATTGCCACTTCCTCTTAACATACCGTTAATACCATTTTCTACATCGTACTTACTTTCGCCCTCCATTGTAATCCTCTTAGGTCCAAATATAAAACCACCATACTTACATTTCCTTAAGTCCAAGGTTCTTACTCTGTTTCTTAATACAACTTGTTTCGGTTCGTACCCCTACACTTTCTATTACTCAATGAAGCTCATTCTTTCATCAACACAATACCTTATATTGTTCCTTGGGTAATTTAACAATTCCAAATTGGTCTCTTACTGAACACAGAAATCTTGATTTAATACCTCGAACTTAATCTCTCTTCATATCTGAAGTCACACAATTTATCTCTTACCCTTCGTCCGGCACATACTTATTACACTTGAATCATGTAAACACATCCTAGTGTCCCTTCTCACACTTCTCTACTACTTTAGATTCCCATGAAAGCCGAACTTCCTTAACTCTCAACTTTTAACCAGTCGGAAGAGATTACTCCGCACACACTCTTCGAGGTACTCCCATCCACCCAAAATGCCATAACGATCTTAGAAACTGAAACACCAATACTTATCTTACTCCCGGACCTTACGTCAACCATTCCACAACACAACTCTCCCTTTTCCACGGAATGAGATTACTTGAAATCCTTATCCAATTGTCCAATAGAGATCCTTAACTTTCAGACTTCATCAATTCCAAAGGATTGCTTAGCAACTCACCGCTCTTTCTTTTCCATGCTTCACAAGCACAACGTCTCTTAAAAACTCACTGAGCTAACCAAAACTCTTCACTACTAATTCTTGGCTTGAGCCTTCCCTCACAACACAAGTTCCGACAACACTTCAGAGTCCTCGTGGTCACTCACCCATGATTCTACCTATCAAATACATAGCATTAGGTTAATCAGGCCCAACACTACGTAGTATGATATTAAGTTTCATGATGGCAAGACACACTTAAGAGGCAGGAATAGATTTACTTATGATGTTTCAAGGCTAGGTCGAGGACACGACCTGCTCTGATACCAACTGTAATGCCCTGTATAATATATATCTAGAATAATACAATACAAGCACTTTATTTGGTACTGACACATCAAAAGCGCCTAAAGGCATAGTTCACATACATGTCCATTTCTAAAACATAAATACACTACATGGCACAAGTCATGGAAACTAGCCAAAATAATAAAAACTAAGAATAATATACAATATCCTCAATTGTATACAATAAAAGAATACACAGCGGAATAAGCTTAACTAAGCTTCTCTTGAAACATCCGAGCATCGCTCCACTTGTAACCAAACCTGCACCTGAAATAAAGCAACTATAGTGGGGTGAGATACATCAAATCTCAGTGAGTTCCCTATCCTATAGGTTCTCTCGGCTTTACAGGGTTCTATCAATCCTAACTCAAGTCAAGGGGAAGGGAAATGACCTTGAGTACACGATCTCACAATCTCACACTATATGGAAACATGTCCTGAGTCTGTGAACTCATCAAAACACACGAAAGGAATTACGTCCTGAGCCTATTAACTCAAGATTCCTTACGAATCGAAATATGTCTTGAGCCTGTTAACGTAAGAATTTCGCTAATCAATAACCATACCAAGGCATCCCCTTTTCCCGTCCGCTTCTACGTCTAGAAGACGACCCGAGTCATGGATCCTTGTAGTTACTTGGCATACGAAATGGATTCGGGATCATGGGCCTATTAGCCGTGAACCGTCACTTCTCATGGCCTGTTAACCATCACAAGTCTCTTTACCCGTAGGCTCCATTCGTATTATACGCGGGAATCAAACCTGCCAAGTAATTGTGCATACGTTTCAGAGAAGGTGCTCGAGTCTCATGAAACTGCACCGCAAGATAAACCGATTATGATTATTAAACACACGACATGATTGTATTCGACAATCACAAGGCCACAGTGCCTTATCATAAACCACAAAGGTTTACACACATGTTCCATACTAGCGTTTAACAGTTCTATTCACAACCTAGAATTTATAACAATCGTACTCTACCATTTTTTTTGGGGTAAAGTTTCCTCACTCTTCCTAATTCATATTTTTACATGCATATATATACAAACATGTTTAACAATAAGAGCATAGGCAAAACAATCATCAATCGCATAATGGAAACACATAATTCAACAACAATTACCCACCATTAAACGATAAATGTTGACAACACGACACTATTCCAGAATCCCGACATAATTAAATTGGCCAACGAACTTAAAACCATTTTAATAAAAAAGTACATTTTATTAGCTTTCCAATGATATCAAGAATGTTAAAAACGGATAACCGAGTCAAAAGTTATGGACATAACGAGAAATGGTATCGCGAAAAAAACACAATTCTGCACCCTCCTGGCCGTACGCGTATTGCCCTAAGCCATACGCGTATTGCCTTGCTCACTCGCCCTTCCATACGCGTATTGCCCAAAGTGATACGCGTATGGACAGAGACCAAAACTCCCTAAAAATTCCACTAACAGTCCAATACGCGTATTGCCTCACTCCATACGCGTATTGCCCACTCCCATACGCGTATTGCTTGTAATCCTTCATTGCCATACGCGTATTGCCCAACCCAATACGCGTATTGCCCTGCCCCATACGCGTATGGGCAGCGAAACCCAGAATTTTTCCTGCATTGTTCCCGTTACGAATTTCACCCCAAAACCCCTCAAATTCTCATCTAAACACTTCCAAATCACAATATATCAATCCAAATATGTTCCAACACAATTAACAAGTATTCTATGCAATTTATATTGAATTTCATCCGTTAGAATTCATTTTCTCTCAATCTAACTTAAGTTCAATTCTTATATTTCTAGACTTAGAGTGTCTAACTAGAACCCACCTGGTAACTGAAGAGGAGTTTGAAGAAGATGATGAACAATGATCCACGTTTCCTTCCCTCTTTTCCCGTTTCTCTTCTTCTCTTCTTTCTCCTTTTCTTCTTCTTCTTCTTAGTATGTTTTCTTTTCTAACAACATATATATATATATATATATATATATATATATATATATATATATATATATATATATACACATAATCATTAATATATATAATATAAATCCAACAGGGTAAAATATCTCCAATTGATATTTTGTCGTCTCAACCCAATTGATAAATTATTAGAATTTCCATAAAATTACTTTCTCGAGTTAATAAATATTAATCCGTCTCTTTAATAAAATAATTGATCTCTTCGGAGTTCACAAGTTGCTCTATTGATCCCAATTGATAATACTTAAATTACTTAGAATATTCCATTAATCCAATTTACCAAAAATAGAGCACATAGATACTCACCTGATCTCATCTGATATCCAACTGAGCATTTAGGTAATACGGGGTATTACACATATCATCAAAGGAATGTCCATGTCTTATAAACAAATATAAATTAATTTTTTTTAAATAAAAAAAAATTAAAAAAAAAACTGCTCTGGATAACTATGCACCAAGTTATCCGGTTGACAAAAAACCTAAACCAGATAACTTAACAACAAGTAATCCAGTGTTGAAAAATATGAAAACCGGATATCTTGGAGATAAGTTATCCGGTTATATATATAGCACTCACAACGCAAACCGGAGAACTTGATGCTGTGTTCTCCGGTTAAGAAAAAATAAGCAACTAGATTTCTTCATATAAAGTTTTCCGGTTTGAAAAAAAATACCTTCCGGAAATCCTTACCTTGTGTTTTCCGGTTCTCGTCGAATACTGATAAAAATTACTTTTGGACTCATCTGACTGCCCGGTAAAAAGTAAAGAAAATTAAATAAAAAATAAAAGGATAAAATTGGAATTTTTGAAAATTTGTAGGGGTATGGGGATAAATGTAGGGGCATGGGCTAAAATTTTCTTTCTTTTGCTAGTTTTTATTTTCTTGTTTCGATAACATGGTGGAGTGCGGACTACTACTAGAATTCAGTATCGGGTTATTTGAATTTATTTACAGAATGCAGATGATGCCATGATACAAAGGGGGTTGAATGTGGTCATCTTTTGAGTTCTACATTTCTCACACCACCTAATAAAATGTTATTCAAAATGTATATGATACTTTTTACTATTACACATTTTGGCTTGAATCCAGTCACATTTGAATCAATTATTATCACTTGGTGTGTTTAGATCTATGAACATGGTGCTGGAATGAGTCGACCTTAAAATATGTTTCAGTACAACATCAGAGAAGGTCAAATCTATCTTGGGGAACCCTCATAGACAGATGCAAGAGCTGTTGGGGGAGTTTTTCACTAGGGAGCATTGAACATTAGGTCAAGAGCAGCACAAGTGAGAGTCAGAGACACCACATATTCACCTAAAATATTAAGGTGATAAGTGTATGGGTTCTTCCACTTATAAATGTTCAACTTTCCACATTTATAATCAATGTGGGACTCTAACTCACATTTGACATATTATTATTCTCAACACTCCCCGTTCAAGTGTGAGTTCACAATGCTCCCCCTCAAGTGTGAGTCCATAATGCCCCCCTCAAGTGGAAACTCTTGTCCACATACACTTGTACCGTCGTTGGTACCTATTACTAGGCACCTCTTACTAGGCATTTCAATACACCTCTTCCTGGACATTCGATTTCAACGGGACACTTCTTCCTGGACATTTCAATACAAATAAGCTGATCCCTTTACGAATCAGACTCTAATACCACTTGTTGGGTCATAAGGAGGAGCATCAATATTGGGTCAAGAATAACACAAGTGAGAGAGACACTACATATTCACCCAAAACCTTAAGATGATAGGTGTATGAGTTCTCCCACTTATAAATGCTCAACTCTCCACATTTATAATCAATGTGAGACTCCAACTCACACTTGACATATTATTATTCTCAACAAGAACAACTTGCCAAAGTGCAGACCAAAAAAAATTAGCCCCACATCGGTTTGGGTATGTTAAATTTCAATGTGTTTATATAATATGTGGATCAAAGTTATAATTTAGCCTATAGTTAATTATTTAAAATTAATCACACGAAATATTGTATTGGGATTTTTTTTTTTTTGTAAGTAAGGGATTAATATTGAAAGCGAGAACAATGGGTTCTCGAAACCACTTACAAAACAAAGCGAGGAAAGCCTCGAGACTAAAAAATTACACCCAATTAAACCTTAAGCCAAATAGTACAAAGAAACTTTGCAAAATTCATAAAAGCTATAATTGGAACGAGTAATTTTCCCAACATAAGACCATCTCCACACCAACGCCTTGATGTTCCAAACCGTATCCAACTCATTCCAACGAACATTACTAAATATAATAGCATTACGCAAAGTCCACAAAAACCAAGTCGTAGTCAACCACACACAACCTTCTTTCCCTTTCTTCACCCTCTTTTGCTTGAAAAAAGAATGTCAAGATAGGAAGCTTTCTTTAATATCACTAGCCCCACTATTTTCAAAACCCAACCACTCGGCCAACTCCCTCCACACTAATAAAGTAACTCGATATTTCGTAAAAATACGGTCAATAGAATCTTCCGCCAAAGAGCAAAACACACACTCCAAACCATTATTCGGAAAAACCCTGTATGGGAATTTGATTTATTAACTTTTATAAAAAAATATTATTATTTTTACTAAATGTTCTATTTTATTATCAAAGTTTAACCTTCAAATTGTTCACGATAATTCTGTTTATAGTATGAGAAAAAATGATATGCACTGAAAAATAATTGTATATGTCAATCTATCACTATCATATATTCTATCAAGTCATTTTGATATTTAATTTAATTGTCTGATATGGTTGGATAATAAATCTCTATTAAATAATTGTATAAAACTATTTTATAATGTAATGTACTATCAAGAATTGATATATTTCATCTTTATATAGTTCATATCAAATGATCTTAAATTCTTCTTTAACTTTTCAACTTAAGAGTTTTTTTCCCTTTAACTTAAGAGATTGTTTCTATGCATAATTAAACAAATGTCAAAGGACAATTGCCATTTTTTTTTAAATGGCTAAATAATATTAATATAAGAGAGAAAAATACAAATACGCATTTTAGATATTTTTATTCTTTGGAAATATATATAACTTTTATATACTAGTATTAACCGCATAAAGTATTAATAATTTAACTTTATTTACTTGGGACTAAACTTCTTTATAATTTTATAAGTTGTACTACAATTTTTTATAAGTGTTAAATGATATATATATATATATATATATATATATATATATATATGTATATATATATATATATATATATATATATATATATATATATATATATATATGTATATATATATATATGTGTATATATATATATGTGTATATATATATATATATATATATATATATATATATATATATATATATATATATATATATATATATATATATATATATAAAATTTAGCTAATTTAAAATCAATCAAATCTAAACATGTGCAATATAACACCTTAATTAATTGAAACTTTTAAGCCAACCAGTGTTAAAGAAAATATAAACATATCATCGATCAATATAGCCATAATTTCATCCGAAAATATTTCCAAGTTTTCAATTTTGCTTCTCAATTTGAAATTATTTAAGGAAGACAAACATATTAATGCACAAATCAATCGGTACACATCATTTCAAGTTTTCATGCTTTAGCTATTATAATTATAACTCAAATAATGAATTAAAGAAAATATGAATATGATGAAATCTCTTTCCTTATATAAAGATATTTGCATTAACTCAAATATTTTGAAAATAAATAACCCTTGTCGTCGAATAAAAGAACCACAACTTCATTCTCCAACAATAGGTTTAGTTTACTTGTTTCCCTAGTTTTTGCCATGGCATCTCAATCCTCTAGCATCTCAACCACTTCACAAGATCAAAGTGATTTTTCTCACTCAAAAGAAGTGGTGAACACAAAGGAGATTGAACAAAATCAATCCTCAAAAAACAATTCCAACAATCATATTAGTTTCGTGAAACTTTTGAAAGATGATTCCGTTCGAGAGTCGAACTTGCAAGAGCATAATCTTTTTAGTCCGACCCAAGTTGATTCACCATCTTGTTTTCCTACCAAAAACAATAATGAAGGGAGAGATGAAAACAAAAGTGAAGGGAAGAATTCCGATTCAAAGCTTTTTTCGTGCTCTTTTTGTAGGAAACAGTTTTCAAATTCACAAGCTTTAGGAGGACACCAGAATGCTCATAAGGCAGAACGTGCTTTAGAAAAAATGCGTAAAGAAAGGTACAATGCTGCTGGTGCATTACGTTTTGGGCAACCTCGATTTCACCCTTATTTTAGTTATCCAAATACTTTTTTTAAACCTTATAATTATAACTCATTTGTGAATAGAATTGATTCCACACTTCAAAAACCACCATATTTTAACCCTAACCCTAGGTTTACTTCAAATAATTTTGAATATGCTAATGGTGCTTTGTATTTGCAAGAGAGATTAAACCCTTCTCTTGTGTCATTGACAAATATGAGGAATGGTAATAGCATGGTTGAAAATCTAAGTATTGGGGGTACAAGTTCAAATTCAAATTCAAACATGGAAAAGAAAGTGACTTTGGCTCCTACTTCTACCAAGGATGATGTTCATCAATCAAAGTCCAACATTGAAGGAGAACCCTCAAATTCTGAGTCTTGTGAACTTGATTTGTCACTTAAGCTTTAGATAAGTTGTTATTTATTTATTTCCATATAATAATGTTTTGTTAATTTAATTGCTAGTCTTTAGTTGAACTTATGTCTTGGTAATCATTTTATTGTAGTACTCACATTATTAGAGTATAGTTAAGAAAGGAAATATTAGTATTAATGAAGTTTTGATTTCAAAATTTTTTTGGATAATTTTTTTTATTGTTAGTTCTTTTTGAAGAATAAAAGATCATATATATATATATATATATATATATATATATATTTAAAACTCTATAAATTAATAATATCAGGACCGGAGAAATTTATTAATTTAGAGAGTTATTAATTTATCGATAAATTAATAATTATTAATTTAAAGAGTTATTGGATGACGGCGAAGATGATACGGTGTTTTTAGAGCGTGTTACGCGAAATGAAGCACTTATGGCGTCGAACATTCTTCACAACTTTATGATACAATATAAAAATACAACACCTGAGCTATTGGATGCAATAAGAAAAATTAGAGATGAGCTCCAAATAGACTTGAACTTTAAAAGAAAACATACAACTATTGAATCATATTTCAATAGAGTGTAATATATTTTTTTCAGTTTCTGTGAATTATTAATTTATGATTTTCTTGGGACCGAAAATTATAAAGGGATCTCCCGAAAAATTATTATCTTATTATTTTATCGAGTTTTTCAATTTTTTATATTGACCCAAGTCGGAACCGGACAAATTTATTATTGTAGAGAGTTTATTAATTTACCGAGTATTAATTTAAAGAGTTTCTAATATATATATATATATATATATATATATATATATATATATATATATATATATATAAACAAAAGGATCAACAGATATTACTTGCTTAACTTTATTTTTGCAAAAGGTGTTTTGTTGAGATTAAAAAATAAATTGTGCATGAAGTATTGTGCCATATTTATAAATAGGGTTAGTATTTTTTCGTTTTGTAGATAAAAATTTGGTTATATATAGGGAAGACCAATTAAGTTTCTTATCGTTGAAACCTAAAAGAAAAATCAATAAATTAAATGAATAATTTAAATCTAATATAATAGTGAGAACATATAAGATCGCTTGCATATAATTTTTTTAAGAACATAATTTCTCTATTTGCTACCACGAGAGCGATCGCTTAACACAACCTATTTATCACCGCAACTTTGCTCAAAATTCTCACTGAAAAACGTATGAATAGATTCCATACTACACTAGCATTTTGCAGGAAGGTAGATTAACATTAAAGTTTATATATATATATATATATATATATATATATATATATATATATATATATATATATATAAATCAGCCCATATATTACCAAAAGGAAACCGATATAAAAAGAGAGGGAACAAGTTAGCTCTAAGATCAATGAAATCTAAAGAAAGGTAAGCCTAATTTATTCTTTACAAAATCATTCCTAATTCCTAAAAGAATGGAAAAAAAAAAAGTTAGAGTGTCGGTACCGAGCGCAAAATTCGCCAAAAAGTCGGCACAAGAATTTCCTTCTCTATAAATGTGGGTTATGATAATGTTAGAAAATTTCTCGGGACGAAAGAAGGAAATCCACTGGTTTCTATAAATCCAAGGAACCAAGTTGTGGTTGAAAAAGGCTTTGGCAACCAGGGACGAATCCGTCTCAAGCCAAAGTCTAGACCAACCCCTCGAAAAAGTGGTATCCATGGCCGAATCGCAGCTTCAAATTCCGCGTGAGAAGAAGAGGCACAATGGAGCTTTTCAGCAAAGGCTAAAACGAAATTACCATAATGGTTACGAAATATACCACCACTGCCAGCCGTTGAAGTCTCGTGAACAAAGGCGTCGTCGCAATTGCATTTGATCCAATCCAAGGCGGGGGGCTCCCAAAAAACCTCAGTGACGGAGCTTTAGGAGGCTTGATACGGACTTCGAAGGCCTTTATGATGGAGAAGTCAGCCATGTTCAAATATGAAGCTTTGTTGCAAGAATTTCCAAAAAAATCGAACTTGTTGAGAGATCTAGCTAATAGCCATGTGTAATACCCCAAATTTTGACCACTTAGATTTCTCATCATTGTGAAAATCATCATCACAATATGGATGAACCATCATGCTTCATCAGTCTCCCCAAAGATGGGTGAGCATCCAATACAAGCAAAATTAGGGTTTCAAGCCCTCTCTGAGTGCTTAGACAAAGGATCAATCAAGAAATGACATGATCTTCAACTTGTCTAATCTCTCAAACATCCACAATGGATCAAAAAGGACTCCCACTTCAAGGATTAAGCACAAGGCTGCTCCCTTCTAGGTGGATCAAGTCTCAAGATCGACAGTGTCACCAAATTAGGGTTTTGGTCGACCAGGGCCTCCAGATGGAAATTTTCATCTGGGCACAAGGCAATGATCCAAAACATGACCTAATATGCTTCATGGAACCTCATGAACCCATGCATCAAGTCAATTTTGCATCAGGGGATGCATTCATCAAAAATCAGGAATTAGGGTTTCTTGACCTAATTCACCCCTAAGTTGACTTTTGGGACAAACCATGAGCCAAGACCTCAAGAGATGATTTGAGGGTCTCTAATACACCATATTGATCCATTTGTAACAATGGATTGATCCAAGAAGCTTGAGCAACAAGTCTCATTTTCATCTGCACCACAATTAGGGTTTTAAGGGAAAAGTCAACTGTAACTTTGACTTTTGACCAAGACATGCTCCCAAACCCTAATACATGATTGAATATACCCTATGACACCCATGGAACATGTCCATCAAGTTTGATTTAGGTCAAGGACATGATTTCCTGAAGAATTGCACAGTTTGGAATTCATCTGATAAAAAGTCAACTGTGCACAAAAGTCAACTTTGACTTTTTGAGATTTTTCACCAAAATGGATTTTTAACCCTAAAATGATGTTAATGTATGATTTGAATCATCATTCATCAAGAAAAATCAAGAAAAGTGAGATAACTTGTAAAAGGGGTAACCATAAAACTTAGAAATTTTTCTAAGTTAAAAATAAAGTGGCAAAGGTACCAACTTTGGAGGACCATAACTCCTAAACTACAAGGCCATTTTTTCTCATCCAAATATGGATTTGTAGCCCTCATTATCACCTACAAAAACTTCAACTACAAGTCATTCCAATTCATTAAGGATTTTGAGTTATGGAGTGATCAAAGTGGCTGAAAAGTGAAAATGTCACTTTTTCCAACACTTAGTGAAATTTTCACTAAGTCAGAATTTGCCTTCACTTTTTGCCAAATGTAGGGGGATTTTTCACTTGGAATCAAAAGAGATCAAAACCAAACTTGTTCAAACAGTTGTTGTATCATGTTAGAGCTTTCCAAAATGGCCAAGAACATTGCCAAATTCAACCTACATCATGAGATACAACATTGGCAAGTTGCCTTGCTGAAATCTGTCAAGGCAAGGCAGAATTTGCATTTTGGCTCGATTTGCCAAAATCAGCCAATTTCAATTGTTCCAATCCACTTGGACACCTCAGAGGATTGAATCCAAAGGGGACAATCACTGAGCCAAGCCTCCAAGGTCCAAGGAACAAAGAATAGCATGTTGAACCTAGAATGGCCAAAATAGGGACAAGACTTCAAATTTGGAATGAGGCATTCAATGGAACCATCAAGGTGGCATGGACTGAGCCATTCTCATCTGAAATCAGTCAAGACTTATCCAAGACCAAGGGGACCAAAGCTCTGTGCCCTAACCTCTAGTCAATGGCTAGAGGAGACTTTCATTTCCATTGGCCAACATTGAGGAAACCTACTTACCAGCTGCCATGCACTATTCCTTGCAAAACAAACTTGCTCTACTATAAATAGAGCTCAATTGTGGTCAGTTTAAGTACACCAAAGCCATCTAACAGATGCTTTCATCAAAATCTCTTTCTCTTGGCAAAAATGCCTTTCTTAGCAAGGTAGCTATCGGGTTTTGAGTTTGAGAGCAATTCTGCACAAACCAATCACTCACACACCTCACATACATCACATATGAGCTGATCAAACACTCACATAACATCTGGAACATCAAAATCTCAAAATCACTTGCCATCCACACAAGTTTGAAGTGAAGTTGCAGCTGAGATGCCATAAACTGATCCAGTCCATTTCAATTCAATCCAAGTATTCAAACACACTCCATATGGTGTAGGGAAGCTGTCCAGATCATCACAACTTGTCTGTAACACCTCCAACTCAAAATCACATTTGCTCTTGCTGTCACGACTTGGAGGTAAGCACATACTTGGTCATCTCTCAATCTATGCATATTTCCTCGCACAATAATTTGGCCATATGTTCATAATCATGCATGGAATGTTTTCCCTCAATTAATTGCATTGTTTGAATCGTGTATCAAAAATCCTAGCCTTCATGCATAAATTAGGGTTCTTGAGGTTTCTTCGTGATTTCTTGTTGTATGTTTAATTTAAATGAAATTAAAGTACATAGACATGATCGTGAGGTTGAGACGAGCATAATGATATGTGGATTGCATGATATGATTACGTATTCATGGAGATTGGATAGAAAACGCAAATCTGAGAAACCAAGAACACGCGCGTGTTCTTCAGCCTGTTCTTGGCGCCATTTTTCATATATTCAAATATTTGAATTTTGTGATTTTGTTTAATTGATTCAAAAATTAATTTCTCTCAGAGTTTTAATGATTTTGAGTTGATTCTTTTTTTAATAATTCACAAAAATGTTAAAATATTTTATTTTATCAAAAAATCCCAAAAAATATTATTTATTTCATATAATTGATATTTTTGTAAAGAATTAATATTTTGATTGTTTTTGGCATTTTAAATATTTTTTCTACATTGATTTTGCAACTTTTAATGCTTTCTAATTATTTTGTAGGTCAATACTTAATTTTTGAAGCATTAATCCAAGGTCACAATTTGTTTTCCATGTGTTAAACAATTTTTGATCATTTTAATTGAATTTTTATTCAATTAAATACATTTTGAAAACAAATTAGGGTTTTGGATTAATTCAACCCTCATAAATCATTTTCAAAACACTTTGGGCCTCTATTAGAGTGTAAGACCCAATCCTTTTTTTTGACCAAATCATCTTTGGGCCTCACTTATTGTATAAGTCCCAATACCGTCAAAAAACAAACGGCGCGATCGTCGCCTTTTCAAAAATCATCTGGGCCTACCCTCGAGTAGTAACACCCAACTCTTTTTCTTTAAACCTTTTTGGGCCTCTTGAGAGAGTGTAAGAGCCATCCCTTTGTACAGAAAACCATTTTAGGCCCCAGTCACTGGTATAAGTCCCGCTGTACAAAGTCAAACAGTGTGCTCACTGATAAAACCCTGGGCCTCTCCTTGAGCTGTAAGCCCCAGATCTTTCTTTTTTAAAGCACTTTCTCCTTTGATTTTGAATATACTGTTGTTTTTAATCTTTCTTTGTTGAACAACTAACCAAACAGCCTGGAAGCACTACAACCGAGTAAGTGGTTATCGCTTTCATTTACTGCTTTCATATTATAAACTGTATTGTGGGGCTGCTCACTGTAAGTCTCCTTTCATAAACTCATATCTACTGTGTAATAATAGTATAGATATTTCGAGTTTCCCCGGCAACTACGTCTAGAACTAGGTGACGCCGTTTCACTTATTCGTAGAAATAGACGCCTAGATCCCCAATAGGAGCACCAGATACAGTCTTCTCTTCGGCTGTCCTCCTTAGGAATCGTCAAGAAGCTCTACTCCCCAAGATGAATGTATTCTCCGTGAATGGCATCTTTGAGTTTCTTCCCAATTCTCGAACTTTCCTGACTTGATCTATTCCTTGTGGATAGCTTGCCTTGAATGTCTCGGGGTTTGGGTACCCACTACGGTCATAATCTTGGACCTTAACTAAGGAACCCTCTTTAAAAGCTAAAAGTCGCTGGATAGTAAACCTCGCACGTTTACCAGTGGTTTTCATCTTTAAAAGAGTTATCTCTCCTAATGGAAAGGAGATGATAGACCCACGGGCTTCTTAAAAGCATCGGCCTCCTCTTGGGCATTATTCAAAGATCCTACGGCTTCTTAGAAGTATTCACAGCCTCCTCTTAGGCTTCGTATAATGATCTCTTCCTTCGGGAATGATAGCCTCCTCTTGGGCTTCGTACAAGGACCCGTCGGCTTCTTAAAAGTTTCCAGCCTCCTCTTGGGCTTCGTACAAATTGTCCCGATGACCTCCTAGAGGTATAGGAACAGAACCTAGTCATCCTCATAGAACAGTCCTTTCATAGAGTCTACTACTGTTTCTCAAAGCATAGTACAAAAGATAAAACTCTAGACACGGACAGTCTAACTTCCTTGAGTCTCAAAGACATTCTCAAGCACCCTTCGTTAAATAGGAAGGAAACCCGCAGACTCGGACAATCTCAATACCCTTTGGATTTCCCGTTTCCTCAAAGAGAAGGAAATATCCCTGATCCTCAAATTAAATCCCTGTGTACACTATTACTCATATAAGAACTGATTTTCTCTTTTAAATCAGTATATTGGATCTGTCACTCAACTGAAATAGTTACAATAGCCTCCATCTCGGGCTTCGTACGAGATACCAAAATTCTCCCCAGTGGAGTCAAAACAACCTTTTCGCCTCTCTCTCGGGCTTTGTACGAGATACAAAAAGCACTCTCTTGTCGAGTATAAAAGATTCCCCTGTAGAGTCAAACCCTTTTAGCCTCTCTCTCAGGCTTTGTATGAGACACAAAAGATTCCCTCGTTGAGTCAATCACCCCTTTTTGCCTCCATCTCGGGCCTCGTACGAGATACAAATTCCTTAAGCAAGAGTCGAACTCTTTTAGCCTCCTCTTAGGCTTTGTATAATGATATGCCCCACTGGGTCAAAAACTTTTAGCCTCTCTCTCGGGCTTTATACGAGACACAAAATAGTCTCCTCTTAGGCTTTGTATAATGATTTTCCTAGCGGAAATTAGCCTCCTATTAGGCTTTGTATAAGAAAACCACTGGTTGATCCAATCAACCTTTTAGCATCAAAGTTGTGCCTCGTTCACAGTACACAAACATCAACAACTCCTTTCCTTTCATCTAATCGCTGTAAGCGGCAAGCCTCTGGATCATCTATATCCATGCCACTGTCCCTCTTTTAGCATGAGAAATTCCTAAGGAAAGATGGCATTGCTCTACACTGAGTTAAAGTCTTCTCCTTCAGGTTAAAACCCTTTCTTCGGAAATTATGGCATTGCTCGGATCCGCGTATCCCAGTTAAAGTAATTCTCCTCCCCCTCTTTAGAGATGACAAATTCTCTCTAAAGTCGAGGTCCTTCAGCTTCATGTCTTGGGCTTTGAACAAGACACAAATGGACTTTTCAGCTTCACATCTTGGGCTTTGAACAAGATACAAATCACCTTCAGCTTCACATCTTGGGCTATGAACAAGATACAAACTACCCTTTAGCTTCACGTCTTGGGCTTTGAACAAGACACCAAAAACACCCCTTTCCTCCCATAGAATAGGAGGAACTACGAACGCTCTGATTTCCCTGTTTCGGTAAACGGGAATACGTAGGCATAAGATCGAAAGAAAAGATCTTAGCGAGCACAATCAACAAAAAACCCAAATCCCATATTGAAAGCAGTATTTCAAAAGCACCAGTCCTAACATCCTAATCCTTATTCCCCGCCAGAAACCTTCTGCCTAGATAAAAAGAAAGAAAACCGTATTGGCGAAAATACAAATAACCAGTACAAAGGCCCCCCCACATTGATAGCATCCGTAACCTAACAGACCGCTGTTTAAACTCAGTATGCAAGCAGGGTTAATTGGAGACATCTATTTCCCTTCCTTATTCAGCTCACAATAGGATAAAAAATGAATCAACCTGTAGTTTAAAGCTCAAACCGCAGAGAGCGACCAGCGCTTAAGAACCGCGTCCAAAATCGCTCGCTACAGAAAAAGTGGCGCCCACCGTGGGGCCAGTTTCTTTCTTTCTACTTCTCTTGTGTGAAAAATTACACAAATGGCGACTCTGCTGGGGAGTCTCCTTTTCTGCCTTAGGGCATCATCCCTGTTTTCTACGGAAAATGGGAACTCTACCGAAGAGAAAGATTGACCTATGCTGGTCCATCTCTTAGGCAGGGAACCACAGATTGGGGCTTCCGCCGGGGAACCCATTTCTGTCAGGAACTTAAGATTCATAGCTTTATAAGTCTAGGATGATTAGGACAAATATATATACTGCTTTTCCTAAATGCTATACGTGTTTATTTTTCTGCTACTGGGAATGCGTGTGATGCTGCATGTGGTGAGATTGAGTATACACTTAAGAAAAGCCAACCTTTTTCGTAGTGCGGAAACTATCGGAAATAGTTGTTACGCGATACTACCCTCATTTGAGGCTGGTGATCTATTCTCGGTGAATGGCACTTACTCTAAGATTGCACACAACTCGCTGGCGATCCGCTTGTTGTCTGCCTTCCTGGGAGGAGCTGATGATAATGAGTACAGGTACAAAAATCAGCCTAGTATAAACCTTTGGGGATGGGTAGAGCCTTGACTTCATGACAACGACCCTTTGACCCCATGTTTTTTCTATGTTTTTGTGTGCTGCATTCATGCATCCATTTAATAAAACATTAAAACATTAAAAAAATTTCTCTTCTAGTCTCTCTGTTTTTCAAATTAAACTAAGACTGTGATTGCAAATATCAGAGAAAAAGATTACGCTAATGGATTTCGGTAGAAGGAGAACTCACCAGTATACCTTCAAGGTTCCAAAACTAGGGGATTTGAGAAAGTTAGCGAGGATGATCGTTAACCCAGAGGCTTTTAGAGCCAAGCACGGTGGTTTGCTACCACTGTTAAGAGTCCATGTGATTAAGGGGATCATGGACGCGCTCATTCAATTCTACGATCCGGTTTATCACTGTTTCACATTCCCGGATTACCAGCTAGCACCAACGCTGGAGGAGTATTCTCATCTGACTGATTTACATATCACTGATCGAGCTCCATTTTCTGGACTGGAAGAAATTCCAAAGAATCAGACTATTGCAATAGCAATTCATTTGGACGAGTCTGAAGTCAGGACTCACATGACCACTAAGGGTGGCATCCAAGGTTTGCCAGCCCAGTTCTTGACAAAGAAAGCTCTGTACTTCGCTAGTATAGGGAACATGACTGCTTTTGAAAGCATCTTTGTCTTGCTCACCTACGGATTATTTTTGTTTCCCAACATTAATAACTTCGTCGATATCAACGCTATTAAGGTTTTTCTCATTGGAAACCCTGTGCCGACTTTGCTCGCAGATGCGTATGATTCTGTACACTTAGGAAATTTGTACAGCGGAGGGGAGATCACATGCTGTGTACCTTTGCTCTACAAATGGTTTATCTCTCACTTGCCCAAGTCTGCCGCTTTTTGGGATTGCAAGAGTGTCTTACGTTGGTCGCAGAAGATCATGTCTCTCACCAACTCTGATATAGATTGGTGTAATAAGATTTATGAGGGAATCAGAATCATTGACCGTTGTGGAAACTTCCCCAGCGTACCCCTCATAGGAACTAAAGGAGGAATCAACTATCATTCGATATTAGTTCTTCGTCAATTTGGATACCCGATGAGACACATCCCACTGGGTGTTCATCTGGAAGGTCTTTTCTTCAAAGAAGGAGAAAATGACAGAGCACTAAAGATGGAAATAGTGCAAGCTTGGAAACATGTTCATAAGAAAGAACGAGAGTCTCTGGGAAAACCGGACTGTGTCTCGGTGGAGCCTTATCTCCATTGGGTACAGACCAGCGCTCTCAAGCTAAAGATGCCTTATCCTCGTTACGGAATTCTTCCGCCGAGGGAAATTGTCATGTACTTCATGACGGAAACTGAAAGGCTTCAGGTTACTCTCAACAAAGTTCAAAAGGAAAGAAGATCTTGGAAGAACAAGTACCGCACCCTCGACGTAGAGTGTATCCAAATACAGCAATTACTGAAAGAGAAAGATGCTCTGATTGAAATTTTGGAGCAGCATGCGGTAGAGAATCAAGATGACCAAAGGAATTTGCTCGCTCCTTTCACCTGGCAAAGGAATGACAACCCGACAACGGCCCAAGCGCCCCGGTAAAAGAAGAGGACTCGGGACCCATTAGTTTAGGTTTCTGTTTCTGCACTTTGTAATCTACTGTATTTCCATTTCTGTAAACCTTTGGAATCCAATAAAAAGGGGTTTCCCCACTGTCTGATATTTGCAATCTAATTGTTGAAGTTTATTTTAATTAAACCTAAAAACAATTAATATAATCATTGCATTCATCATTCTCACATCGCGTATTCTCCTTACCTACGAATCTCACATTTGTGTCTCGATTCTAGAGTCAAACTGTCTCATTCGTATAATACTCGGGCCAATCGTCAGAAAAGGATGGATGATCTTGAGGAAGAAAATAGAGGGTTGAAAGAAGAGATCGACACTCTGAGAGAGGATATGAGAAAGCTTCGTAACGACATGCAAGCCATGGCAGAAGCTCAGCTACAAAGAACTGTGATCTCAAAGATCACCTCAACGCCCATCATAGAAAAGTATGATCCTAGGTATCAGATGCCGAAAGATCGTCCTTGGGGCATGCCTGTTAACTATATCCCAGAAGGATATGTTCCGCCGATCACTGAAGATCAGGGAATCGCAACAGAAGCCGCTGGGCCTGAAGGTTACAAACTTCGGGAAAGCGAAGATGCCAGGGGCATACTCAAGACTCCTGAAGGTTACAAACTTCGGGAGGCGCCAAGATTTACTGTCGTAGTCACGGTACCACCCCCTGTGGTGCACACTGTCCCGGAAGGACAGATTCCACAGACACCTTCTGGTAAGAAGGAAACTATGTTCGACAGAATGGATGAATTCCAGGAGCAGTTCTTGGAAATGCAGAAAGAGCTGCAAGCCATTCACGGTCAGGATCTATTTGGAAAGGACGCCGCAGACCTCTGCTTGGTCCCAAATGTGAAAGTCCCGCACAAGTTCCAAGTGCCCGACTTTGAAAAATACAAGGGTAACTCTTGCCCTCAGAGCCATCTGGTGATGTACGCTCGGCGGATGTCAGCCCAGACGGAGAATCAGGACCTGCTGATTCACTACTTCCAGGATAGTTTAACCGGTGCCGCACTCAAATGGTATATGGGTTTAAACCGTACTACGATCAGTATATTCAGAGATCTTGGCACTGCCTTCGTCCAACAATACAAGTACAATTTGGACATGGCACCCGACAAAGATCAACTCAGATCAATGTCGCAAAAGGAAAAGGAAACCTTTAAGGAGTATGCTCAAAGGTGGCGTGAAATTGCTGCTCAAATTTGTCCACCTCTTGAGGAAAAAGAGATGACAAAAATCTTCTTAAAGACCTTAAGCTCATTTTACTATGACCGAATGGTTGCCAGTGCGCCCAGTGATTTCACTGAAATGGTCGGCATGGGTGTACGTCTTGAGGAAGCCGTCCGAGAAGGACGTTTGGTAAAAGACACTGGATCAACGAGCGGTACTAAAAAATACGGTAGTACTCTCCCAAAGAAAAAAGAGCAAGATATTGGGAATATCTCTCTCGGAAAGCAAAGGCGACGTTATCAGCCAGTAGCAGCTGTTACTCCTGCTATCGGCCCCGTGCCTGTTCCTATGTATCAACCTCAGATTGCGCAGAGCCAACCTGACCAACAAAGGACACAACAGCCTCTTCAGCAGGCTCGTCCCCCATATAACAACAACCGTACGGCCACCAGGATTTGATCCTATGCCTGTAACGTACGCAGAACTGTTTCCGTTACTGCTGGCTAAGGGGCACATTCAGACTAAGTCTCCCCTTTCAGTTCCGGAAAATCCTCCTTTTTGGTTTAAAGCGGATCAAACATGTCCTTATCATCAAGGAGGTTCAGGACATAACATTGAGACTTGTCTCAATTTCAAATCCGACGTGCAAAAGCTTGTTAGGAGCGGGCTCTTATCTTTCAAAGATACGAATCCTAATGTTCTTACGAACCCGCTGCCTCAACACGAGAAAGCTGCAGTCAATCTGATTGAGAAGGAGACTAGCAATGTCTATCAAATTCACGATGTACTCTTGTTGAAAACCAATCTGGTCAAGATGCATTGTAGACAGAGTGGATATGGCCATGTGCCACCTCATAACTATCACCAGTGTGATATCTGCTCTAAAGATAACCAAGGATGTTCGGTAGTGCAATCAGCTCTACAGGAACAGATGGATCTCGGATGGATCCAAGAGCACCGAGTTCGTGGAGTTAACATGGTTTACACGAATTCCAACGTCATTCAAAACCGCGACATCCGTACGATGAATGTCAACTTGGTGGCGATGCACTCAAGGCAAAGCCAGTATCATAATTTGTCGCAGTACGATTACAGTTCCTGTCTGATTTGCTCGGTAAACAAACAGGGATGCTCTTTCGTACAAGAGGCCCTCCAGCGTCAGATGGATCTTGGATGGATCCAAGACTACCATGATAGGAACTCCTATCAAATCAATATGGTTCAGATCTTCGACATCCGCGTGATGAATACCAATCTGGTAGAGTTACATGCTGAGCAGGTCCGACTCGGATTCTTAATATCACACGATTATCAAAACTGTAAGGCAGGTTGCGAAAACGATCGAGGTTGTACCCTTGTCCAGGAGGCACTTCAGTACTTGTTAAATCACTGGTGGATGCCAATCTATATGGACAAAGATACTCAGCAGATTAGTATCAATAACAGGAATCCTACTCGTCGTCAAAGTCAGGATGTCCGAGCAATGGAAGGTAACCTAGTGAGGTTACATTGTATTCAAAGTGGGCGTGGCCAGGTGCCACCACACAACTATGACAGTTGTAGCGTCTGTTCGGAAAGTAACCAAGGGTGTTACCTTGTGAGAGTAGCTCTTCAGGGTCAGATCGACCATGGAGAAATTCATCCATATCCAGGTTCAGGACCCATCATTTGGTCGCCGAACTACCTTGCCGATCAAGTTGAGGATGTTGTCACGATCTCTGGTCATCACCAGATCAGGGACGTTTTTACCATCGTCCCTCTACTTGACGAATCTAGTGTTCCCAACCGCGAACGGATCGAGGTTACTTATGATGGTCAGAAAAATCAGAAGGTTCCCATAGTCATCCATCTACCGGGACCATTACCGTATGAATCAGCTAAGGCGATCCCTTACAAATACGGTGCAACAACAATTGAGAATGGAAAGGAAATTCCATTACCCTCCGTCGTGAATATTGCAGACGTCAGTCGTGTAACACGGAGTGGTAGAATCTTCAACCGAGGGGTTGGGGAAGCTAACAAAGAAAAGGAACTTTAGGCAGAAATTCCTGATCCGCCAGTCGGTCAATCTAGTAATCCCGACTTTTCAAAAAACAAAGATGAGATGCTAAAGCTCATCCAAAGGAGTGAATATAACATTGATGATCAACTGTTACAGACTCCTTCAAAGATCTCAGTATTATCACTGTTACTCGGTTCAGAAGCACACAGAGAGGCTCTACAGAAATTCTTGGAGCAAGCCTTTGTGGAACAGGATGTAACAATCAGACAATTCGATAGCATTGTCTCTAACATCACTTCCTGCAATAATTTGGGATTTAGTGATGAGGAATTATCCGAAGAGGGTCGTCGTCATAACATGGTGCTCAACATTACAATTAACTGCCAGGGCGATGCTTTAGCCAACGTACTGGTAGACACAGGGTCAGCCCTGAATGTTATGCTGAAGTCCACCTTGATGCAATTATCATTCAAGGGCCCTCCGATGAGAGTCAGCGAGGTCGTCGTCAAAGCATTCGACGGATCCAGAAAAACAGTTATCGGCGAAGTTGATCTTCCCATAACTATTGGACCTCACACTTTCCAAATCACTTTCCAGGTCATGGACATCCGGGCAACATACAGTTGTTTATTAGGAAGACCTTGGATACATCAGGCTGGAGCGGTCACTTCGACCCTCCACCAAAAGCTAAAGTTTGTCAAGAACGATCAACTTGTCACGGTTTGTGGGGAACAAGCCTTGCTTGTAAGCAACTTATCATCATCTACTTGTGTGGAACCCGAGGAGGTTATCGAAACTCAGTTCCAAGCACTATCGGTGAGCAAGAACGATCAATCCGAAGAAGGAACTTCAATTTCTTCATACAAAGATGCTATCAAAGCGGTCGAGAGTACCGATACAAAAGGATGGGGACGGGTTGTCATTCCCACTGATAATAAAACAAAGAAGGGTCTTGGTTTTTCTGCAACCTGTACTCAGACAGCCGCCAACGATGAAAGTCTTCATCCCCTTCAAAACCTCTTCCACAGTGGAGGTTTTCTTCACCCAGTGTCTCAGACAGTTCATGCTATCAATGAGGAAGATCCCTCTGACACAGATGAAGAATGGAAGTCCTACCTTAACAAGGACGGCTATATATCTCAGGAAGTGGTGCCTATGCCTTTTTGCTTTCCTACAGAAAGTCCAAGATTTATACCAAGATCAAATGTCGAAATGATCTACGGGGATTGTGATCCGGAAGGATGCCGTGCTCCGCCAAATTCATTAGAGGAAGACACTCTGATGAAAGAAAACTCTGACTGCAATTACTATAGCCCGATGGATGGCCTGCCAATGTGGCAGCCTTACCCAGGAAACTTGGGGCAAGAAAGTCAGCCGAGTAATGAAACTCAGCTGAGCATCATTGAACAGAATACCTGTGTCCCCACCATGTCATGGGATCAACACTCAGGTCATTTGGAAACTACTCAACATGAAGATGAATTCGCAACGTTTGCAGGACTTGAATTCATCAACTATGCTTTTCCCGAGGTCAACGTCATCGAGAGAGATGACTCCTCCAGTTCCAAAGAAGTTTGGGACACTCTGGGACAACCAAGTGGAAAATTCGACTATATGGTCAAGTACACCGCTCCCGAAAGCTCTCGTATCAGGCTCGAAGACATCCAGCCAACTGGATGGGGAGATACAACTGAGAGCACCAATGTTATACAAAATGCAACAGAGGAATCCTCCTACGACAATTCTGCTTGGGAGACAGATTCCAATGATCCTGCTCCACCAGAAATCAGCGTCATTTCTGAAGACAAATCAAGGAAGGTGCCAGACTTTGTGATTCACCGAGGAGTTCGCCGCCAATGGGTTGTCGTCGAGGTTCCGAAGGTCATTCATCAGTCAAAGTAATTGCCATCTTTAACCTTTCACACTGCCCAGGTGAAACGGATGTTTTGATAGGGCTCGCTTTATGTAAATTTCCCTCTTCGCTTTGCCCAAAGCGACAGAGTTTTGTTTTATAAGGCTGTAGTTTCAAGATTCGACTTGTTCATTAATAAAATAACGTCGTTCTGTAATTTCCGCATTAATTGCTGTTTTCTCTTTTTGCTTTTTCAGAAAATGGTAATCCTAAAAAAAACATTCAATAATAAAAACAAGCAGTAAAATCAAAACACTGCACACACTTGCATTTTCTCTATCTATTCTAAACACGAATCATCACGTCATGCAGATTGCTTGTTTTATACCCCGTCGAAACATACGATCCGATGCCTTCTTTCAACTTTAAGTTCCCGGTATTCGAGGCTGAAGAAGAAAATGACAACGAAATTCCAGAAGAGATCTCCCGACTACTCAGACAAGAGGAAAGGTCCATTGAACGTCACAAAGAGCCGTTGGAAACGGTAAACTTGGGTTCAGAAAAAGAGAGAAAAGAAATCAGGATCGGAGCACTGCTCAGTCCAACTGTCAAAGAAAGTTTGATAAAGCTTCTCAAAGCATTCCCCGATGTATTCGCTTGGTCCTATCAGGATATGCCAGGGTTGGATACCAGCATCGGGGAACATCACTTACCGCTAAGATCGGAATATCCGCTAGTAAAGCAAAGGTTGAGACGGACTCACCCGGACATGGCCATCAAAATCAAAGAGGAGGTACAGAAACAGATCGACGCGGGTTTCCTCGCTACATCTGAATATCCTCAATGGTTAGCCAACATCGTACCCGTTCCCAAAAAGGACGGAAAGGTCAGAATGTGTGTTGATTACAGAGATCTAAACAAGGCAAGTCCAAAGGACGACTTTCCTTTACCACACATTGACATGCTGGTTGACAGCACAGCAAAGTTCAAAGTATTCTCCTTCATGGATGGATTCTCGGGCTATAATCAGATCAAAATCGCGCCGAAAGACATGGAGAAAACTTCGTTCATTACCCCATGGGGTACCTTTTGTTACAAGGTAATGCCGTTCGGTTTGAAGAATGCCGGGGCAACCTATCAAAGGGCCATGACTACTCTGTTTCATGACATGATACATAAGGAAATCGAGGTATATGTCGATGATATGATTGCAATATCAAAAACAGAGAATGAGCACGTTGAACATCTGTCAAAATTGTTCGAACGTCTAAGAAAATTCAAGCTCCGCTTGAATCCCAACAAGTGCACCTTCGGTGTCCGTTCGGGGAAATTACTAGGGTTCATCGTCAGCCAGAAAGGGATTGAGGTTGATCCTGACAAGGTCAAGGCCATTCAAGAAATGCCTTCTCCGAAAACTGAAAAATAAGTCAGAGGATTCCTGGGACGTTTGAACTACATCTCCAGATTCATATTCCTTATGACCGCGACATGTGCGCCGATTTTCAAATTACTCAAAAAGAATCAGGATTGCGTTTGGTCAGAAGATTGCCAAACCGCCTTCGACAGTATTAAGGAATATTTGTTGAATCCTCCGATTCTATCACCTCCAGTGGAAGGAAGACCACTAATCATTTACCTCACAGTCCTAGAGGACTCAATGGGATGTGTACTTGGCCAACAAGACGAAACTAAAAGGAAAGAGTCTGCCATTTACTATCTAAGCAAGAAATTCACCGACTGTGAAACTCGGTACACGATGCTAGAGAAAACTTGTTGCGCTTTGGCTTGGGCAGCCAAACGTCTTCGCCAGTACATGATTCGTCATACTACTTGGTTGGTCTCCAAAATGGATCCAATCAAGTACGTTTTCGAAAAACCTGCTCTCACGGGAAGGATTGCCCATTGGCAGATGTTACTATCAGATATGACATAGAGTACCATGCTCAGAAAGCCGTTAAAGGAAGTATTTTAGCTGATCATTTGGCTCATCAACCGATTGACGATCAAGAATCAATCGGGTTTGACTTCCCAGACGAAGATGTCATATATCTAAAGATGAAAGATTGCGATGAACCGCTACCCAGTGAAGGGCTAGAACCAGGTTCCTAGTGGGGACTTATCTTTGACGGAGCAGTCGATCATTATGGAAACGGAATTGGGGCAATCATTGTTACCCCTCAGGGTTCCCACATTCCTTTCACTGCCAGACTTACGTTCAAATGTACGAACAACGAGGCCGAATACGAAGCATGTATCATGGGTCTCGAAGAAGCGATTGATTTAAGGATCAAAAACTTGGACGTATACGGCAATTCAGCCCTGGTTATTAACCAGATAAAAGGAGATTGGAACACATACCAATCCGGATTGATTCCTTACAAAGACTATGCAAGGAGGTTGTTACCCTTCTTCAACAGAGTCGACTTTCATCACATCCCTCGTGAAGAGAATCACATGGCTGATGCATTAGCCACTCTCTCTTCCATGATTAGCGCAGGTCGATGGAATGACTTACCTAAGATTGACATAATGCGCCTTGAACGGCCCGCTTACATCTTCACGATTGAAGCAGTCATAGACGACAGACCTTGGTATCACGATATCAAATGCTTCCTTCAGAAACAAGAGTACCCATCTGGGGCACTCAGAAAAGACAGGAAAACCCTCAGAAGATTGGCTGGAAACTTCTTCCTGAGCGGTGAAACTCTTTATAAGAGAAATTTTGACATGGTCTTGCTCCGATGTGTCCACAGACCAGAAGCAGACATGCTCATGAAAGAAATTCATGAAGGATCCTTTGGCACTCATGCCAACGGACACACAATGGCGAGAAAAATTCTCAAGGCCGGGTACTATTGGTTGACAATGGAATCCGACTGCTACAAGTACATGAGGAGGTGTCACAAGTGTCAGATATACTCCGACAAAATTCATGTACCGCCATCACATCTCAAAGTTCTTTCTTCCCCGTGGCCTTTTTCCATATGGGGAATCGATATGATTTGTATGATTGAGCCCAAGGCTTCAAACGGACATCGGTTCATCCTGGCAGCCATTGACTATTTCACCAAGTGGGTCGAAGCAGCGTCATTCGCCAATGTAACCCGACAAGTGGTGGTCCGATTTATCAAAAACAATATCATCTGCCATTATGGTGATCCAAGCGAGACCATTACTGATAATGGATCTAACTTGAACAATAAGATGATGAAAGAGTTATGTGCAGAGTTCAAGATCGAACACCATAACTCATCTCCCTACCGACCCAAGATGAACGGAGCGGTAGAAGCGGCTAACAAGAACATCAAGAAGATCGTTCAAAAAATGGTTGTAACCTATAGAGATTGGCACGAGATGCTACCCTTTGCTCTTCATGGTTATCGCACATCTGTCCGCACTTCAACAGGGGCTACCCCTTTCTCTCTAGTATATGGCATGGAGGCAGTGCTCCCCATAGAAGTAGAGATCCCGTCAATCAGGGTATTGATGGAAGCTAAGCTCACCGAAGCTGAGTGGTGTCAAAGTCGACACGACGAACTAAACCTGATCGAAGAAAAGAGAATCACGACACTATGCCACGGTCAGTTGTATCAACAAAGAATGAAGAGGGCGTTCGACAAAAAGGTCCGACCTCGTGTCTTCAGGAAAGGAGACCTCGTGCTCAAGAGGATACAATCATTTCTCACTGATTCTCGGGGCAAATGGACCCCAAATTATGATGGCCCCTATGTGGTCACAAAAGCTTTCTCAGGCGGCGCCTTGAGACTTGCAACCATGGACGGAGAGGAATTTTCCTACCCCACGAATGTTGATGTAGTTAAGAAATACTTCGCCTAAACTAAAAAAAAATGTCTCGGTGGATTGAAAACCCGAAAGGGCGGTCCAGGCAAAAGTTAGAGACATGAAAAAAAAGGGAATCATCCCGATGGATTGGAAATCTCATAGTACAATCCAGGCAAAAGTTAGGGATAATGGCAAGTAACTGTGTTCAACAGAGGCAAGTCCCTCAGCAGTAGTTACATCATCTATCAGAGGAAATCTCCAGTCAAAGGTCATCTTCGACAGAAGCTCAGGATGTCCCGAATTCAAAGTTGGTAGAAGGATAGTGGTCGTTATGTTTCAACGTAGCCCTTTTCCCTGTAAATTACCGTTTTCTAACTTTGTATATACTCTTTGGAATCACGCGTTTGGCTGATCTCCATCTTATCAATAAAATCTGAGCCCTTGTGCTTTTGTTTGTAATTCTTGCTTGTTTTAGCTTTACAGAACGACGTTGTTTAAACATAATCAGCGATTCTTGAAATAAAACAAAAATGAATTTACTTGTTAAAAATTTTTCTGCTTTTAAAATAAAGATGGCAATTTATTTTGACTGTTGAACATCAGAAGAACATCGATCGCTTCTCCCGAAGTAAGCGAACTTCAAAGTACAGAATCAAAGTACTCCTTCTAAGCCAGTATGCCTGAATGAAGGGATCAACTGTGTCAGAGACCTTGTTTCGTCTGACATCCTCGGCCGAGTTCTCATCTCCTAAGCCCGATCAACATAGCTCCCAACGGAACTATCTCTCCTAAGCAAGATGGAATTGCTATTTTGAATCAACGGTACTTCTTCGCCCCGCGATGGCCGAGTATCCAATTGTGTTCATCCATTAGTCTGTATGTCGCGTCTGTTTTGTCAGCATATACATACATACTTCATGCATTTTTTATTTGCATTCACATTTCATATTGCATCACTATCACTCTAGTCGGTCTTGTCCCCTAGTGGTAGAAGTTCTCTCAATCGAGTTGTCAGTTCTTGCCTCGTCAGGAAATACTGTGACTGAACAACCTCGCTTCCAGTTTAATTCTGGAAAGAAGTTGGTCCTTGGCCACTTTGATAACTTGAACCTCTGAAAAGCCAGAGAAAACTCTCAATAAGCATCACTCTTCGCCATTGAAGATGATATCCTTGTTTCCCGGATTAAGGAAAATCCACAGAGAAAGCCTCGTGATCAGAGATTCGGCAGCACGCCAGTTTTGCTTCGAAAAACCACTGAAGAGAAGGTCATTGGTACCTCAAAATTGGACCCCATCATATGGCGTTTCTCCGGGAAGATCCCGAGAAAAGTATGATGAAAGATCCCAAACGAAAACAGTCTCTCAAGAGACTCGCTTTCCCTAGTAGAATCGACAAATGGCGTCTCCAAAACAAAGAAGTTTGTATAACTCTACAACTCAGACGACTGGGTTCCCCAGCAAGTCTGACATCAAAACTTTTTCCACTCAAATGGCATCTCCCCAGGAAAATTCGGCGAGAAGTTTGAGGAAAGCCGCTATGAATAGCGTCCCTTGTCAAGAAAGTTTATTGACAAAAGAAACTAAGACCAGTTCTTGGTAGGAAACCAGGATCGAGGGGAAGTTTAAATCAGAAACTAAGACCAGTTCTTGGTAGGAAACCAGGATCGAGGGGAAGTTTAAATCAGAAACTAAGACCAGTTCTTGGTAGGAAACCAGGATCGAGGGGAAGTTTAAATCAGAAACTAAGACCGGTTCCTTGGTAGGAAACCAGGATCGAGGGGAAGTTTATTTCAAAAGAGATTGAGACCAGTTCCTTGGTAGGAAACCAGGATCGAGGGGAAGTTTACCTTTTATAAGCATCATCGCTTAGCTAAAGAAGATGAATGCATAAGCTACCATTCATAACCACCATCAAAATTTCGGATATTCCGATATTTAATCCTCTTGCACCCCGAATGCCCGAATCCCTTCGTCATTCATACCTTCGGGTCCAAGAAGATTAAATATGGGCATCTGTAATACCCCAAATTTTGACCACTTAGATTTCCCATCATTGTGAAAATCATCATCACAATATGGATGAACCATCATGCTTCATCAGTCTCCCCAAAGCTGGGTGAGCATCCAATACAAGCAAAATTAGGGTTTCAAGCCCTCTCTGAGTGCTTAGACAAAGGATCAATCAAGAAATGACATGATCTTCAACTTGTCTAATCTCTCAAACATCCATAATGGATCAAAAAGGACTCTCACTTCAAGGATTAAGCACAAGGCTGCTCCCTTCTAGGTGGATCAAGTCTCAAGATCGACAGTGCCACCAAATTAGGGTTTTGGTCGACCAGGGCCTCCAGATGGAAATTTTCATCTGGGCACAAGGCAATGATCCAAAACATGACCTAATATGCTTCATGGAACCTTATGAACCCATGCATCAAGTCAATTTTGCCTCAGGGGATGCATTCATCAAAAATCAGGAATTAGGGTTTCTTGACCTAATTCACCCCTAAGTTGACTTTTGGGACAAACCATGAGCCAAGACCTCAAGAGATGATTTGAGGGTCTCTAATACACCATATTGATCCATTTGGAACAATGGATTGATCCAAGAAGCTTGAGCAACAAGTCTCATTTTCATCTGCACCACAATTAGGGTTTTAAGGGAAAAGTCAACTATAACTTTGACTTTTGACCAAGACATGCTCCCAAACCCTAATACATGATTGAATATACCCTATGACACCCATGGAACATGTCCATCAAGTTTGATTTAGGTCAAGGACATGATTTCCTGAAGAATTGCACAGTTTGGAATTCATCTGATAAAAAGTCAATTGTGCACAAAAGTCAACTTTGACTTTTTGAGATTTTTCACCAAAATGGATTTTTAACCCTAAAATGATGTTAATGTATGATTTGAATCATCATTCATCAAGAAAAATCAAGAAAAGTGAGATAACTTGTAAAAGGGGTAACCATAAAACTTAGAAATTTTTCTAAGTTAAAAATAAAGTGGCAAAGGTACCAACTTTGGAGGACCATAACTCCTAAACCACAAGGCCATTTTTTGTCATCCAAAGATGGATTTGTAGCCCTCATTATCACCTACAAAAACTTCAACTACAAGTCATTCCAATTCATTAAGTATTTTGAGTTATGGAGTGATCAAAGTGGTTGAAAAGTGAAAATGTCACTTTTTCCAACACTTAGTGAAATTTTCACTAAGTCAGAATTTGCCTTCACTTTTTGCCAAATGTAGGGGGATTTTTCACTTGGAATTAAAAGAGATCAAAACCAAACTTGTTCAAACAATTGTTGTATCATGTTAGAGCTTTCCAAAATGGCCAAGAACATTGCCAAATTCAACCTACATCATGAGATACAACATTGGCAAGTTGCCTTGCTGAAATCTGTCAAGGCAAGACAGAATTTGCATTTTGGCTCGATTTGCCAAAATCAGCCAATTTCAATTGCTCCAATCCACTTGGACACCTCAGAGGATTGAATCCAAAGGGGACAATCACTGAGCCAAGCATCCAAGGTCTAAGGAACAAAGAATAGCATGTTGAACCTAGAATGGCCAAAATAGGGACAAGACTTCAAATTTGGAATGAGGCATTCAATGGAACCATCAAGGTGGCATGGACTGAGCCATTCTCATCTGAAATTAGTCAAGACTTATCCAAGACCAAGGGGACCAAAGCTCTGTGCCCTAACCTCTAGTCAATGGCTAGAGGAGACTTTCATTTCCATTGGCCAACATTGAGGAAACCTACTTACCAGCTGCCATGCACTATTCCTTGCAAAACAAACTTGCTCTACTATAAATAGAGCTCAATTGTGGTCAGTTTAAGTACACCAAAGCCATCTAACAGATGCTTTCATCAAAATCTCTTTCTCTTGGCAAAAATGCCTTTCTTAGCAAGGTAGCTATCGGGTTTTGAGTTTGAGAGCAATTCTGCACAAACTAATCGCTCACACACCTCACATACATCACATATGAGCTGATCAAACACTCACATAACATCTGGAACATCAAAATCTCAAAATCACTTGCCATCCACACAAGTTTGAAGTGAAGTTGCAGCTGAGATGCCATAAATTGATCCAGTCCATTTCAATTCAATCCAAGTGTTCAAACACACTCCATATGGTGTAGGGAAGCTGTCCAGATCATCACAACTTGTCTGTAACACCTCCAACTTAAAATCACATCTGCTCTTGCTGTCACGACTTGGAGGTAAGCACATACTTGGTCATCTCTCAATCTATGCATATTTCCTCGCACAATAATTTGGCCATATGTTCATAATCATGCATGGAATGTTTTCCCTCAATTAATTGCATTGTTTGAATCGTGTATCAAAAATCCTAGCCTTCATGCAGAAATTAGGGTTCTTGAGGTTTCTTCGTGATTTCTTGTTGTATGTTTAATTTAAATGAAATTAAAGTACATAGACATGATCGTGAGGTTGAGACGAGCATAATGATATGTGGATTGCATGATATGATTACGTATTCATGGAGATTGGATAGAAAACGCAAATCTGAGAAACCAAGAACACGCGCGTGTTCTTCAGCCTGTTCTTGGCGCCATTTTTCATATATTCAAATATTTGAATTTTGTGATTTTGTTTAATTGATTCAAAAATTAATTTCTCTCTGAGTTTTAATGATTTTGAGTTGATTCTTTTTTTAATAATTCACAAAAATGTTAAAATATTTTATTTTATCAAAAAATCCCAAAAAATATTATTTATATCATATAATTGATATTTTTGTAAAGAATTAATATTTTGATTGTTTTTGGCATTTTAAATATTTTTTCTACATTGATTTTGCAACTTTTAATGCTTTCTAATTATTTTGTAGGTCAATACTTAATTTTTGAAGCATTAATCCAAGGTCACAATTTATTTTCCATGTGTTAAACAATTTTTGATCATTTTAATTGAATTTTTATTCAATTAAATACATTTTGAAAACAAATTAGGGTTTTGGATTAATTCAACCCTCATAAATCATTTTCAAAACACTTTGGGCCTCTATTAGAGTGTAAGACCCAATCTTTTTTTTTTTGACCAAATCATCTTTGGGCCTCACTTATTGTATAAGTCCCGATACCGTCAAAAAACAAACGGCGCGATCGTCGCCTTTTCAAAAATCATCTGGGCCTACCCTCGAGTAGTAAGACCCAACTCTTTTTCTTTAAACCTTTTTGGGCCTCTTGAGAGAGTGTAAGACCCATCCCTTTGTACAGAAAACCATTTTGGGCCCCAGTCACTGGTATAAGTCCCGCTGTACAAAGTCAAACAGTGTGCTCACTGATAAAACCCTGGGCCTCTCCTTGAGCTGTAAGCCCCAGATCTTTCTTTTTTAAAGCACTTTCTCCTTTGATTTTGAATATACTGTTGTTTTTAATCTTTCTTTGTTGAACAACTAACCAAACAGCATGGAAGCACTACAACCGAGTAAGTGGTTATCGCTTTCATTTACTGCTTTCATATTATAAACTGTATTGTGGGGCTGCTCACTGTAAGTCTCCTTTCATAAACTCATATCTACTGTGTAATAATAGTATAGATATTTCGAGTTTCCCCGACAACTACGTCTAGAACTAGGTGACGCCGTTTCACTTATTCGTAGAAATAGACGCCTAGATCCCCAATAGGAGCACCAGATACAGTCTTCTCTTCGGCTGTCCTCCTTAGGAATCGTCAAGAAGCTCTACTCCCCAAGATGAATGTATTCTCCGTGAATGGCATCTTTGAGTTTCTTCCCAATTCTCGAACTTTCCTGACTTGATCTATTCCTTGTGGATAGCTTGCCTTGAATGTCTCGGGGTTTGGATACCCACTACGGTCATAATCTTGGACCTTAACTAAGGAACCCTCTTTAAAAGCTAAAAGTCGCTGGATAGTAAACCTCGCACGTTTACCAGTGGTTTTCATCTTTAAAAGAGTTATCTCTCCTAATGGAAAGGAGATGATAGACCCACGGGCTTCTTAAAAGCATCGACCTCCTCTTGGGCATTATTCAAGGATCCTACGGCTTCTTAGAAGTATTCACAGCCTCCTCTTAGGCTTCGTACAAGGACCCGTCGGCTTCTTAAAAGTTTCCAGCCTCCTCTTGGGCTTCGTACAAATTGTCCCGACGACCTCCTAGAGGTATAGGAACAGAACCTAGTCATCCTCATAGAACAGTCCTTTCATAGAGTCTACTACTGTTTCTCAAAGCATAGTACAAAAGATAAAACTCTAGACACGGACAGTCTAACTTCCTTGAGTCTCAAAGACATTCTCAAGCACCCTTCGTTAAATAGGAAGGAAACCCGCAGACTCGGACAGTCTCAATACCCTTTGGATTTCCCGTTTCCTCAAAGAGAAGGAAATATCCCTGATCCTTAAATTAAATCCCTGTGTACACTGTTACTCATATAAGAACTGATTTTCTCTTTTAAATCAGTATATTGGATCTGTCACTCAACTGAAACAGTTACAATAGCCTCCATCTCGGGCTTCGTACGAGATACCAAAATTCTCCCCAGTGGAGTCAAAACAACCTTTTCGCCTCTCTCTCGGGCTTTGTACGAGATACAAAAAGCACTCTCTTGTCGAGTATAAAAGATTCCCCTGTAGAGTCAAACCCTTTTAGCCTCTCTCTCAGGCTTTGTATGAGACACAAAAGATTCCCTCGTTAAGTCAATCACCCATTTTTGCCTCCATCTCGGGCCTCGTACGAGATACAAATTCCTTAAGCAAGAGTCGAACTCTTTTAGCCTCCTCTTAGGCTTTGTATAATGATATGCCCCACTGGGTCAAAAACTTTTAGCCTCTCTCTTGGGCTTTGTACGAGACACAAAATAGCCTCCTCTTAGGCTTTGTATAATGATTTTCCTAGCGGAAATTAGCCTCCTCTTAGGCTTTGTATAAGAAAACCACTGGTTGATCCAATCAACCTTTTAGCATCAAAGTTGTGCCTCGTTCACAGTACACAAACATCAACAACTCCTTTCCTTTCATCTAATCGCTGTAAGCGGCAAGCCTCTGGATCATCTATATCCATGCCACTGTCCCTCTTTTAGCATGAGAAATTCCTAAGGAAAGATGGCATTGCTCTACACTGAGTTAAAGTCTTCTCCTTCAGGTTAAAACCCTTTCTTCAGAAATTATGGCATTGCTCGGATCCGCGTATCCCAGTTAAAGTAATTCTCCTCCCCCTCTTTAGAGATGACAAATTCTCTCTAAAGTCGAGGTCCTTCAGCTTCACGTCTTGGGCTTTGAACAAGACACAAATGGACTTTTCAGCTTCACATCTTGGGCTTTGAACAAGATACAAATCACCTTCAGCTTCACATCTTGGGCTTTGAACAAGATACAAACTACCCTTTAGCTTCACGTCTTGGGCTTTGAACAAGACACCAAAAACACCCCTTTCCTCCCATAGAATAGGAGGAACTACGAACGCTCTGATTTCCCTGTTTCGGTAAACGGGAATACGTAGGCATAAGATCGAAAGAAAATATCTTAGCGAGCACAATCAACAAAAAACCCAAATCCCATATTAAAAGAAGTATTTCAAAAGCACCAGTCCTAACATCCTAATCCTTATTCCCCGCCAGAAACCTTCTGCCTAGATAAAAAGAAAGAAAACCGTATTGGCGAAAATACAAATAACCAGTACAAAGGCCCCCCCACATTAATAGCATCCGTAACCTAACAGACCGCTGTTTAAACTCAGTATGCAAGCAGGGTTAATTGGAGACATCTATTTCCCTTCCTTATTCAGCTCACAATAGGATAAAAAATGAATCGACCTGTAGTTTAAAGCTCAAACCGCAGAGAGCGACCAGCGCTTAAGAACCGCGTCCAAAATCGCTCGCTACACCATGTTCAAAGGAGCAATGACATTGCCATGTTTAGCATCGTTCCGAGCACGCCAAATCAGAGCAAGAGTATTGAAGACCGCTGCTTGAATTACCGAAACTGCCTGAGGGGAGGAAGCCACCGAACCAAACTTCAAACAGTCCAAAATAGAATGCAGGACAATGCGATTCTGAATAAAAAATTCACCAATTCAAGTCTTGTTATCAAAACAATTTAATTTAACTCTATAATCTTCAAAGAATCCAAAATGATATTGAACAATTTTTTTTTAATAATCAAAATAGTGAAATTCACTAGAGTATTACATGTGCTCTAACTTAATCCAAGAATAAAATATATAACCAAAAGACCAAGGCTAAAAGAAAGAAAATTACAATAGAGAAGAAATCCTAAAAATTGTAAGAATGATTATAATTTCTCCCTATGACACTCTATTTCCAGGCTGCGAGTTTGATAGCTAGAATGATATCATTGACATTTAATAACCCTCCTTTGAAAATCAGACTGTTCCTCTTAGACCAGATATGCCAAACAGTAGACCACCAAAATATGCTTACATAGCCCTCACTTTCCTTCTTAGAGAGCTCCTCTTTAAATTGCTTTAAGTAACACCAACTGGGTTGTCTCTCCACCAAAGGTCTCTCTAATCCAAGAAAATTTCCCGCCCCTTTCCAAATGTTTCTAGAGATTTGACAATGGAACATGATATGTGGAATATTTTCCTCCTCTAAGAAGCAAAGAACACATGGTAAATCATGAGGATTAGTCAAAATGCCTCTTATAAATAGTTGATCCCTACATGGAAGCTTATTGAGGAACAACCTCTAACCAAAAAGCTTGATTTTGGTGGGATTTTGTTCCTCCACAAATCAGATAAGACCACTACAAGTGTAAGATCAATATCAGCAGCAACACCAGATAACGAAGCAAGATGATCATAGTAACTTTGCACACTAAAAAAGTTAGAAGGTTCAAGTTTCCAAAAGAACCTGTCAGCTACCATTTACTTTAGAATTTTGTTGGATGACAAAACCTGCAAATCAAAGATGCTACTAGTTAATGCAGGATCTGCAATTGGTAGAATCTTCTCTAAGTTCTACACTAAAATGTCTTCAATCTAATCACCAACATCATTAATAGTGTAGTCCTTTACAAATGCAGATGGGTAAATATTAGGAAACATATTGATAAGGCTATGTTTACCAATCCAGTTAGCCTGCCAAAATGGGATTTTAGTCCCATTACCAACAGAGCAAAGGATGTTAGCTGCAAAACAAAAACTGTTGTTAGCCTTAAAAAAAAATCCGCCCTCCTCATGTCCCTCCACCAAATAGATCCCTTCCTACACCTAACATTGTCTGCAACACCCAAAAAGTTAACTATTAGCTTGCCATACTTGAATTTGATCAATTCTAACCAGATGCAACTATCATCAATCAGAAGCCTCTATTTCCATTTACAAAGAAGAGATCTATTAAACAGATCTAAGTCTTTAATACCTAAACCTCTTTAATCTTTCTTACAGTAATTCAAGCTCCACTTCACCCAGTGAACCTTCCTCTTGAGGTTTGGACCACCCCACAAGAAATTTTGGAAAATAGATTCCAACTCCTTTCTAATACCAGCAGGGATCCTGAAAAAAGAGAGGTAGAATACGGGAATTGAATTCAGAGTAGAGTTAATGAGGGTAACCTTTCCCCCTAGAGTTAGGTATCTACTACTCCAAACTTTGAGTCTTCTCTTGACTTTATCGATCATAAATCTCCAATGATCAAGTCTCTTAGGATTGCTTCCCACTTTAATACCAAGGAAGTTGAAAGGAAAATCAGCCACTTTGCAAGACAAAAAAGAAGAATCAGCTTCAATGAAGTTTCTATTGATATTAATAGCATAAAGGCTACTCTTCTATTGGTTCACCCCAAGACTAGAAACTAGTTAAAAACATCTAAGGATGGACTTCATACACCACAAATCCTGCCAATTCCCTTCATAAATAAGGAGTGTATCATCTGCAAATTGGAGGATGTCAAAGGACAAATCACTAGAAACTTTGAAACTAGAGTACATGCCTAACTCCACAGTTTTCTTGACAAGACCAGTTAAAGCTACAGTCACCATAACAAACAGGAATGGAGAAAGAGGATCTCCCTGCCTCAATTCTCTCTCCACTTTAAATTCCAAAGTAGGGCCGCCATTCACTAATATCGACATGTAACTAGTAAGTATACAGGCCTTCATCCACCTGCCCCATCTAACACCATATCCAGTCTTCTTCAACAAGAATCTCAAGAAATTCTAGCCCACTCTGTCATAAGCTTTCTCAAAGTCAACTTTGAGAAAGAAGCAATTTTTCTTACTCCTAATGGCTACATCAATTAGTTCATTAGCAACCAATACCTCATCCAACATATGTCTACCAGGAATAAAAGATGACTGGTTAAGTGATATAATACTGCTAAGAACAATTTTCAATCTGTTAGTTTGTGAGGCACTTTTAGTGAGGAGAGAAAGAGAGAGAATAAGAAAATAAGGATTGATATTATTGAATAAATAAAACTGAATTACAAAGTGTTTATTTATATACACCTAAGTGACTTGATAACTAAGTAAAATAACAAATTAAATAACAATCCCTAAACCCTAATTAGCTTTGGGCTTGGGCTACATAATGCAACTTAGATTATATCTAATATCTCAACATACCCTCTATAATCCAAGTTGTCGAAACACACTAATCATTATCAATCTGAACTATTCCCAATTTCTTTCTCAATGTTAGGAACCTGCCGATGTACAATCCTTTGGTAAAAATGTCGGCTGATTGTGCTTCACTTGAGAAATTCCTTACTTCAAGTTCACCTCTACTCACATTCTCCTTAAGAAGTTAAATCTAGCTTTGATGTGCTTACATCTTCCATACAAAATTGGATTCTTTGCCAGATTTATGGCTGACTTGTTGTCGATCTACAATACCTGAGGTTTCTTCACTTTAACCTCCATTTCTTCAAGCACGAATCTGATCCAAATTACTTGATAAGCATCATAGGATCCTGCTATATATTCAACCTCACACGATGACAATGCCACCTCATGTTGCTTTCTCAAGCACCACGAGATTGGGCCACCAAATACTTGAAAAAAATATCCAGTAATGGTTCTTCAATCTTCCTTATCTCTACACCAATCAATATCTGAATAGCAAGTAAACATAGCTTCTTTACTTTCAGAGCCTCCTCGAAATAGAATTCCATAGTTTGTCGATCCTTTGAAGTATCCCATGTTTCTTCTTGCACCCATCATGTGTGACACCCTTGTCCCTTGGTTCACTCATATATCTACTCACTAATCCGACTGAGAAACATATATCAGGTCGACTGTTGCACAATATCTCAGAGATCCGATAATTTGTTTAAACAAAGCCGCATCGACTTTGTTTTCCTCTCTATGCTTCTCCAACTTCAAATTTGGTTCGATAGAAGAAGATGCAAGAGTCGAATCATCCATTCTGAATCTCTTGAGTATCTTTTTGACATACTTTCTTTGATGTAGCACCATACCTTGCTTCAATATTTGAAATTCCATGCCTATGAAGTACGACAACTTTCCTTAGATCCGACATTTCAAATTCCTTTTTCAACAGCTCTTTGAACTTCAATAAGTTCCCCAAGCTAATTCTAGTAACTAACAAGTCATCGAAATATAAGCATATGATTGTTATATCTTGTGCCACAGCCTGAACATAGACACCATACTCAGATTTGCATTTGACGAATCCCAGTTTGACCAAGTATGAGTCGATCTTCTTGTTCTATGCCCTAGGTGCCTACTTGAGACCATAGAGCTCTTTGTGCAACTCTTATACTTTCCTCGCTTCCTCTTGAATCACAATCCCAGAAGGTTGTGTGACATACACCTCTTCATCTAAAGGTTCATTCAAAAACTCCGATTTCACATCTAAGTGAAATATTGACCAACCTTAATTGTATGCCACGACTACCATTAGTCGAACAATTTCCAACCTTGCGACCAGTGTAAATACTCCAGAGTAGTTGGGTCCTGCTCTCTGAAGAAATCTTCAAGCTACCAATCTCGCCTTATGTCTTGCTATTAACCCATCAACATTGTGCTTCAACTTGAACACCTATTTCACTTCGATAGCTTTTATATTTGCTGCCAATTCGACCAACTCCCATGTGTTATTTCTTTCGATTGCTTGTAACTCTTCGACCATAGCAGACTTCCAGTGTTTATCTTTGAAGGCTTCACTGTAGTTGATTTGTTCAACACATGCAAGTAAAGAAAAATGAACTAGTTCTCCATCTGTTGTGACTTCATCATCACCAAACCATTTCATAGTCTTGAAGTCTTGCTGGACGAGCTTTAGTTCTTTGAGGTCTTTGGCTTGTTCCAGCCATATCCTCTTCACTACTACGGAAAACCCTTTTAACAAAGGTTGGGAAAGATATATAATCACACGGGTGCAGGCGTTGTTATGTAGAATGTCGTTGTATATATGATACTTACTATGATGGCCCAGAAACCGTTGTAATAAACTGGAAAGCGCGTGCCCTATCACAATGGGTTTTCCAAAGGACCGTTGTGATAAAGTTAATGGTCCTAGGTTCAATTCCCAACTGTGTCGTTTAGATTTTTTTTTTCTGGACAACGTACGAGATGTTATAACGGTTATGATGTATAACCGTTGTTATATTTTCTGTAGGATTAACAAATATCATCCTGCATTTATATATAATCCCATTTTTTTAACATGTATTATTGTTCACCATATCACATCAGAAAATACAACTCACATTTGTGATAAATTTATCACAATAATATTAATTGTATCATATTCATAATATCACATAATTGTATCATATTCATAATAACACATAATTGTATCAGAACAAACTTCCTACAATTTATTAAAACAAGTAACCTACAGTTTACACATTACATAACATCACATAATTGTAACTTGGTCTTTTGGTTTCTTATCTTTTGGTGTCTTGTCTCTTGGTGTCTTGACTCTAAAGACCTATGATTTCAAATAATTATACTCATTAGTAAAAATACTTAGAAATTATAGCATACAATAAATATATTATGAATAAAGAATAAATTACGTTCTTGTTAATTTTCCCATATGCCTTCTTCATGATCGATTCAAATAGCATGCACGACATCTTCATCAACTTCATCATATGAGGTAGGAACTTCTGTTGTGTAAGAAGGTGTAGACGGAATATCAAGACTTTCATCACTAAGAGGAATGTGTTTTCCTTGGAGAACGATTGACCATTTCCCCGATATGTTCGATGGGTCGGTAACATAGAAAACTTGTTTAGCTTGAGAAGCCATGATGAATGATTCGATCATAAAAGATGCCTTGCCAAGGTCGACCCGGGTGAATCCTAAGTCATCAATGTGTACACCATTACTATTATTGGGAACCCACTTGCATTTAAATAAAACCACTTTGAAAATAACATAATTAATCTCCCAAATATCATCAATGACATCATAAAACATGGTAGTTGCCAATACAGGATTCTCATCTTTCGCACTAGAGAAATACATCGATTCGGCTTCAACCATAACCCCACTATTTTGCATTTTACTACGATCATCTTTTGATTTTGTATAAAAGGTATAATGACCAATTTCGTATGCAGTCCAAGTAATGACACAAAATTTTGGCTCCTACGATAACCATTTAAGTATCTCGGATGCACTATGATCATTGGATACACTTTTATTAAACCAATCTATGAATCTCTTGTTATACTCTATTAACAACAACTTGTCACTCATTCGGGGATATTTTTTCCACAAAAGTCTTTTGTGAGTATCTATGAAAAGTTGAACTTCATCTATATTATTCAATATATAGAAATGTTCTTGAATAACTACATCCCGAGCCATTTACTTAACATTTAGACCTTGAATACCTCTTCTATCTGTGACAACATGACGAGACTTTGGAATTCCTAAAGAATCTGCATCCGCCAAATAGTTAGTGCAAAACTCAACAACTTCTTCTGTTATGTACCTTTCAACAATCGAAGCTTCCGGTCGGTGATGATTCTTCGTATATCCTTTAAAGATCTTCATATATCGCTCTATTGGATACATCCACCTTAAATAAACTGGACCAAAAATTCTGATTTCTCTGACTAGATGAACAACTAAGTGAACCATAATGTTAAAAAAAGACGGAGGAAAATACATCTCCAATTGACACAAGATTATAGCAACCTCATAAAGGTGGGTTGTATGCTGGGGCAACAAGATGAGACAGGAAAGAAAGAACATGCCATCTATTACCTCAGCAAGAAGTTCAATGACTGCGAGACAAGGTATTCCTTACTCGAGAAGACTTGTTGCGCATTATCCTGGGCCGCCAAACGTCTCAGGCAGTATATGTTGACCCACACTACTTATCTGATTTCCAAGATGGATCCCATTAAATACATCTTTGAGAAACCTGCTCTCACCGGCAGGATAGCCCAATGGCAAATGCTTTTGTCTGAGTACGACATTTAATACGCCACTCAAAAAGCCATCAAGGGTAGCATACTGGTGGACCATCTTGCCCATCAACCGATGGATGATTATCAGCCCTTGAAGTTCGATTTTCCAAACCAAGACATAATGGTACTAAAAGATCATGAAGAGCCAGGTCTAGATGAAGGGCCCGAACCAGGGGAGCGATGGACTCTCATGTTCGACGGTGCCTCAAATGTTTATGGAAGTGGAATTGGGGCAGTGATTACATCACCCAAGAATTTCCACTTACCGTTCACAGCTAAGCTCTGCTTCCCATGCACCAATAACATGGCTGAGTATGAAGCTTGTATACTCGGGCTGGAAGAAGCCATCAACTTAAGAATCAAGACTCTTGATGTGTTTGGAGATTCTGCTCTAGTAATACATCAGATTCGAGGTGACTGGGATGCCAAACATGCCAATTTAGTTCCATATCGAGATTATGTGGCAAAGCTACTTCCCAGATTTGATGATATCACCTTTACCCATGTGCCTAGAGAGGAAAATCAAATGGCAGACGCTCTCGCAACCTTGGCTTCTATGTATAAACTGATATGGCCCAACCATCGGCCGCATATTGATCTACAGCGATTTGAAGAGCCTGCTCACTGCTTGGCTGCCGATGAAGAGTCAGATGAAAAGCCATGGTTCTATGACATCAAACGTTATCTAAAAAAACAAGAATATCCAGAGGGCGCTTTGGCGGTGGATAAGAGAACTTTACGCAGATTGGCATCAAATTTCTTCCTCAATGGGAATGTGTTATACAAGCGTAATCATGACACTGTACTACTCAGATGTGTGGAAAAGCATGAAGCTGAGCAGATTCTGAAAGATATTCATGAAGGTTGTTTTGGTACCCACGCAAATGGGCATATTATGGAAAAGAAGATATTGAGAGCAGGCTATTATTGGCTTACCATGGAGGCTGATTGCTACCATCATGCCCGAACTTGCCATAAAATATGCCAGATCTACCCTGATAAAATTCATGTACCTCCCACTCCCTTGAATGTCTTGACTTCACCATGGCCATTTTCCATGTGGGGAATAGATATGATTGGGATGATCGAGCCAAAGGCCTCAAATGGACACTGTTTACTATTGGTTGCCATAGACTACTTTACCAAATGGGTTGAGGCTGCATCGTATACGAACGTTACCAAGCAAGTGGTCGCTCGCTTCTTGAAACAAAACATTATATGCAGATATGGAGTGCCTAACCGTATCATCACTGACAATGGGTCTAATCTCAACAACAAAATGATTGATGAATTGTGTGCTAGTTTCAAGATTGAGCACCATAATTCGACACCATACAGACCCAAGATGAATGGAGCCATTGAGGCAGCCAATAAAAACATCAAAAAGATCATTCAGAAAATGGTGGTCACTTATAAGGATTTGCATGAGATGCTACCTTTTGCGCTGCACGGCTACCGTACCTCAGTGCGAACTTCAACAGGGGCAACTACTTACTCATTGGTTTATGGCATGGAAGCGGTCCTTCCGATAGAAGTTAAAATCCCCTCATTGAGAGTATTGATGGAAGCTCAGCTTGATGAAGTAGAATGGGTGAAGACGAGGTTTGATGAACTCAACCTTCTTGAAGAAAAATGCTTGGCAGTAATATGTCATGGCCAGCTCTATCAAAGATGCATGAAGAAAGCTTTTGACAAGAAAGTGCATCCTCGGACATTCCAGGAAGGTGACTTGGTGCTCAAGAGGATCATGGCTATGTATAATGAATCCAGGGGCAAGTGGACGCCAAACTACAAAGGCCCATATATTGTAAAAGAGGCATTCTCTGGTGGTGCCTTGAAACTCGCAACTATGGATGGTGATGAATTACCATACCGATGAATGTAGAGTACGTTAAGCGATACTACGCCTAGAAAAGTGGAATAATAAAGCCGCTAAGTCGAAAACCTGAAAAGGCGACTTAAGCAAAAAATGGCATTCCCGGTGGACCTGAAAAAACAAAATCAGTCCAGGAAAAAATTAGGGATAAAATAAAAATATAGGCCCGCTGAATTGAAAACCCGAAAGAGCGGTTCAGGCAAAAAAGTGCGTCCCGGTGGATTGAAAACCCGAAAGGGCGATCCAGGAAAAAGTTAGGGAAGAACTCCAAGGCAAAGTATCTGGTCTGCACGTCCACTTGATCCTGATGTGCCACTGAAGAGAGGAATCAACCCATTCGTCTTCCTACGAAGCAAGGTGTTGAAGTTATCAAAGTCATAGGGACCATAGCAGTGTTGAACTTAATGGAACCTCATTTATTCGTATTGCCATTATGTTTTCTTACACCACAATTAGCTCATTAAGGAATTGCATCCTTGTACATACTTACCCATTCCAGGGGCGAATCAATACAGAGAGAGATTTCTCACCAAATTGTGCTCATTTTTTATTTTATCTGTTTGTTTGCAAATTGATTTTGTTTTTGATAAACTGTGTTTTGAAACTTCGGTTAATAAAGACAATACTTGAAACAATAAAATTTGTTTTGGTGTTGGGAGAACTAAAAAGGAGTTAGATAGTCTCCAAAAGAACTTCACCACCTGAAAGCATCAAATCAGTTGTCAGTCGTCTTGGCTCTTCACCACAAGCGGTGTAGCCTTTCAGGGATATACTTAATGTAATCCCCAACTGAAATTCTGGTATCAGATATGTGATGTTAAGTGTGATGTCACAATAACAGAATCTGCTAATATGAACTAGGCTATAACAACAGAAAATCAACACAATGAATTGTTCACCCAGTTCGGTCTAACTACCTACGTCTGGGGGCTACCAAGCCAGGGAGGAAATTCACTATTAGTGGTATTAAATTACAGACTCAACAATCCCAGTTGACATCTACTAATCTTAATCATTACCCAATGACACTTCTACCTAAGAGACCACTTAGATATGAGAAACCACTCACTCCCTAAATCACCTCAGTGACACAATCCAAAGATTACACTTTAAACCACACCTTGATCTTGCTTAACAGCTTTGATCAAGAACAACAGACTCTTGCTTAAAAGCTTTAGAGTGAATACACTTACAACCCAAAATAGTAACACATATTCAACCATGAAAGGTTTACACACACGAAAACACAAATGTGACTCTCAGTTTTTGTTCTCTTGTCTTCGTTATCTTCCAACAAGGGTTGAGGCTGCTTTAAATATATTTCTGACTTAGGCTTGGACCTGTTCTAAAAAATGTGATTTGATTTGTTATTAAGCATAATTAAAATCAGATTTGATCTTCTAATCTTTTTAAATCTTTTCAAATCAACCCTAATGTTAGTTACGTGATCTGCTCCATATCTGATTGAAAATATCTTCTCCAAGAAATTCGCATCCAATCTCTCTAACAGATATCCTCAAAACAAACAAACACGCGCAGCCCTAAAATATCCCACCTGATGTTCTGATGTTCTGAAAACTGATGTCAAGACATCAAGTTTAACATCAGCATATAAAACTTTAACCCTGCAACAACTAATGTTAAGAACCAATGTTATGACATCAGACATATGACATCAACATTGTTCAACTTTGTTTTACCAAAATTCCAACCAATACAAGAACGAACAATCTCCCCCTTTGGCTAATTTTGGCTGAAATAATCTCTGCCAACATCAGAGGTACCTGCAGCGGAAAAACTTCAAACACATAATATTCCAAAACACAACCAGCAGCAATCACATCCAAAATCTGCACAAGAACTAAACTCCCCCTCAAAACAAGAACCAGCATACCAGCTGTTCAAACATGCACATTCCCCCTCAAGCCCAGGCAACACATAGGCTAACTCTCCCCCTTTTTAGCCACAATTGGACAACTTCTACATCAAACACAAAGATCTGACATCCATTAAGACATGGTCAAATAGAAAGCTTCCCAAGGAACACAACTTCCAAAAACTTTGACTGGTCAGGCGATACAACCAATGGATTCTTATAGAACTATAAAATCCAAGCCTTCTTCCTTCTAACAGCACCAGACAACAAACAAGTATGAGTCAGTCTAACAAAGATGCAGAGAAGAAACACATGCAGGAGGTCAAGAAACCAGATCCACTGAAGAATAAGAACAAAACAATGACAGCAGCTGGGACTTCTTCAGGAGCAACAGAACAAGAATAACATCAGAGACAAGGATGAAAAACATCAAAAAACCTCCAGTGCAACTTCATGCTTCTGATGATGAATGGGATGAAGATTGGAAAACTTTTCTTGATGCAGGGGGTTGGGATAATCTTTAGACCCTTTATATGTTGCTTTTGATGTACTAAAATCTAATCTTGTATGCTTTCAGCAGTTGAATAAAATTCTGTTTCCTAAACATATGCAATAAATATCACACCTGCACAAGACACTTCCCAGCACATTTAATCCTCATATATGCAAATTACTAATTTGCTTCTTCATTTTTCAAATTGATTTGCATCTAAGTCCTTGGTAAAAATATCTGCTAACTGTTTTTCAGTAGCAACATGTTCCAGAGCAACTACTTTGTCTTCAACCAAATCTCTTATAAAATGATGACGTATATCAATATGCTTAGCTCTGCTATGTTGAATAGGGTTCTTAGAGATATTGACAGTACTCAGATTATCACAGTATAATGTCATGACATCTTGCTTGACATTGTATTCTCTTAACATCTGCTTCATCCAAATAAGTTGAGAACAACTACTCCCTGCTGCTATGTACTCAGCTTCAGCAGTAGAAAGAGACACATAGTTCTGCTTTTTACTAAACCATGATATCAAATTATTCCCTAAGAAGAAGCAACCTCCTGAAGTACTTTTTCTATCATCAGCACTCCCTGCCCAAACAGCATCACAAAAACCACATAACTCAGTACCTAATCCATGACTGTAAAGCATTCCATAGTCACTAGTCCCATTCACATATTTTAGAATCCTCTTCACTTGATTCAAGTGACTAACTTTAGGCTCAGATTGATATCTGGCACACACTCCAACAACAAAAGAAATATCAGGTCTGCTAGCTGTGAGATACAATAGGCTACCAATCATGCTTCTGTATAGACTTTGATCCACACTCACACCATGTTCATCTTTGGACAACTTTAAGTGAGTAGGAGCAGGTGTCCTCTTGTGATTAGCATTTTCCAGACCAAACTTCTTAACAATGTTCTTTGCATACTTGCTCTGGGATATGAATATTGAGTCTTCCATTTGTCTAACTTGTAGACCTAGAAAAAAGCTGAGCTCTCCAACAAGACTCATTTCAAACTCAGACTGCATCTGTTCCACAAAATGTTTCACCATTGCATCTGACATCCCACCAAATACTATGTCATCAACATATATTTGAGTTATCATCAGTTTTCCTCCTTCCTCTTTAACAAACAAAGTCTTATCAATCCCTCCTTTTCTGTAGCCATTTACAGCCAGGAATTCAGTAAGCCTTTCATACCAAGCTCTTGGTGCTTGCTTTAAACCATATAGAGCTTTCCTTAGTTTGTAAACATGGTCAGGAAATGTTGGATCAATAAATCCTTTTGGTTGATCAACATACACCTCTTCATTTAAGTAACCATTCAAGAAGGCACTCTTAACATCCATTTGAAAAAGCTTGAACTTGAAATTACAAGCCACCCCTAAAAGTAATCTGATAGATTCCAGTCTTGCCACAGGAGCAAAGGTTTCATCATAATCAATTCCTTCAACCTAAGTGTATCCCTGAGCAACTAATCTGGCCTTGTTTCTGGTGACCACTCCTTGTTCATCAGATTTATTCTTGTAAATCCACTTGGTGCCTATCACATTAGCTCCATCAGGCCTTGGAACAAGATTCGACACTTCATTCCTCTTGAATTGTTCCAACTCTTCATGCATGGCATTAATCCAGAATTCATCAGTCAGAGCTTCTTTGACATTCTTGGGCTCAATTTTGGAAACAAAACAAGAATTTGACACAACCTCTCTAGATCTAGTGCTAACCCCTGATTTAGGATCACCTATGATAAGCTCCTTTGGATGGTCCTTTTGAACTCTAATCGATGGTTCTTTATTAGATTGTTCAGGTTCAGGCTCAACATCAACAGGACTGGGAGACCCACTTCTGTCTTCAGTTTCTGCAGTGACTTCTTCAACTGATGTTTCAACATCATCCAGGACATCAGCATCTTCCTCCTTATCACTGTCATCAATCACCACATTTATAGACTCCATCATAACCTTTGTTCTGGTGTTGAAAACCCTGTAAGCTCTGCTATTTGTAGAGTATCCTAGAAAGATTCCCTCATCACTTTTAGGATCCAATTTTCTCCTCTGTTCACGATCTGACAAAATGTAACATTTACTTCCAAAAACATGAAAGCACTTCACAGCTGGCTTTCTCCCTTTCCACAGTTCATACAGAGTAGCTGAAGTCCCCCTTCTCAAGGTAACTCTATTGTGAATATAGCAAGCAGTGTTCATGGCTTCAGCCCAGAAATGGTAAGGAAGCTTTTTGGCATGAATCATTGCTCTAGCAAATTCTTGGAGAGTTCTGTTCTTCCTTTCAACAACTCCATTTTGCTGAGGAGTAATAAGAGAGGAAAACTCATGACTGATGCCTTCAGTAGAGCAGTAATCAGCAAACTTTCTATTTTCAAATTACCTCCCATGATCACTCTTTATTCTGATGACATTGCTCTCTTTCTCTCTTTGGAGTCTTTGACATAAATCTTTAAATACATCAAACACCTTTGTTTTGTCTTTGATGAAGCTTACCCAGGTGTACCTAGAATAGTCATCTACAACAACATAAGCATACTTCTTCCCACCTAGACTTTCTACCTGCATAGGTCCCATCAAGTCCATATGAAGAAGTTCCAAAACTTTAGAGGTGGTGTTTATGTTAAAGCTTCTTATGTGACATCTTGGTCTGCTTCCCTATTTGACAATCTCCACAAACTTTTCCTTCTTCAATATTGAGTTTAGGAATTCCCCTGACAGCTTCTGAAGATAAGATACTCTTCATTCCCTTCAGATGAAGATGTCCCAACTTCTGATGCCAGATTTTGACTTCATCATCTCTAGCAAACACACATGTTGAGGTACTTGAGTCTTGTTGCACCCATAGATAACAGTTGTCCTTAGACCTAACACCCTTCATGATGACTTCTCCTTTCTCATTTGTGACATTGCACTCAGATTTTGTAAAGTCTACTTTGAATCCTTGATCACAAAGTTGACTAATACTGATCAAATTTGCTGTCAACCCTTTGACAAGTAGAACATCATCCAGTCTAGGAGCACCAGCACAATTCAGCTTTCCCATCCTCTTGATTTCTCCTTTGACACCATCACCAAAGGTTATATGACCTGAAAACTGAAGCTTAACATCTACCAACAAATTCTTAACTCCTGTCATGTGTCTTGAACACCCACTATCAAAGTACCAGTCTTCTTTGGTAGAAACCCTAAGAGAGGTGTGAGCTACTAAGCTGGTAACTTTACCTTTTGGAACCCATTGCTTCTTATAATTGAAGGCCTTATTACCTTTGTGAAACTTCTGTCTGGGAGTATACTGATGTGTCTTCTGAGGATACCCATGTAGCTTATAACAGTAAGCCTTTATGTGTCCAAAACGCCCACAGTGATGACATCTCCAGCGCCTGAATATCTTCCTTGAAGGTATCCTGTCAGGATGTTTAAACATTTGTTTTAACATCACTGGTTTGGAGCTGGTTTTGTTGAATCCCAAACCACTTTTGTCTCCGGCAGTTTTTCCAATACTAAGAATGTTGTCTAGAGCATCAGTACCATTGTTCAACATTCTGACAGTTTTGGTCATAGAGTCCAGTTTAGAGTTAAGCATACTGACTTCATTTTCTAGATTAGTTTTTTCAGCATCTAACTGCACTATGATTTTCTTTAGCTTTTCTCCTTCAAGACAGACTTGTTCACTTCTCATGCACAGTTCTTTATAAGAGGCAGCAAGCTCTTCATAAGAAACCTCATCATCACATGAATCATCATCTGACTCACAAATCCCAATCATGGCTCTAACAAGCTTAGCTGATTCTTCTTCAGATTCACTCTCATTATCAGTATCAGACCAGGAAGCAGATAACCCCTCTTTCTGCTTTTTGAGATAAGTGGGACATTCTTTCTTGACATGACCATACCATTCACACTCAAAGCATTGAACTCCTTTGTCATTATTGGTCTTTTCTTCATCTCTAGTTTTCTTCCCCTGATCTCCTGATTTGTTGGTGTCAGTTGTGATGTTCTTGACATTAGGTTTGTAGATCCTGTCTATCCTTTTTAGAACCTTGTTAAACTGTCTTCCCAGCAGAACAATAGCTTTTGACAGTTCCTCTTGAGTTTCCTTCTTAACATCTTCAGTATTAGACACCAAAGTTATGCTTTTGGTCTTCTTTTCAGGCTCCTCATTCAATCCCAACTCAAAAGTTTGAAGAGAACCAATCAACTCATCAACTCTCATCTTGTTGATGTCTTGAGCTTCTTCAATGGCAGTCACCTTCATTTTATATTTCTTGGGAAGGGATCTGAGAATCTTCCATACCAGCTTCTCTTCAGTCATTCTTTCTCCTAAAGCACTAGAAGCATTGGACATCTCAAGAATATTCATGTGAAAATCATGAATGGTTTCATCCTCATTCATCTTCAGATTTTCAAACTTAGTTGTCAACAGTTGAAGTCTTGACATCTTAACCTTGGAGGTTCCTTCATGAGTAGTCTTCAAGATATCCCATGCTTTCTTAGCTACTTCACACGTATTTACCAGCCTAAAGATGTTCTTGTCAATACTATTAAAGATGGCATTCAAGGCTTTTGAATTTCCAAGTGCAAGCTCATCTTCTTCCTTGGTCCAATCTTCCTCAGGTTTCAGCTTTGTTGTACCATCCTTTTCAACAATAACAGGTGCTTTCCATTCTTTTAAGACAGCCTTCCAAGACCTGCTGTCTAATGACTTCAAGAAGGTAACCACCCGTGGTTTCCAATAGTCATAATTAGAGCCATCTAGAATAGGGGGTCTATTCACAAATCCACCACTCTCCTTGTCCATTGCACCATAAAGTATCAGCCCTAGATCTCACCCAGATGCAGAGCAGGATGCCTGCTCTGATACCAATTGAAATTCTGGTATCAGATGTGTGATGTTAAGTGTGATGTCACAACAACACAATCTCCTAATATGAACAACGCTATAACAACAGTAAATCAACACAATGAATTATTCACCCAGTTCGGTCTAACTACCTACGTCTGGGGGCTACCAAGCCAGGGAGGAAATTCACTATTTGTAGTATTAAATTACAGACTCAACAATCCCAGTTGACATCTACTAATCTTAATCACTACCCAATGACACTTCTACCTATGAGACCACTTAGATATGAGAAACCACTCACTCCCTAAATCACCTCAGTGACACAATCCAAAGATTACACTTTAAACCACACCTTGATCTTGCTTAACAGCTTTGATCAAGAACAACACACTCTTGCTTAAAAGCTTTAGAGTGAATACACTTACAACCCAAAATAGTAACACCTATTCAACCATGAAAGGTTTACACACACGAAAACACAAATGTGACTCTCAGTCTTTGCTCTCTTGTCTTCGTTATCTTATAACAAGGGTTGAGGCTGCTTTAAATATATTTCTGACTTGGGCTTGGACCTGTTCTAAAAAATCTGATTTGATTTGTTATTAAGCATAATTTAAAACAGATTTGATCTTCTAATCTTTTTAAATCTTTTCAAATCAGCCCTAATGTTAGTTACGTGATCTGCTCCATATCTGATTGAAAATATCTTCTCCAAGAAATTCGCATCCAATCTCCCTAATAGATATCCTCAAAACAAACAAACACGTGCAGCCCTAAAACATCCCACCTGATGTTCTGATGTTCTAATAACTGATGTCAAGACATCGAGTTTAACATCAGCATATAAAACTTCAACCCTGCAACAACTAATGTTAGGAACCAATGTTATGACATCAGACATATGACATCAACATTATTCAACTTTGTTTTACCAAAATTCCAACCAATACCAGAACTAACAATCCCCCCTTTGGCTAATTTTGGCTAAAACAATCTCTGCCAACATCAGAGGTACCTGCAGCGGAAAAACTTCAAACACATAATATTCCAAAACACAACCAGCAGCAATCACATCCAAAATCTGCACAAGAACTAAACTCCCCCTCAAAACAAGAACCAGCATACCAGCTGTTCAAACATGCACACTCCCCCTCAAGCCCAGGCAACACATAGGCTAACTCTCCCCCTTTTTAGCCACAATTGGACAACTTCTACATCAAACACAAAGATCTGACATCCATTAAGACATGGTCAAACAGAAAGCTTCCCAAGGAACACAACTTCCAAAAACTTTGACTGGTCAGGCGATACAACCAATGGATTCTTATCGAACTATAAAATCCAAGCCTTCTTCCTTCTAACAGCACCAGACAACAAACAAGTATGAGTCAGTCTAACAAAGATACAGGGAAGATACACATGCAGGAGGTCAAGAAACCATATCCACTGAAGAATAAGAACAAAACAATGACAGCAGCTGGGACTTCTTCAGGAGCAACAAGAACAAGAACAACATCAGAGACAAGGATGAAAAACATCAAAAAACCTCCAGTGCAACTTCATGCTTCTGATGATGAATGGGATGAAGATTGGAAAACTTTTCTTGATGCAGGGGGTTGGGATAATCTTTAGACCCTTTATATGTTGCTTTTGATGTACTAAAATCTAATCTTGTATGCTTTCAGCAGTTGAATAAAATTCTGTTTCCTAAACATATGCAATAAAGATCACACCTGCAAAAGACACTTCCCAGCACATTTAATCCTCATATATGCAAATTCCTAATTTGCTTCTTAATTTTTCAAATTGATTTGTATCTAAGGCCTTGGTAAAAATATCTGCTAACTGCTTTTCAGTAGCAACATGTTCTAGAGCAACTACTTTGTCTTCAACCAAATCTCTTATAAAATGATGACGTATATCAATATGCTTAGTTCTGCTATGTTGAATAGGTTTCTTAGAGATATTGATAGTACTCAGATTATCACAGTATAATGTCATGACATTTTGCTTGACATTGTATTCTGTTAACATCTGCTTCATCCAAACAAGTTGAGAACAACTACTCCCTGCTGCTATGTACTCAGCTTCAGCAGTAGAAAGAGACACACAGTTCTGCTTTTTACTAAACCATGATATCAAATTATTCCCTATGAAGAAGCAACCTCCTGAAGTACTTTTTCTATCATCAGCACTCCCTGCCCAATCAGCATTACAAAAACCACATAACTCAGTACCTGATCCATGACTGTAAAGCATTCCATAGTCACTAGTCCCATTCACATATTTTAGAATCCTCTTCACTTGATTCAAGTGACTAACTTTAGGCTCAGATTGATATCTGACACACACTCCAACAGCAAAAGAAATATCAGGTCTGCTAGCTGTGAGATACAATAGGCTACCAATCATGCTTCTGTATAGACTTTGATCCACACTCACACCATGTTCATCTTTGGACAACCTTAAGTGAGTAGGAGCAGGTGTCCTCTTGTGATTAGCATTTTCCAGACCAAACTTCTTAACAATGTTCTTTGCATACTTGCTATGGGATATGAATATGGAGTCTTCCATTTGTCTAACTTGTAGACCTAGAAAATAGCTGAGCTCTTCAACAAGACTCATTTCAAACTCAGACTGCGTCTGTTCCACAAAATGTTTCACCATTGCATCTGACATCCCACCAAATACTATGTCATCAACATATATTTGAGTTATCATTAGTTTTCCTCCTTCCTCTTTAACAAACAAAGTCTTATCAATCCCTCCTTTTCTGTAGCCATTTACAGCCAGGAATTCAGTAAGCCTTTCATACCAAGTTCTTGGTGCTTGCTTCAAACCATAGAGAGCTTTCCTTAGTTTGTAAACATGGTCAGGAAATGTTGGATCAATAAATCCTTTGGGTTGATAAACATACACCTCTTCATTTAAGTATCCATTCAAGAAGCCACTCTTAACATCCATCTGAAAAAGCTTGAACTTGAAATTACAAGCCACCCCTAAAAGTAATTTGATAGATTCCAGTCTTGCCATAGGAGCAAAGGTTTCATCATAACCAATTCCTTCAAACTAAGTGTATCCCTGAGCAACTAATTTGGCCTTGTTTCTGGTGACCACTCCTTGTTCATCAGATTTATTCTTGTAAATCCACTTGGTGCCTATCACATTAGCTCCATCAGGCCTTGGAACAAGATTCCACACTTCATTCCTCTTGAATTGTTCCAGCTCTTCATGCATGGCATTAATCCAGAATTCATCAGTCAGAGCTTCTTTGACATTCTTGGGCTCAATTTTGTAAACAAAACAAGAATTTGACACAACCTCTCTAGATCTAGTGCTAACCCCTGATTTAGGATCACCTATGATAAGCTCACTTGGATGGTCCTTTTGCACTTTAATAGATGGTTCTTTATTAGATTATTCAGGTTCAGGCTCAACATCAACAGGACTGGGAGACCCACTTCTGTCTTCAGTTTCTGCTGTGACTTCTTCAACTGATGTTTCAACATCATCCAGGACATCAGCATCTTCCTCCTTATCACTGTCATCAATCACCACATTTATAGACTCCATCATAACCTTTGTTCTGGTGTTGAAAACCCTGTAAGCTCTGCTATTTGTAGAGTATCCTAGAAAGATTCCCTCATCACTTTTAGGATCCAATTTTCTCCTCTGTTCACGATCTGACAAAATGTAACATTTACTTCCAAAAACATGAAAGTACTTCACAGTTGGCTTTCTCCCTTTCCACAGTTCATACAGAGTAGCTGAAGTCCCCCTTCTCAAGGTAACTCTGTTATGAATATAGCAAGCAGTGTTCATGGCTTCAGCCCAGAAATGGTAAGGAAGCTTTTTGGCATGAATCATTGCTCTAGCAGATTCTTGGAGAGTTCTGTTCTTCCTTTCAACAACTCCATTTTGCTGAGGAGTAATAAGAGAGGAAAACTCATGACTGATGCCTTCAGTAGAGCAGTAATCAGCAAACTTGCTATTTTTAAATTCCCTCCCATGATCACTCCTTATTCTTATGACATTGCTTTCTTTCTCTCTTTGGAGTCTTTGACATAAATCTTTAAATACATCAAACACCTCTGTTTTGTCTTTGATGAAGCTTACCCAGGTGTACCTAGAATAGTCATCTACAACAACATAAGCATACTTCTTCCCACCTAGATTTTCTACCTGCATAGGTCCCATCAAGTCCATATGAAGAAGTTCCAAAACTTTGGAGGTGGTGTTTATGTTGAAGCTTCTGATGTGACATCTTGGTCTGCTTCCCTATTTGACAATCTCCACAAACTCTTCCTTCTTCAATATTGAGTTTAGGAATTCCCCTGACAGCTTCTGAAGATATGATTCTCTTCATTCCCTTCAGATGAAGATGTCCCAACTTCTGATGCCATATTTTGACTTCATCATCTCTAGCAAACACACATGTTGAGGTACTTGAGTCTTGTTGCACCCATAGATAACAGTTGTCCTTAGACCTAACACCCTTCATGATGACTTCTCCTTTCTCATTTGTGACATTGCACTCAGATTTTGTAAAGTCTACTTTGAATCCTTGATCACAAAGTTGACTAATACTGATCAAATTTGTTGTCAACCCTTTGACAAGTAGAACATCATCCAGTCTAGGAGCACCAGCACAATTCATCTTTCCCATCCTCTTGATTTCTCCTTTGACACCATCACCAAAGGTTATATGACCTGAAGACTGAAGCTTAACATCTACCAACAAATTCTTAACTCCTGACATGTGTCTTGAACACCCACTATCAAAGTACCAGTCTTCTTTGGTAGAAACCCTAAGAGAGGTGTAAGCTATTAAGCTGGTAACTTTACATTTTGGAACCCATTGCTTCTGATAATTAAAGGCCTTATTACCTTTGTGAAACTTCTGTCTGGGAGTATACTAATGTGTCTTCTGAGGATACCCATGTAGCTTATAACAGTAAGCCTTTATGTGTCCAAAACGCCCACAGTGATGACATCTCCAGCGCCTGAATTTCTTCCTTGAAGGTATCCTGTCAGGATGTTTAAACATCTATTTTAACATGACTGGTTTGGAGCTGGTATTGTTGAATCCCAAACCACTTTTGTCTCCAGCAGTTTTTCCAATACTAAGAATGTTGTCTAGAGCATCAGTACCATTGTTCAACATTCTGACAGTTTTGGTCATAGAGTCCAGTTTAGAGTTGAGCATACTGACTTCATTTTCTAGATTAGTTTTTTCAGCTTCTAACTGCACTATGATTTTCTTTAGCTTTTCTCCTTCAAGACAGACTTGTTCACTTCTCATGCACAGTTCTTTATAAGAGGCAGCAAGCTCTTCATAAGAAACCTCATCATCACATGAATCATCATCTGACTCACAAACCCCAATCATAGCTCTAACAAGCTTAGCTGATTCTTCTTCAGATTCACTCTCACTATCAGTATCAGACCAGGAAGCAGATAACCCCTTTTTCTGCTTTTTGAGATAAGTGGGACATTCTTTCTTGACATGACCATACCATTCACACTCAAAGCATTGAACTCCTTTGTTATTATTGGTCTTTTCTTCATCTCTAGTTTTCTTCCCCTGATCTCCTGATTTGTTGGTGTCAGATGTGATGTTCTTGACATTAGGTTTGTAGCTCCTGTCTATCCTTTTTAGAACCTTGTTAAATTGTCTTCCCAGCAGAACAATAGCTTTTGACAGTTACTCCTGAGTTTCCTTCTTAACATCTTCAGTATTAGACACCAAAGCTATGCTTTTGGTCTTCTTTTCAGGCTCTTCATTCAATCCCAACTCAAAAGTTTGAAGAGAACCAAACAACTAATCAACTCTCATCTTGCTGATGTCTTGAGCTTCTTCAATGGCAGTCACCTTCATTTCATATTTCTTGGGAAGGGATCTGAGAATATTCCTTACCAGCTTCTCTTCAGTCATTATTTCTCCTAAAGCACTAGAAGCATTGGACAGCTCAAGAATATTCATGTGAAAATCATGAATGATTTCATACTCATTCTTCTTCAGATTTTCAAACTTAGTTGTCAACAGTTGAAGTCTTGACATCTTAACCTTGGAGGTTCCTTCATGAGTAGTCTTCAAGATATCCCATGCTTTCTTAGCTACTTCACACGTATTTACCAGCCTAAAGATGTTCTTGTCAATACCATTAAAGAAGGCATTTAAGGCTTTTGAATTTCCAAGTGCAAGCTCATCTTCTTCCTTTGTCCAATCTTCCTCAGGTTTCAACTTTGTTGTACCATCCTTTTCAACAATAACAGGTGCTTTCCATTCTTTTAAGACAACCTTCCAAGCCCTGCTGTCTAATGACTTCAAGAAGGTAACCACCCGTGGTTTCCAATAGTCATAATTAGAGCCATCTAGAATAGGGGGTCTATTCACAAATCCACCACTCTCCTTGTCCATTGCACCATAAAGTATCAGCCCTAGATCTCACCCAGATGCAGAGCAGGATGCCTGCTCTGATACCAATTGAAATTCTGGTATCAGATGTGTGATGTTAAGTGTGATGTCACAACAACACAATCTCCTAATATGAACAAGGCTATAACAACAATAAATCAACACAATGAATTGTTCACCCAGTTCGGTCTAACTACCTACGTCTGGGGGCTACCAAGCCAGGGAGGAAATTCACTATTTGTAGTATTAAATTACAGACTCGACAATCCCAGTTGACATCTACTAATCTTAATCACTACCCAATGACACTTCTACCTAAGAGACCACTTAGATATGAGAAACCACTCACTCCCTAAATCACCTCAGTGACACAATCCAAAGATTACACTTTAAACCACACCTTGATCTTGCTTAACTGCTTTGATCAAGAACAACACACTCTTGCTTAAAAGCTTTAGAGTGAATACACTTACAACCTAAAATTGTAACACCTATTCAACCATGAAAGGTTTACTCACACGAAAACACAAATGTGACTCTCAGTCTTTGCTCTCTTGTCTTCGTTATCTTCCAACAAGGGTTGAGGCTGCTTTAAATATATTTCTAACTTGGGCTTGGACCTGTTCTAAAAAATCTGATTTGATTTGTTTTTAAGCAGGATTTAAAACAGATTTGATCTTCTAATCTTTTTAAATCTTTTCAAATCAGCCCTAATGTTAGTTACGTGATCTGCTCCATATGTGATTGAAAATATCTTCTCCAAGAAATTCGCATCCAATCTCTCTAATAGATATCCTCAAAACAAACAAACACGCGCAGCCCTAAAACATCCCACCTGATGTTCTGATAACTGATGTCAAGACATCAAGTTTAACACCAGCATATAAAACTTCAACCCTGCAACAACTAATGTTAGGAACCAATGTTATGACATCAGACATATGACATTAACATTGTTCAACTTTGTTTTACCAAAATTCCATCCAATACAAGAACTAACACCCAACATTGAATCTTTCAAGCCCAACAGGGGCAATCACGCTCCCTAGTCATATCTGGCTTGCTCAAAATGGGTCGAGTAGTCAAACACTCTCACCATCCCCATAAAACCCAAAGTCCAATCCTTTATTGGAAACTACTCAAAAGTCCACACTCGTTGGCACCTTCAAATCTACCCTTTAAAGTCCAATCTTCATTGGCAACCATTAAAAGTCCACAGTCGTTGGCATCCTCATAACACCAAAATAACAAATGTCCAATTTCATTTGGAAAATACCAAATCCAATCCCTGGTGATACCCTCAACAAGGAAACCTATCCCCAGTGCGCCCGATCATTTGCATCGTCATGTGCATGACATGCTAGCATAACATTACATAATCATATCAAGCACTAGCATATCTTGTGCATTCGTATGTGCATTAGATTCCCCAACAGTTGCATCTTAGTATGTGTTTCTGTGCATCATGCAATACATGACATTCCAATCCCCAGCAACATAGCATAACAGGATCCAGGATCAGTTCACAAGCATCTTGGCCAGTCCTCCTTCAAAATCGACTATATTCCTCTGAAAAAGAGTTGATACCACGCATGTGCACATGGAATCCTACTCCCTAGCAAGTCGTTCTTCAGCCATGCATTTGATAATGATAATCCCCAGCAGCTGTTGCTATTCTTACTCCCCAAGTAGAGGTTATCCTAGAAATTTTGTGAGCTTTCCCCTGCAGAGCCGGCACATTTCCTCCAACAGGAATCTTCCTCAACTATTCCTCAACAAATTTACCACAGAGATACTGCTTTGGTACCATCGAAGAACCTTAATGGATAAGGGACTGCTTCGACAACCCAGAGAATCGTCTGCCTTCAGAGATACTGCTTTGGTATCATCGAGGAACCTTAATGGATAAGGGTCTGCTTCAACGACCCAGAGAATCTTCTGCCTTTAGAGATACTGCTTTGGTATCATCAAGGAACCTTAATGGATAAGGGACTGCTTCGACGATCCTGAGAATCGTCTGCCTTCAGAGATACTGCTTTGGTATCATCAAGGAACCTTAATAGGTAAGGTACTACTTCGACGATCCAGAGAATCGTCTGCCTTCAGAGATACTGCTTTTGTATCATCGAAGAACCTTAATGGATAAGGGAATGCTTCGAAGATCCTGATTTAGAGATAATGCTTTGGTATCATCGAGGAACCTTAATGGATAAGGTACTGCTTCGACGATCCAGAGAATCGTCTACCTTCAGAGATACTGCTTTGGTATCATCGAAGAACCTTAATGGATAAGGGACTTCTTCGAGGACCCAGAGCATTGTCTACCTTCAGAGATACTGCTTTGGTATCATCGAGGAATCTTAACAGATAAGGGACTGCTTCGACGACCTAGAGAATCGTCTGCCTTGAGAGATACTGATTTGGTATCATCGAGGAACCTTAATGGATAAGGGACTGCTTCGACGATCCATAGAATTGTCTGCCTTCAGAGATACTGCTTTGGTATCATCGAGGAACCTTAATGGATAAGGTACTGCTTCGACGATCCAGAGAATCGTCTGCCGTCAGAGATACTGCTTTGGTATCATCGAAGAACCTTAATGGATAAGGGACTGCTTCGACGACCCAGAGAATCGTCTACCTTCAAAGATACTACTTTAGTATCGTCGAGGAACCTTAATGGATAAGGGATTGCTTCGACTACCCAGAGAATCGTCTGCCTTCAGAGATACTGGTTTGGTATCATTAGAGAACCTTAATGGATAAGGGACTGCTTCGACGACCCAGAGAATATTCTGCCTTCAGAGATATTGCTTTAGTATCATCGAGGAACCTTAATGGATAAGGGACTGCTTCGACGATCCTGAGAATCGTCTGCCTTCAGAGATACTACTTTGGTATCATCGAGAAACCTTAATGGATAAGGTACTGCTTCGACGATCCAAAGAATCATCTGCCGTCAGAGATACTGCTTTGGTATCATCGAAGAACCTTAATGGATAAGGAACTGCTTCGATGATCCTGAGAATCGTCTGCCTTCAGAGATACTGCTTTGGTATCATCGAGGAACCTTAATGGATAAGGTACTACTTCGACGATCCAGAGAATCGTCTGCCTTCATAGATACTGCTTTGGTATCTTCGAAGAACCTTAATGGATAAGGGACTGCTTCGACGACCCAGAGAATAATCTACCTTCAGAGATACTATTTTGGTATCATCGAGGAACCTTAACTGATAAGGGACTGCTTCGACGACCTAGAGAATCGTCTGCTTTCATAGATACTGCTTTGGTATCATCGAGGAGCCTTAGCGGATAAGGGACTGCTTCGACAACCCAGAGAATCTTCTGCCTTTAGAGATGTTACTTTGGTATCATCGAGGAACCTTAATGGATAAGGGACTGCTTCGACGACCCAGAGAATCGTCTACCTTCAGAGATACAACTTTGGTGTTGCGAAGAACCTTAATGTATAAGGGACTGCTTCGACCACCCCAAAAAGCCTCTAGTTATTTTGTTCAGTTTGAACCCCGTTATCTCATTCTGTCAACTTTCACTCTATAGCACTTTACTTTTTGTCGGACAAATTTTGGGGTCTTCTTATATCTAATTGAATTCTACCCTAAAAATGAACGCCATGCAATGGCTCATTCTCTCGGATCCAAGACAATTAGATAGGGGCATCTGTCATACCCCAAATTTGTCCTACCCTCTCACGATCTAAATTTCAAGACAAAATTGACTGCTCGAATTACATAACTGGTTCATTTCAAGGCAGGGTCATTTAGTTTCAGGTGGTCTTAGACTATACTTCAAAGATAAGTCCAAGTCGTGTTTCAAGCTTAAAACCATGTCTTGTCAAGTTGTGATTCAAGGAGATGCGAGACCATGTTTAGAGCTCATTTAAGCCATGACCGATGAACTTTCAAGTTACATTCCAAAATGGATTCTAAGTTTTGTTTCAAAGTTGCTAAGGATGTGTGATTAATTAAGACACGAGATTAGAAATAGTTGGAGTCTTTTTGTGAATCATGAGGAAGAACTATTTACACTAGCTTCAAGTTGGTTTCCAACTTTTATTGGTAAAATTATAGTTCATATAGTTCAAGTTGGTTCTTATTTTCTCAACGAATCATGAAAATCAAATTGGCAAGAGGAATCATTGCTCCAAGGCATAAGTAATCATCATATAACCTACTTCATGATCAAACCATGTTACATGTGGTGTCTTGGGTTATTTAGAGATGAAGACAAGTTTGAGGAGAGGGTGTTATTCATGGCGTAAATTGCATGATTGATTCAAATATACTACAAAATTGCTAAAGCGCAGACCCACTCAAGATCAAGAGACATGCCATAAATACAAGAGGTCTAAATGATGAGGCAAGCTCACTAAGCATACTTAGAGGTCCTTTATGGGCAAGCCGTACGTGAAGTTTTTTTTTAAATTTCTGTAAGCCATGAAGAGATCATTTTCAAGACATTAAGTCACTTTGAATGGTTCTTCAAGATTGAAGTTCTTCAAGTTAAGTTTATTTGCAGACCATTTTGGAAACTAGAAAACCAAAGATTCATTCAAGTTTAAAAATCTAACAAGTCATTACACCATGCAAGATTACAAGGTAAGTTACACAAAGTACTGCCACGAGGAACTACATGTTTAATTCTACAATTTTGTGATTAAAGGACAACATCCTAATTCTAATGCCTAAAAGACTAAGTGACAAGTTCTATTATAAAGGTTACGGCAGTATGTCAAAACTGCTCCGGTTTCTATGCCATCCGTACCTAGTCCTTCATAGCTTCACCTTCATGTTGTCTCCATCATACCAAGAAATATGCCAAGAAAATAAAATACATGTCAATATCAATCAATATCAGCCCATGATAGAATAACAATCATCGATTCTACCTGCATCAAATGTCCAAAATTACAAAGGTAACAAGGCAGAATTACAAATTGATTACAAAGGCACATTATGTGGAAATAAACATGTTTCAAAATCTTAGTCATACCTAGGAGCAGCCTTGAGACCTCACTTTGCCATGATCAAAACCAAACCAATTTCCAGCATTCAAAATTCAGTCCTGCAAATTCAATCCAATTTGTTCTTATTCCAAAAATCAATTCCAAAGTTCACATATTCATATCATAATGCTTACATTTCATGATATTCATATTCATATACACATCCAATCCCATTTCAAACAATTCACCCAAATTCAGTTCATTCCTAACCAGTTCTAAGATTCAGTTTGTCATTCTAATACATTTAAAAAAAAGACAAACCAAGTCAAAGTCTGCATCAGTGAGAAAAGGACAAGAGGGTATACAGTCTGAACAAGAAGACAAAGGATGCAGAGCATAGCAGAGGTAACAGAGACCAAAGTTTCACCAAATTGGAATTCCTTTTGAACATCAAGAAAGCATTGTAAGCAATACCATAACAAGGATTCAACAACATCTTTCAAGAAAATCAAACCCTGATTTCTGCAGTATATAAACAGCCACAAGAGAACAACGAGGGGGGCCTCCATTAACACAAAAAACCCTAGAATTCTATTGCGCAAGAAATCACCCACTGTCCTTACTAAAGCTCTAAAATATTCCTAAAAATACTCAGAGCTTCACATTGAAACTCTGAGCTAATTTGAGCTCAACCTCACAACGCAACGACTCATAACAAAATTTTCAGACAAAGAAAAGGAAAGCTGTGAATCCGTACCTTTCGCCGGAAAACTGAAATCAGAACTACTCCAATTTAGGTATGATTTACTTCATCTGTGCATTATAATCCTTGATTTGTACTCCCTGTGCTTTGCTGCGTCTGAAACCCTTACCAATCGCTTGTGGTTGCTCTTTAATCTGTAGGTTTGTGTTTTTAGGGTTTCGAAATCGTGAGTTAGGGTAGTTTTTTTTGTGAAACCCGAGTTAAAATTTGAACTCGGCGCCCCCTTTTATGTAGGTTTAGGTTATTGGGTAGTAGGTGGACGGAGAGGAGGGGCGGCACCGCCGCCAACCACCTCCTTCTCCGGTTAAACTAGGTTTACGGCGGTGAGTTGGTTTGTAGAGAAAGATTAAGTTAGGAGAGAAAGAGGTGAACGAGAGAGAGAATAGATTTGAGGTTTTGAACCCCCACTCTCTCATTTTAGCTTAATACTTTGGTAGGTGGGATGCTGATAAGTGTCACCGGTTGCCACCCTTAGTTGGATCCCATGCGTGTGTCCATGATCCCTTTATCGTGTACGCATGCTTTCTGGCCACCGGATCTTGGGTCAAAGCTGACCCTGTCCAACATCCCATGATGGACTCCTCCCAGCGAGTGGGCTTAGGTGGTCTTGGGCTTAGGAATTCTACTAACCACACCCCCAAAGTAATCTGGCACATTTTGTTTTTTATTTGAGTTTTTTTTTTAGTTCTCAATAATACAATTTATTTTAATATTACTTTATAATTATAAAAATCTAAAAAAAAAAACTATTTATTAAGCAATTTCTTTTTGGAGAAAAAAACTTAAAATCTATTTGTTAAATTGATTTTTATTAATTTTATTAAAATCATTTATTTAATATTAACTAATTATTTTTAGTTTTATTAAATATTTGATTTTAGTTTAATTAATTATATTAATTCATTTTCCAAAATTCTAAAAACTAAAAAAATCTTTTTCTTTAATCAAATTTCAATTAATTTTATTAAATCATTTTATTTAATATTAATTAACTTTAGTAGTTAGTTTTATTAAATATTCTAGTTTAATTTAATTAATCATATGAGTTTTCTTTTTTCCATTCTAAAAAATATAAAAACAAATTAATTTAGATTTTCTCCTCCTTTAGATTAACCTTAGGAATTTAGGATATTAGTTATACTAACATGTTTGATTATATTTCCTCGTCCGCTTTGTTTAATTTGTGATCTTTGTATGGTGTTTATACTTTTCTCATATGGATGGTTATCATGCCTTGATTATATTTATGTCATTCATCATATGCTTGTCCAAACCAAACTCTTTTCAAACTAATACCTTTACTTAATGTCAAGCCCTTTTCAAACACCTTGTAAGTCGATTGTTTTCACGATCGCAATCAACCTCACATAGCTTGATCCAACGTCAAGCATTTTTCAAAACAAATTCAATTAACGACCAATTCATCCTCAAGCGTACTTGATCCATATATCAAGTCCCTTTACCTAACTTGTAAGTCGAGCGCTTTTGCCTCGCAATCGACCTTACCGTTAACCATTAGGACCTCCTTTCCATTAGTCCTCAACCATTTCGCACGCAAATTCAAACCTCGATCAAAATCGAGCTTTTTTTTTCAAATCAAATCAATACATTTAATCATACTTAAACACCATTTCTTAAAAGATAAAAAGGAGGGGGGTGGAGTCTTCGATCTTTCTCCTTAATTGTTTGGGTGCGAGTTCTCTTACTCGTGTGTGGACAATTGACGCCTCTAAAAGACTTTTAAATCGACAACATTCAAACCAATTTCTTAGCACTCATTAAAACACGTAATCCATATCCAAACATTGTTTTCATAAAAGGTGAAGTGAGGGTGGTCGAGTCTTTGGCCCTTCTCCTCAATTGTTTGATGCGAGTTCTCTTACTCGTGTGTGAACAATTGTCATCTCTAAAACATCTAAAAACTCTCCTTTCCCGCCTTATGCGATCGAAGCCCTAAAACACATACAAATCAAATTTATTTTCTTAAATCAAACTCTTTAATACTCTTAATTATATTCAAACACAACTTCCTAAAAGGTGATGTGAGGGTGGTCGAGTCTTCGATCCTTCTCCTTAATTATTTGGGTGCGAGTTCTCTTACTCGTGTGTGGACAATTGACGCCTATAAAAAACACAAACCAACCAACCGTAGTCCCACGAACTACGAATGCTCTGACTTTCCCATTGCACGAGGGAATACGTAGGCACAAGGGATCTAATCCTTGCCGAGCACCCTAATAAAAAAACACCCATTTTCCCTTTTAAAAACGAGCCCTTTTACTTTAGAAGATAACAAACAAACGTAGCTAACTTTCTCACGAATCGAATCAAGAGGTTCTCGTTGAGTACAACGGACGTAGAGGGTGTTAATACCTTCCCTCTTGCGTAACCGACTCCCGAACCCGAATTTGGTTGCGATGACCATTTTCTTATCCTTTAAAAGGTTTTATCGATATTTTCCTATTCCTTCCTTGAAATGAATAAAGTTCGATGGCGACTCTGTTTCGAACAGTTTTTTCCGTTTCCATCGCGAGGATCGTATTTTTCGAGGTACGACACTTCCCCAATGTTCTTTTCAAAGCAAAAGAACAAGGAGCGTGAATGTTGACAACATAATAAAATTTAGTTTTCCACCTAACCTTAATTCCCAAGAATCCTGAACCTCTGAAGCTACATAAGACTTCAACCGAGTTAGTTTTCCAAAGAATAAGCAAACCACCCGACATCCCCTCTGAATTTGAAAAAGAGTAATCAATATCTTCCCTACTCCATAAGCTCCGAGCTACACAATCCGACAAATCTTTAGTTTTGGTTTCTTGTATTAGAAATAAGTCCGCTTTTCCCTTAGAAATAATGTGAGAAATTCTACTCCTTTTAACTCTACTACACCCTCCTCTAATATTCTAAGAACCCACAATCATTTCAACACTTTTAAATTCGCATTCCCTCTAAACATTTTAACTTTATCAGCTCTCTCCATTTCAACAATTCTTCTTTGAAAATCTCCCTTAGATTCCCCCTTCGCTACACCTAGATTGGAAATTGCCTCCCACAATTTGTCACCAAGATTAGTGTCTAAATTCTCAAATAATCTTATATTGCACCTACCGATTCCAGACTCCGCCGAATGTTCGCCATTGAAAAACACCCTCTTATCCGTCTCCCTGCTGTTAGCGCAAGGCAACAGAACACCCCCTGCAGCTGGTAAAATGATTGGAATATCCCTCTTCCTCCCTTTGCCACATTTTTTCTTCCTAGGCCACCTGTTTGAACCTATGAAATGACCACCCACCTCATAAACGTGTTTTAATTTAATACTTTTCAACACTTTCTTTTTCCTGCAACATTTTATTTTATCTTTCGTTGGGTTCATCTCATTAAATCCTTCTCCCAAGGAGTTACACGCCTGCTGCTTCTCAAAAAAGGAACATGGGACCGTGGACCCGATAGACCCCTGCAAGGCACTCCCTTCCACACTAATACCCTGACTTATCATACTAGGCTGTTGAAAAATCCATTTTAGAGAGGATAAGGCTTTATCGAAGGACACACTGCCTGCCACCTTTTCATTATCCTTCCCCATGTCCCTTTCAATGTGCTTTGAAGTCTGCAAAGAACTATCTGTACTATTACCCAGCGGACAAGGGGCTCCACCAAATCCCATTCCATCTTCCAGCCTATCCTCCACATCGCGTACCAGAGAAAGAACATCGAACCCGGAAACCTCCGAACCAACCTCCTCTTTAATTTCAAGTTATCACTATTCATATGTTGTTTATTTTTATTAATTTTATTTATGTAGTAGCGTTCAAAGAGACACTCCTGTACCTATTTGTCAGCTTTTTTTAATGAACACACGCGTAAAAATATAAACGAGTATGTTTTATTAGTTTTGATTTTAATTTAAATTATTTGCGTAATAAACTTTGTAATATACACAACTATATTTATCTGGTCGTTTTTTAATGCGTAAGCAATAAATGGAAAATACTACCGTATTTTTTATTCTCTCTCATAAATGTTGTCTTTACCATTTAACATAAAACTCTTTCTCTTTTAATCCAAAAAAAATCCAAATTAAAACAATAAATTCACCAAACAAAAAGTTGCATCACAATTGGGTTGTTTCTTTAAAAGGTTCACAACCCAAAAATATTAATTCACATAACCGAACATATACTGATAAATAAAACATAATAATAACAAAAGCAAATATTTTTTTAAGCAAGCTATAGTTTCAATTAACAATTTTTACAACAAAAGTAAGATATATTTTCTGTAAAAAAAAAATTGTGTAGCAGAAAACCACTTTTACCAATTGTGGTTGCATTATCATTAACACAATAGAAGAGGATATGGTTGAGAAGGAGAACATATCTAATGATCATGTTATACGGACTCGTAAACATGCAGAAGATGAGTTATGGAAAATTCTGAGGATTAAAGAAAGCTTGCTTCATCAAAAGGCTGGAACCAGATGGATTGAAGATGGAGATCGAAATACTGCTTATTTTCATTCAGTTATGAGACACCGCAATCTAATGAATACTATATCTGAAGTAGAAGTTGGTAACAGAATTGTTGAAGATGTAGTGGGGGTCAAAGAAGGAGTAGCATGTCATTTTGAAAAGAGGATGAGTTCGACCAACAAACCTATCCCTCACCTGAATTCTGATTACTTCAAGTGTCTAAATGAGCTAGATAGAGTCTCAGTGGAGAAGGACTTTGAGGATTCTGAAATTAAAGATGCAGTATTCCAATGTAATGGTGATAGGACTTCGGGACCGGACGGCTTTAGTCTGGAGTTTATTCAGAGATATTGGGAGATAGTTGGCAAAGATTTTACAAACTGTATCAAAGAGTTCTTTCTAGAAGCAAAATTTCCTAAGATTTTATCTTCTTCTTTTTTGGTGCCCATTCCAAAAAATGAGAAGCCCAGAAATCTTGACGAGTACAGACCGATATGTCTAGTCGGGTGCGTTTACAAGGTGGTCTCTAAGCTTTTGGCGGGCAGGCTGAAAAGTGTCATGGATAGGGTAATTTCTCCTGCACAAACTGCCTTTATTGCTGGGAGAAATGTACTTGATGGAATATTAGCTTTGAATGAGATGGTGGATTATTCAAGAAGAAGAAAAAGTAAGAGTTTAATCCTAAAAATTAACTTTGCAAAGGCTTACGACTGTGTTGAGTGGCCCTACATTCGACAAGTTATGAAGTTTATGGGGTTTGGTAACAAGTTTATGTAGTGGATTGAAGGAACGGGTTTAAAAAGCTTTATGTCAGTGCTCGTCAACGGCAGCCCTTCTCGTGAATTTAAGGTCTCTCGTGGGCTTCGTCAAGGAGATCCCTTATCACCTTACCTCTTTGCAATTGCCGCAGAAAGGTTAGCAACTTTGATGGAAAAGGCGAAAGACGTAGGGCTTTTCCATGGCATCAAAATAAATCAGAAGGAAACGTTCAATTTACTGCAATATGCAGATGATACTGTCATCATAGGAGAAGCCAATTGGAACAATGTTTGGGTGATGAAAGTGATTTTGAGAGGATTTCAACTTATGTCAGACCTAGAAATCAACTTCAACTAGAGTAGTCTTATCGGGTGTGGGGTAGACGAAACATTTATGAAGGCTTCAGAAAGATTTCTCGCTTGCAAGATTCAAACATGTCCTTTCAAATTTCTCAGCATTCAGATTGGCGGAAACCATAGATTGAACTCTTTCTGGAAGCCGGTAATTGACAAAGTTCATGCTAGACTTGCATCTTGGAAAAGCAGACTTTTGTCGATTGGTGGTAGAACTACGTTAATTAAATCTGTACTCACCAATATCCCAATACACTATATGTCGTTTTACCGAATGCCGAGAAAGGTTGTTAAAATTTTGATAGCATTTCAGAGGAGGTTTTTATGGAATGGTTCACCTTTAAAACAAGGCATTGCATGGATTAACTGGAACTTAGTGTGCAAACCTAGACAAGCTGGTGGTCTGGACATTATTGACATCCAGAGTTTGAAAAAAGCCTTACTCGCTAAGTGGATTTGGAAATGTTCGACTCCACATAATTACATTTAGTCTGACATTTTCCAGTCCAGGTATGGTAATTTCTTGAAGCATTTGGCTCGTGGAGATTCTCAAGTAGGATCGGGTAAAGCTTCACTATGGTGGCGTGATATTTGTCACCTGTCGCGGGAATTCGGAGGCCATTCCTTTTTCAGAAATACAGTTGCTACGGTAGGAAATGGAGAATCGGTTTCTTTTTGGTCATCGATTTGGTGTGTAGTCGCTGAAAATGGATTTTGGATTGGTGATAGCTGGAATTGAAGGTGGAAATGCAGGAAATAGAAGGTAATGAACTCATTATGCAATGGATGTATAGTTTACTCAACATGGTTCAACACATAACTCTGCGCAAGGAAGGTTTGGATAACTTCAAATGGAATTTAAACCAGAACCATGAGTTCTCGGTACATTCAGCTTGTGAATTCCTAGCTAGTAGGAAATTACCTTCTGTTACTTTCTCTGCTGATTTTCTGTTGGCTTTTAAATTAATTTGGGCTGCCTCTTCGCCGATTAAGACTTTGGTATTTGGTTGGCGCCTTCTACATGACCGTTTGCCTTCAAGAGATAATTTAAGGGCACGCGGCATTATATATTCAACTCACGATTCGGTATGTCCGTTATGTTTTCAGGTTGAGGAAAGTATGATTCATCTGCTATTTTATTGTACAAAATCATATCAGATTTGGAAGAAAATTATGGATTGGATTGGAGCTGTGGTTTATTTCAACGGATCCGTGGTGGAAATTTTAAGGAATTGGACATCTTCGTTACATTTATTGGGTGTTTCAATTCAAAATGCGGTCGGATTATGGCTTACTATTTGTTGGTGTTTGTGGAATGTTAGAAACAGAATTATGTTTAAGGACGAGATGTGGAACGACGAAACCTTATTTCACAACATTGTGATTTTATCTTAGAGGTAGATTGGGAAAAAATCTAATTTTACATGTAATTATTACAATTGGATCAAATCACCGTTAGATTTTTTGTAACAGTGGGTCCACAGTAGAATTTTGTACCTGGGTTCGGATACCCTTTTGTATCCGTTTTGAATACATTTTGCTTAGTAAAAAAAAATAATTGCATTTTACTTTGTTTTAGAATATAGAATGTCTTCAAGTGTCACATTATCTTTTCTTACTCCATAGTCAATTACTATTCTTTGACAAAAAGAAAAGTTTCATAAACGTTAAAATCCTAATAAAGACTCGGTTACAAAAATCATACAAAAAACAAAAACTACAAAAGCAATTACAAAAGAATCTATATAACAACAATCAATTTTCAGCCATACTAAAAATGGGTTCTTCGTCCGGGGTGGGAGTGATCTTGACCAGAAAGAAGCTTAATCTATTCTTTAAGAATCAAGAGATCTCTAATCAAAATTGAATAAATGAAAATATTATAGAATGAAAAAGGTTAATAAAAATTGTATTTTAATTGAGAAAGAGACAGAATTTACAAAAAGAAATAGAAGAAGATTTTTAACTTGTGTCACCACTTTAATGGAAGTTATAGGTGTGAGATTTTTTTTTTGTGAGGGATGGATGTTAGCTTTTCAATTGGTAACCAACAAAAGTTACTAACCACTCAAATTTTTAAATTAAACTATTTTTTTATTTATTAAAAAGATGAAGAGCAATTTTGGAAAAAAAATAGGCCACTCCAAAAATTTGTATCCTATTTATATATAGTTATAGATAATGATGAGTTTTGGAGAAATATAAAGAATTTAATTAGTATGTAATAATATTGTAAAATTATTTTACACTATAACCAATCACCCTCGTGTATTCTGCCACATTAGACTGCAATTTTTAAGTTAATGGTATGACCAATTTTTTCGGTAACAGCAAATAAGCAAATAACAATAGTAAAACTCTTTGATAGTACTATAGGAATGAGGATTTATGTTGACAACATTAAATGAAATAATGGATGGTGTGTTAGTATTTATAGTATATGAATTATGAAAGCGTGTTAAATTAGTGGAAGAAGAACCATAATTGGAGTTATGCAAGCAAGTTGCTGGTAGTGTTCGAGGAAGAGAATACCAACATAAACATTTTGATACTATAATTTGTCTCAGAAATAAACTCACCAATATTACATGTTTATATAATATTGTGAGAGATGCTTGGCATGAGAGTGCAGTGCTAGAAGCATTTCATTTTTAAAGTTTTATGGAGAGATTATGATGGTCATTGATCCGACTAAGCATTTCCGGTTACTGCGTTTTTATAGGAAGCAGGTTTAATACTGTTTACTTATTAAATTTGTGTATCTGAGGCTGTTATTTATATTTCAAGAAAAAAGTATGAAAAAAAGGGTTTTGGTGGGTATAGATGATGTTAAAAGCGACAACATGATATACTTTTGATCTCTTTTGTTATTCATTTATTCGGTGATAGGTGAAATCATTTTTGGACTGTCTTGGCTAGAATATATGCGTTCGGTTAGGTCTTTAATATATAGGAAAAAAATTTAAGTTTCTTTGGAGATTGGACTCCCTTTAACTTTTGAATAAAGTCGCCAATTGAATTGGAGACCGCATAGGTGTCTCCAATCCAATTGGCGACACCCTTATGGCCTTAACAAAGGATTGCCAATTGGAATGGCTACTTTTTTTTTATAAGCAAATATATTTCAAGGATACAAAGGGACATCTTAACCCATATACAAGAAAACCTCACCTAAAATTACCTTACATAAAATCACAAGGTGACTTAAACCAATCATAATAATTACAAGTAAAATCTTTCTTTAGTTTACCAATCCAAATCCACAAAAGAAATACAATCTTATGGACCACAACATCTCCATCCCATGTTTCATCGCAAAACATAATATTGTTCCTAAATAACCACAACACCCAACAAATTATAACCCAAATACCCATCACATTCTTAATGTCCACACCTAGGTGGTGAAGAGCACCAATCCAATCTCTACAGTGGACAAGGATATTATCAAATGGGATTATCCTAATACCCAACCAAGCAGAAATACTGTGTCACACCGTCAGAGATTTGTTGCAAAGGAAAAAAAATGAGCAGAATTTTCATCAACACCAAAACAAAACGGACAAACCTTAATGATCGTGAAGGCTGGATCAGATCCTGTAGAATCAGGCCGCCAAGTGCGTCAGGGATGCTGGTCGTATGGAGAGGAGGAGGGGTGTACCTGCAAGGTACTCTGACGCTCAAGTAAGTAAAGGTCAGAGAAAAAGGGGCAAGTACAAAGAGTGAATTCTTAGGGTGAATATTGGATACCTGACCCTCTCAAGCGAGAGGGTTTATATAGAGCCCCCAGCGCGTGGCCAACGGTCCTATTTTCGGGGCGAAATAACCATTTTCCACAAAGAATAGGTAACTGCCCAAACTAGCCGTTATGTCGGGCAGGGTGCCTGGAACTAGCCGTTATGTCGGGCATAAACGCAGTTCCGGGCACCTGTCCATTGCTGTTCGGGCAGTGAGAAAGTTGTGCGTAACGGGCATCAATGCCGGGGAGGAACGTTGCATTCCTTGCCCGGTTGGAGGGGCAGAAAGGTCACTTTTGCCCCGCTCTGTGGATTGGACTTGGGCAATTTGGGCCGCTCTGGAGTAGAGGCGGATTAGGCCAATTCTAGCCATTGGTCCAGTCCAGAACAGGAGCCCCCCAAGTCGTTGCTCCCGAGCATGGGAGTGATGACTTAAGGACTGCTCGTTGCTCCGTGGAGCCAGCATAAAGTCGTCGTTTGGAGACGAGGAGGATTGTCTCGAAGTGCTCGTGGCTCTCTGTGTTTGTGATATTCGTGGTCGTGACCTTATTGCCCGGTATTCGGGGAGATTAAGCGTCAGATAGAATTGGAAATGGTGGGCTGCCACGTGTGCCTCGAGCCCCGTGTAGCAGTTAATAGGTAATGATGGCTAGTGGGCAGTCATTATGGCCTACGGGCACGTGTGTGCACGTGCCCCTCAATATAAAAGGGGGGAGATTATCCCATTTTGCACTTTTTCTTTCTGATTTCTCTTCGCCTCTTCTGCGTTCTTGCCCGTCACCGTCTTCAGTGCATCCGACCACCATGCCAAGCTTCGAGCAATCTCTTTCTTCTACTCAAATCAAGTAAGTTTTCTGATCTGTAGCTTGTTTTACTTCCTTTTGTTGTTAGTGGTAGATTGTATGCGGTTAGGGTTAGCTTTAGGTGATAAAATAGGTAGATTTCTGGCGAGTGTTGGTGGTGGACGGTGGTTGTCCCATTTTTCCGCCTTCAGCACTTCGCCGGAATATGTATAGTACGTTTAGCGAGGAGGGTGGTCCACGGCGTGGTTGCGGTAGTTGTGCATGCGCGACCACCGTGTTTGTTCACCTTCTGATAGGGCGACGAGTTTTCTGGTAGAACGTTTCCAGATTCCGGTGAAGCTTTGCGGTTTCCGGTGGAGCTTCAGACGAAATCTGGGCATGAGTGCGGGGAGGTTCCTCGCAGGAAGATGGTATGTCTTGGGCATCTCCTCGCGGGGGGCGGGGGGGGTTTCATTCGATGTTAGGGCTGAGGCCGGGGACGTTGTCCTTAGCCTTTTGCGCGCCCTTTCACTTGACTTGGAAGTGGATGGGTGGATTTGATTTCCTGTCGAATTCACTGTCTTTCTCTGCTTTTCAGGTGATCGTAATGGCGACGGGGCCAGACAGAGAAGTTATTCTAGACACGTCTGTAACGCCTGAATTTAATTAATTAGTTAATTAAATTATTGAAGGATTCAATTATTGGAGTTAAACGAAGTTTTAGAATTAATCGGAGTAGTTGGATTTGTCAATATTATTTTAAGAGGCGTATTTGGATTATTAAGTTAAAGTTGGATTATTAGTGGGTTGGATCGGAGAAATTAATATTGGAGATAATATTATTTTAGAATATTGTTTATTTAATTGGATTTAGTGTGGGAGTGGTATATAGCAATTTGGTGGTGTGGATTAGTTGGCCCATTAAAGAATAATAATACTATTATTATTATTATTATTATTATTATTTGGTTAAAAGGAATTTAAGAAAATAAATTAAGTTTTGTTGGAAAAAGGGGTTTTTGGAAGTTGAAGCAAAGGAGATCGTGAAACAAGTTGCAGACAAAAAAAGAGAAGTTACACGAGGGATTTGGAAAACAAGGTTGGAAGAACGTGAGAGAAGTTGGGAACGAGAGAGAAACCGCTACCGGCGTCGAATTTCCGGAAGCCGATCGATTGTCGAGCTGTCTTCAATCCAAGGTAAGGGTGGGTTCGACTATTATAACCGGGATTATGATCATTTTTATGTGGGATTTAGGTTACATGAATTTGCTATAAATCTTGTGTTTGTGATGAATTTGTGATTCTGCGAATATCTTGGGTGTATCGCGAAACTAGGTTGTTCTGTGCATTATTGTTGCTCGCAGTGTGTGATTGTGAGGATTTACATTTAATTTCCATGTAATATATTTGGTGAATTGAAGTTGTTTTATCAAAGTAATGGAAAAGAATAGGAATTGGAGGCGGGGGCCTCAAAGTAATGGAGGTGAGCACCCCCATTTAATTAAAGGATGGAGGCGAGGGCCTCCAAGTATTGAGGTGGGCTCCTCCTTTTATGCTTTCCTTTTATGATATTTGTTGTTCCTTCTATTTACTTAATTTAATTTAATGATTAAGTAATCTATTTACTTAATTTAATGATTAATTTAATGAGATTACTTAATGAGATTAATTTAATGATTAAGTAATCTATTCACTTTTTTTGCCTTGTTTTGTCTGTTCCTTTTATGATATTTGCTGGCACGTATACATATGTATTGAACCATTTTACCATATGTTGATATATATATATATATATATATATATATATATATATATATATATATATATATATATATATATATATATAATATTAATTATGATAGTAATAATGGTTAATGGATAATTTAGTAACAGAGTTGTGGTATTTGTATCTAACAGAGTAATTAGTAGCAGCATACGATTATTAGAGATAAAACAGTTAATTAATTTCAGTATGGGTATATAGCAGTAGCAGAATCAATTAGCAGCAGGTGTGGTTATTTTGTAGTAGCAAATAGCAGGTTCGAGGAGTAAGTTGCAGAGGTCTGGTATACAATTGATATACGTATATAAGTAGCAGAATTAATAATGGAGCAGTATGATTAATAGCAGGAACTTGCAGGTTGTCGACAAAAGCTAATTAAGTAGCAATGGTAAATTGACAGAAAAATGTAACAATAGCCGTAGCAGGTTTTTGCAGAAAATTGGACATGTATTGGTAGCAGTGGTAGTTTTAGCAGAAAATGAAAATAGCAGGTTTTGTATAACAAACAGAATTTTGACAGCAACAGGATTAATAAAAAATTCTTGACAAAAGCTTGGACATGATTTTAGGGGAATCGAAACAGAAAGTAGAATTTTGGAATAAACTGGTATTAAATAACAGAGGTTAAGAATAGTGCAGTTTTAGTCAGTTTAGGTGAAAAATTTAGTTGCCCGGAATTTAACGGAAATTGTCGAGGTAGTTCGTAATAATTAGTAGGTGATTTTAGTCGGTTTGTTTTGTTGAATTAAGTTGAACGCGTGGAATTGCAGGTACAGTTGGATAAGTTGTATTGTCCCGATTTACGGGCGAAGTATTTAAGTTGCAGGTCTTATGACCAATGTTGTTTGAGTTGTGTTGTTGTTGATTAAGTTGTAGGTCGAATGACCAATGTTGTTTGAGTTGTGTTGTTGTTGATTAAGTTGTAGGTCGAATGACCAATGTTGGATTAAGTTGATGCTATTGATGCATGTTTGAGTTGTTGTTTTCGTTGTTGATGTTCTGGTTGTTCTTGTTGATGATGTAGTTGATTGTATGCCTTTGATAATTGTCGCATACATTGCATTCATGAGTCGGGGCTGTATGCTCACACCACGTTGGCCTTGATGGCATTGATTAAGTTGGCCTTGATGACACCACGCTGAAGGCTTATGCCTTGTTGAAATGCCTCGATAACCTGGCATATGTTTAAGTTGGGAGTTTTACTCCGTTGGTACCACATGCATGTGCATAGTCGCGTCACATTTTGAGTCATTGTGAAGTTGCTGTTGTTCTTGATTCGTTGTTATTGTGAAGTTGCTGTTGTTGTGAAGTTGTTGTTGTTGTGAAGTTGTCGTTGTTATTGCTATGTCTTGTCGCTTGATATAAATTACTAATGTCGTGAGTTGTTGTTATATATGTTGTTATTACTATAATTTACATCTTTTATATAAGTTGTTGTGATATGTTGTTATTACTATAAGTTGCTGTCGATACAAGTTGTAGTTATGAGTTGCTGGGTGTTATATGTGGTGGTTGCTATTAAGTTGTTTATTTCTAGTTGTTGCATGACTGTCGTATGAAGCGGTGAAATTTATATGATTCTAATCTAGCATATTAATTATCATATTTTGTTTATAATATTCGATATCTCACCCCTTCTGTAATGATGTTACCTATTATGGGTAACTGAGCAGGTACTCAAGGATAACTGCAGAAGTTGAGGTATAATGTGAAGTCTTAGATGCTGTTAGCTCGAGTTGGTCTTGCTCTGATACGTAGCACTCGGGGGGAACGTTTTGTTTATGTTGTTGTTTCTAATTGTTGTTACTACTAATTGTTGAATAGTATAAATTGCACAATATTTAGTTGAATAAAGTTGTTGACCGGTTTATGATTTAAAAGTTGTGACAACCGATTAAAGATATGAATGAAGTTTAAGTTGAATTTGGTTTCCGAATGCTATGTATCCATGTGAATGAATTACAGATTCTAACGATGTTGGTTAAGTTGCAAATGTGACATCTCATCCGTTTTATGTTTGAAAATTTTTGCACTCTGATTTCAATAAACGTTGGGTAGAAAATGGGGTGTTACATTAGTGGTATCAGAGCAGGTCGGTCTGTCCGGCCAATGTTGTCTAATGTTGTTTTTTCCTTAGTACTCGACATGTGTGTGGAACACTGTCGGTGCTTGTTTGTTAGTAGTTTCTAGTAGTTGTCTACAAGGTTGTTTTGAATTAAGTGGGAGAGATGTTTGTTCCCATACGTGTTGTTGGTATGTGGAAGTTGTTTCAAGGTGATGTTGCTTGCAAGAGTGCATATGTTAGAGCGATGTTATTGCGGACCAGCGAGAGTTTGGACTCGCGAATCCGTATCAGTCAAGTTGGAGATGCGCGTAGAGTCTGGACGGTGAATCGAAGATGATTGAAATTAAGGAATTATTCCGAATGGAATGATAAGTTGGTGGATTAATTTGGTAAGTTGTATATCTTGAGTATAGTTGGATTAAAGTTGAGTGATTTTCGTAGTTGGATGAAAGGAAAGGGTTGTTGGTAGATTTTGGAGCAAGTGGGAGAGAAATGGAACTTATGTTCATCAACCTCAAATTCTGGTTTTTGTGATTTTGGAGCAGCTGTCAGTAAACGAGGTATAACTTTTGACTCGTGATTCGGATGGAAGCGGTTCTGGACTTTTTGGAAAGCTTACGAAATTCCCTACAGTTTGCATATAAGATTTGTCTTCAGGAAGTTTGTGAAGAAAGAGAAAAGTGCGCTTTAATGTTTGGGTCTGTTGCTGATTTGTTTTGGAAAATTCTGCATACGGAAATTCTGGACCAGTCCCATTGTGTAGCTAATAACTCTTTACTCGTAAGTCGGATTTGAGCGATTCTTGAAGTTATGGAATCTACACGAAATTCTCTTCATTTTGGAATATGATTTTGTGATGGAGAGGTCTGTATTGAAGGAGATATATATGGTCAAAGTTGAGCGACAATTGCTGAAAAATTTTGGAAGGATGAAAACAAGTGTGGAATATATTTAAGAATAAAATGTTGGTATTTGTAAGATGTGACTGTGTCGGAGAATGCTTGGAGATGCAACTTATGTTGAATGGGGATGATTAAGACGATGATGCTAAGTAAAGGTAATGTTGAGAGAAATGTGAATGTTGATTTGTGTTGCTAAGAATTTTCACCTTGGTTGAAAGTTGTAATTGGAGCAACCTGAATTTGATCGTCCTCAATGTTGTAGCGATTTCGGTGTTGGAAAAATTTTTAAAGTCGTGTTGTACTATGAACGTGCATAAGAGGATGCGTAATGGATTTTGAACATTTTTGTATCGTTGACGAAGTTGAAACTAAAGAAACTAAGAGTGGCATTGGTAGGCCTTAGAAAGTTGGCGGAGCATTATGCTTACGGACTTTGGGCACAAGTTGAAGTACGCTATTGTGTTGGGTACTGATGATTTATTTCACCGTTATGGTTGTCGGCTGTCTATTAACAAATTGAGGAACTGATCACCCTTAATCCATTGTTGATAGTAGACGGAGTCATAATTGATGGATAGATGTGTCGTGCCAACTAGTATAGTATGTACGTTGAATTGGTCGAAGTCAAGCCAAGTGCTTGAAGGGTGTTTGTTTTGCTGATACAAGTTCATATGTTAGAATATTAGTTGAATTTAAGGATGACAACACGAAGCAGTGTTTGATTGATGAGTAGTATGGAAAAATTTCAGTTGAGACTGGATAATGTGAGAGTTGAGTTACAGGTAGAACAAGAAGTTAAATTATAAGTTGATTTGTAAAAGTGGAGTTTTGGTTGGTAAAGATGATTTATCTTGTTGAATTTAAGTGGACTCAGGTGTCAAATGGTGTTGTAATGTTGTTATGCGCCTAAGGTGATTTTGGGAACTATGTTGATAAAAGATAGTAAAGTTGTAATTTATGTGTGGTGTTAACGGGGAGATCCCGAAGAGTTAAGTCGAAAGCATTGGTATTATGTCGATTTTGATGATTGGAAGTTGGAGGTCAACTGAGTAGAGTTAGTACCTTGAAAGTAATCAGAGTGCGCAGCGAACGCGTAGTGTATTGCGGTTGTTCAGACGTGAATTGTACCGATGTTGATATTTGGTTACGTTGATGTTGTGTTTAAGTTGGTATTCTTAAGTTGTTGTGTTCTGGTTCTTAAACCGGTAAATTCTTAAGTTGGTTACTTCTTGTGTTGCGATGTTAGTTGTCAGTTGCATCACTTGGGTAGTATTCGCGTTGTTGTCGCCGTTGAGGTTAAGAACCGTTGTTTGTGTTATACATGGGTTTCCTTAAGAGTATGGACATAAGGATCGTATATGTGTTTTGGTGTTGTTTACGTTGCTGCGGTAATGATGCGATGTTGTATAGTCGAGTATAGGCAAGTGAAGGTTGTTACTATGTTGTAAGGTGATTGTTTCAAGGTATTACTAAAATGGTTGGCGAATAGTAACGATCATGTTTTAAGAGTAATTGAAGTATTGGAGTATACATATTGGGTTTAAAACCGTGATTGAGTTGTTGTTGGACTGGAAGATTAAATACGAGATTTGGGATAAGGATGGTGGTGTCGGATAGATTTTCGAGGACGAAAATATTCTAAGTGGGGGAGAGTTGTAACGCCTGAATTTAATTAATTAGTTAATTAAATTATTGAAGGATTCAATTATTGGAGTTAGACGAAGTTTTAGAATTAATCGGAGTAGTTGGATTTGTCAATATTATTTTAAGAGGCGTATTTGGATTATTAAGTTAAAGTTGGATTATTAGTCGGTTGGATCGGAGAAATTAATATTGGAGATAATATTATTTTAGAATATTGTTTATTTAATTGGATTTAGTGTGGGAGTGGTATATAGCAATTTGGTGGTGTGGATTAGTTGGCCCATTAAAGAATAATAATACTATTATTATTATTATTATTATTATTATTATTATTTGGTTAAAAGGAATTTAAGAAAATAAATTAAGTTTTGTTGGAAAAAAGGGTTTTTGGAAGTTGAAGCAAAGGAGATCGTGAAACAAGTTGCAGACAAAAAAAGAGAAGTTACACGAAGGATTTGGAAAACAAGGTTGGAAGAACGTGAGAGAAGTTGGGAACGAGAGAGAAACCGCTACCGGCGTCGAATTTCCGGAAGCCGATCGATTGTCGAGCTGCCTTCAATCCAAGGTAAGGGTGGGTTCGACTATTATAACCGGGATTATGATAATTTTTATGTGGGATTTAGGTTACATGAATTTGCTATAAATCTTGTGTTTGTGATGAATTTGTGATTCTGCGAATATCTTGGGTGTATCGCGAAACTAGGTTGTTCTGTGCATTATTGTTGCTCGCAGTGTGTGATTGTGAGGATTTACATTTAATTTCCATGTAATATATTTGATGTAATATATTTGGTGAATTGAAGTTGTTTTATCAAAGTAATGGAAAAGAATAGGAATTGGAGGCGGGGGCCTCAAAGTAATGGAGGTGAGCACCCCCATTTAATTAAAGGATGGAGGCTATGGCCTCCAAGTATTGAGGTGGGCGCCTCCTTTTATGCTTTCCATATTTGCTGTTCCTTCTATTTACTTAATTTAATTTAATGATTAAGTAATCTATTTACTTAATTTAATGATTAATTTAATGAGATTACTTAATGAGATTAATTTAATGATTAAGTAATCTATTCACTTTTTTTGCCTTGTTTTGTCTGTTCCTTTTATGATATTTGTTGGCACGTATACATATGTATTGAACCATTTTACCATATGTTGATATATATATATATATATATATATATATATAATATTAATTATGATAGTAATAATGGTTAATGGATAATTTAGTAACAGAGTTATGGTATTTGTATCTAACAGAGTAATTAGTAGCAGCATACGATTACTAGAGATAAAACAGTTAATTAATTTCAGTATGGGTATATAGCAGTAGCAGAATCAATTAGCAGCAGGTGTGGTTATTTTGTAGTAGCAAATAGCAGGTTCGAGGAGTAAGTTGCAGAGGTCTGGTATACAATTGATATACGTATATAAGTAGCAGAATTAATAATGGAGCAGTATGATTAATAGCAGGAACTTGCAGGTTGTCGACAAAAGCTAATTAAGTAGCAATGGTAAATTGACAGAAAAATGTAACAATAGCCGTAGCAGGTTTTTGCAGAAAATTGGACATGTATTGGTAGCAGTGGTAGTTTTAGCAGAAAATGAAAATAGCAGGTTTTGTATAACAAACAGAATTTTGACAGCAACAGGATTAATAAAAAATTCTTGACAGAAGCTTGGACATGATTTTAGGGGAATCGAAACAGAAAGTAGAATTTTGGAATAAACTGGTATTAAATAACAGAGGTTAAGAATAGTGCAGTTTTAGTCGGTTTAGCCGATTTAGGTGAAAATTTTAGTTGCCCGGAATTTAACGGAAATTGTCGAGGTAGTTCGTAATAATTAGTAGGTGATTTTAGTCGGTTTGTTTTGTTGAATTAAGTTGAACGCGTGGAATTGCAAGTACGGTTGGATAAGTTGTATTGTCCCGATTTACGGGCGAAGTATTTAAGTTGCAGGTCTTATGACCAATGTTGTTTGAGTTGTGTTGTTGTTGAATAAGTTGTAGGTCGAATGACCAATGTTGTTTGAGTTGTGTTGTTGTTGATTAAGTTGTAGGTCGAATGACCAATGTTGGATTAAGTTGATGTTATTGATGCATGTTTGAGTTGTTGTTTTCGTTGTTGATGTTCTGGTTGTTCTTGTTGATGATGTAGTTGATTGTATGCCTTTGATAATTGTCGCATACATTGCATTCATGAGTCGGGGCTGTATGCTCACACCACGTTGGCCTTGATGGCATTGATTAAGTTGGCCTTGATGGCACCACGTTGAAGGCTTATGCCTTGTTGAAATGCCTCGATAACCTGGCATATGTTTAAGTTGGGAGTTTTACTCCGTTGGTACCACATGCATGTGCATAGTCGCGTCACATTTTGAGTCATTGTGAAGTTGCTGTTGTTCTTGATTCGTTGTTATTGTGAAGTTGCTGTTGTTGTGAAGTTGCTGTTGTTGTGAAGTTCCTGTTGTTATTGCTATGTCTTGTTGCTTGATATAAATTACTAATGTCGTGAGCTGTTGTTATATATGTTGTTATTACTATAATTTACATCTTTTATATAAGTTGTTGTGATATGTTGTTATTACTATAAGTTGCTGTCGATACAAGTTGTAGTTATGAGTTGCTGGGTGTTATAAGTGGTGGTTGCTATTAAGTTGTTTATTTCTAGTTGTTACATGACTGTCGTATGAAGCGGTGAAATTTATATGATTCTAATCTAGCATATTAATTATCATATTTTGTTTATAATATTCGATATCTCACCCCTTCTGTAATGATGTTACCTATTATGGGTAACTGAGCAGGTACTCAAGGATAACTGCAGAAGTTGAGGTATAACGTGAAGTCTTAGATGCTGTTAGCTCGAGTTGGTCTTGCTCTAATACGTAGCACTCGGGGGGAACGTTTTGTTTATGTTGTTGTTTCTAATTGTTGTTACTACTAATTGTTGAATAGTATAAATTGCACAATATTTAGTTGAATAAAGTTGTTGACCGGTTTATGATTTAAAAGTTGTGACAACCGATTAAAGATATGAATGAAGTTTAAGTTGAATTTGGTTTCCGAATGCTATGTATCCATGTGAATGAATTACAGATTCTAACGATGTTGGTTAAGTTGCAAATGTGACATCTCATCCGTTTTATGTTTGAAAATTTTTGCACTCTGATTTCAATAAACGTTGGGTAGAAAATGGGGTGTTACAACGTCCGAGGAGGAAACTGGCTCCGAGGAGAATAGTAGCTCGACGGCTTCGAGCTCTGCGGCTTCGAGCTCGGCAACATCGAGCTCCTCGAGCAATGTCGGGGAGGAAGAAGAATTGGATGTCATGGAGGAAGACGTTAAAGGGTTCTGTGCGGAAGAGTGGGAGGTGGCCGAACCTTCCGAGCATATTTCTACGTTCACAAAGTCTTTGGCGGACGTCTTTACGGAGGTAGGACCAGAAGGGGAGTGGAATGTGCACTTCCCCACCTTGGATGAGTGGGTCTGCTCGGATTTTGGGGACCGCTGTACGATGTACGAGTATGCCTTCAAAGAGCTGGGACTGAGCCTGCCTTTCACTGATTTCCAGCGATCGGTGTTCGAGCATCTAAAGCTGGCGCCCTCTTAACTTCACCCTAATTCGCTGGCCTTCATCCGGGCTTTTGAATTGGTGTGCGAGCATCTCGCTCTTGGGACTACTCTCCCTCTGTTCTTTGCTGTTTTCCATCTTCAAAGGCAGCTGATGGGGAAGAAGTATAGATGAGTTTCCTTGAAACAGCCCAAAAAGTTATTTAAGCCGATCTCGGAGTCAATCCGAACGTTTAAGGAACGATATTTCATCGTAGAACCCGTGTCCGAGGTTGTCCAGGATAACACATATGTCTGGGAGATAGAGGTCGACGAAGATGGGAATGAGCTGCTCAACGAGGAGGGAAAGTATATTGGGCGGAGGCTGTACATGTTTCCCATCCGCTGGGCACCCTACCATTTCTCCAAGAAGCCTAGCGCTTATGTCTTCCAGCCGAGCGAGCTGCGCGGGCAGGACGCCGTGGCTTACGAGAAGCTGGTGAACTGGGTCAACTCCTTCAGTCTTGCAAGCTACTGGATGAGCAAGGGCAACCCTATCTTCGAGGAGGATGGGAGCCAGAGAGTTGAGCGCAGATTCGTCAATGTTAAGGCACTGCTGGAGTGCAAGACTCCCAAGGATGCTGAGAAGCTGCTCGGTAGTCTTGGTTATTTAGATTTTGTTTGTGTTATCTCTTTTCCTCGTAGCTAACGTGCTCGTCTTTTCATTTGTGCAGGTGAGATGCCTCAGGCTCGCGATCGCGTGGTGAGGAATGCTATGGCGAGGAATAAAGTTGGAGCGGCTCCTCCTAAGTCCCGGCCTGTTGGTGCCCTTGCTCCTCCCCTTGTTCAAACTACCGTGGGGACCTCTTCTTCTCCCTCTCCTGCTCCACGAGGATCTCCACTGCCTTTGACCGGGCGGACGAAGCGGCCAAGGACATTAGATGCTGTAGACCTTACCCGTGTGCTGGAGAAAGGGAAGTTTGAGTTACCTCCGTGCATCCTTGATAGGAGGTTCTTTGAAGGTAACTCTTTGGTCGTCCCTCGGGCGGAATCCCTTTGCTTGGAAGACATGGATCGCCCGAGCAAGAGGGTGCTGGTGGCCCAAGATGCTTCTGCCCTAGTCAGGATGTTGGAGATGGCTGCTGTCTACGCCGAAGGGGATTCTACACTTGAGTCCGAACTTAATGCTGCCCGGGCTTCTGAGGCGGCCCTCAAGGAGAAAGTTAAGAGTGCCCGTAAGGCTCGGAAGTAGGCCGAAGAGGAGACGGCCAAGTTGAAAGAGGATGTCTCCAAGCTGGCGGCGGAGAAAAAGGCTGCCAAGGAGCTGAACAAAGAGTTGATGGCGGCCAGTGTCCCGGGTGCCGACGAACCGGATGAGATAAAAGAGTTGAAGACTAGGTCTGAGCTGGTTTCCCGCATCCTGCTGGCCGAGGATGACGGTATCTCCGTGGCAGTGGAGTCTTTCGAAAGCGCCGTGGCTCAGTTGCGGGTGGCGAACCCTGGGCTTGCGATCTCGACCGAGGGTACTCGTTATCTTGCGCGCATTGAGGATGGTCGCATCGTCTTGCCCGCAGGCCTTGTTCTAGATACCCCCGAGGCCCAGCCTGAGGACCAGCCTGAGGAGGACCAGAGACCTGAGCCGGTGTCAGCCGAGCATGCGGATGAATGAGGAGTGTTGTTATTTTGATGTTGTTGTATCTTGTCTGGCCTACGCGCGGTTGAATTATTTGTAATTTTATTTTTGGGGGCATGGCCCCGTTTTATGTAATAACGCACAATCGTGGCCCTTGTGGCCATCTGTTATGTTAATTATATTTCTGTCTTCTTCGCGTGCATGATTTTACTTGCGTTTATTTTTGCTAAGTGTTATATGCATGCTTGCTGTGAACGTATGTCTGCCCGTGTTTGGGAGCTTTTGACTTGTGCGAATATTTATGGGGGATTGCTCGTTGTAGATGTGTTCGACAGTGTGGGGAACCGGTCGAACGGCCGGGGAATATCCTGGTTGGGGAGCGGAGCTCAAGTTGCGTTTGAGGCCTGAGTTTGCGGCGTGAACGTCCCATCGCGAGCTAGGGTTCTGCCAATCATGGTACTTTGACGACGGCGATGCTCGATCGAGGACCGCTGTCGAGAAACTACCCAGCTCGTTACTGAGAGGGGTTATGCTTTAATCGTATGCGACGCTTGTACCTAGACGCGCATAGTGGTCGGTAGTAGACGTTCGTCATTGCGACAAGTCGAACCGAGGATTTACTTGTAGTATTGTTTTAGCTTTTCGGCGTTCCATGGTCTAGTGAGTTCTTCCCCAGTGAGATGTTCTAGGTAGTAGGCCCCATTTTTCGTTTTTGCCCGGATGCGATAGGGTCCCTCCCAATTGGATGTTAGCTTGCCTTCGCGAGTGTCTTTGTGGTTTCTTCTTAGGACAAGGCTTCCCACGTCGAACTCTCGTCGTATCACTTTGGCGTTGTGCCTGATGGTGATCTTTTGTTTCAGTGATGCCTCGCGGAGAGCTGCCCCGGTTCTGATTTCCTCGACGAGGTCGAGCTCTTCCCTTAGAGATTCGTCGTTCATTTCCTCGTTTAGGGGCGACTCTGCCCTCCTAGAGGGCACGTGAACTTCGACGGGAATTATAGCCTCGGTTCCGTATGCTAAACGGAAAGGTTTTTCCCCGGTCGTTGAATGGGGAGTTGTACGGTAAGCCCAGAGCACGCTGTGTAGCTCCTCGACCCACGCCTTATTTGTTTCGTCTAGCCTTCGCTTGAGGCCTCGAAGGATGACTCGGTTAGCTACCTCAGCCTGCCCATTTGTTTGGGGGTGTTCGACGGAGGCGAAGTGTTGCTTCGTGCCCAGTTGGGCGACGAAGTCCTGAAACTTCCTATCCGTGAACTGCGTCCCGTTGTCCGTTACTATCGCTTGGGGAATGCCGAAACGTGCAAGGATGTTTCGATTGTAGAAACGCAGGATGTTGAGGGCAGTTATTTTGGCTAGAGGTTCTGCTTCAATCCACTTTGTGAAATGATCCACGCCCACTATGAGGTACTTGTTCTGACTTGATCCTACCACGAAAGTTCCTAGGATGTCTAGGCCCCACCAGGCGAATGGCCACGGGGAGGACATAGTCTTGAGCTCGTTAGGCGGGGCTAGGTGCATGTCCCCGTGCCGTTGGCATTTATCGCACTTCTTTACGTGCTCTTTTGCGTCGTTTTGCATAGTCGGCCAGTAGTATCCTGCTCGGAGGGCCTTTCGAGAAAGGGACCTTCCGCCGAGACGTTGGGCGTTGATTCCATCATGGATTTCGCGCAGGATGTGCGTGACCATTTCTTCCTCGACACATTTGAGCAGCGGAATGGAGAATCCCCATCTGTATAGTTTGTTTTCGACCAGGACATAAGAGCAGGCCCTTCGCCTGACTATGCCGGCCTCATTTGGGTCGGACGGGAGTTCGTCTTTGGCGAGGTAGTTGTAGACTGGGGTCATCCAGCAATTGTTGTCACCGATCACCTGCACGTCGAGTGTCGGGGAGGCCTTCTCGATGCTGGGTCGAGGAAGTACTTCTTGTATGATGGATTTGTTTTGCCTTTCTTCTCCGTGCTGGCCAATTTGAATAGCACGTCCGCTCGTACGATATGTTCGTGGGGAACGTGTTTCACTTCTATTGTTGTGAACTTTGCCATTTCCCTCTTTACCAGGGCCAGGTATTCAGTTAGGTTGTCGTTTTTGGCTTGGTATTCACCTCGGACCTGGAGTGCCACGAGTATGAATCTGTGCAGATGACGACTTCTTCCGCTCCCAGATCCTCGGCCAGGCGTAGCCCAGCGAGGAAGGCTTCGTATTCAACCTGGTTATTGGAAGTTGGGAAAGACAGTGTGAGTGATACTTCGACAATAGTCCCTTCGTTGCTCTCCAGTATAATGCCCGCGCCGCTACCTGCCGAGCTTGAGGCACCGTCGACGAAGATAGTCCACTTACGTGTCTCGCTCGCGGGGGAGTCCGCGAATGTCATCTCTGCGACGAAATCGGCCAGAGCTTGGGCCTTAAGGGCTTTTCTGCCTTTGTACCGGATGTCAAATTTGGATAGTTCTAGCGACCATTTAAGCATTCGTCCGGCCATATCTGGTCGTCCAAGCAGCTGCTTTATAGGCTGATCTGTTCGAACCACGATCGTGTGGGCTAGGAAGTAGTGCCTTAATCTCCTAGCAGCGTTGATGAGGGCCAATGCCACCTTCTCTATCTGCTGGTATCGTAACTCTGGTCCTTGTAGAGCCTTGCTCGTGAAATAAATGGGCTTCTGCCCGTCAGGTGTCTCGCGGATGAGAGCGGCGCTTACTGCTTCGGCTGCTACGGCCATGTATAGGTATAACGTTTCGCCATTGTCCGGGCGAGAGAGAACCGATGGCTCTGAGAGTGCTCGTTTCAGATGGAGAAGGGCCTTGTCGCACTCCTCGGTCCATTCGAATGCGGCCTCTTTGCGGAGGAGCTTGAAGAACGGTAAGGCGTGCTGGGCGGACTTGGCCACGAAACGAGATAGTGATGCGAGCATCCCGTTGAGGGACTGGATGGATTTTTTGGACTTGGGCGTAGGAAACTTAGAGAATGCCCGACATTTATCGGGATTGGCTTCGATTCCTCGTTCCGTTAAGTAGAAGCCGAGGAATTTTCCTGCCCGGACACCGAACGTGCACTTCTCCGGATTAAAGCGCATTTTGTATTTCCTGGCCTGTTCGAAGACCTTTCGCAAGTGGGCGGTATGATCGGTATCCTCGTGGGACTTTACGATCATGTCGTCCATGTATACTTCGAGCATGTCGCCTATTTCTCCCCGAAATACTTTATTCATCATTCGTTGGTATGTTGCTCCGGCGTTCTTCAGGCCGAAGGGCATTACGTTGTAGTAATAATTCCCTGATTCGGTCATGAAGGCCGTATATTTTTTGTCGGACATTGCCATTGGGATTTGATTGTAGCCCGAGTAGGCGTCCATGAACGATAAAAGTTTAAAACCAGCGGAATTATCAACAAGTTTATCAATATTGGGGAGGGGGTAGGCATCCTTCGGGCATGCCTTATTGAGATCGGTATAATCAACACACATACGCCATTTTCCATTAGATTTTTTGACCAATACAACGTTGGATAGCCAAGTGGTGTACTTGGCTTCCGAAATAAATTTGGCCTCGAGGTGGTCCTTTACAGCTTTTTCAGTAGCCTCCGTTTTCTCCGGAGACTGCTTTCTCCTACGTTGTGCTACGGCCTTAATGGCCGGGTCAATGGTCAGCTGGTGACATGCAGTGGACGGGTCTAAACCGGGTATATCTGCGGTGCTCCAAGCGAAGAGGTCGGCATTCTCCAGGAGGCATGCTTTGAGCTGCTTGCTCGCGATGTCAGGTAGGTCTGCTCTGATCTTCACTCCCCGTTGGGGATCTTCGCCGAACAGAACTATCTTGAAGTCGCCATCCGGGATTGGGCGCATCGGATGGGAGCTGCTGCTGGATGTTGTAGATGGGACGGCTGACACTGCTCGTTCCTCCTGATGGTCCTCGGGGAAGCGACTATCTAGGTCGATAGAGTCGACCTGGGGCAGAGGCTTGACTACCTCGGAGCTGCTTGGCAGTGTTGGCTTGCTCGACACCTTTGGCTTGGGCGCAATGGTGTTGAGTCCCTATGTGGCTGCTTCGAAACACCGTCGGACAGCTTCTATATCACCGTGGAGGGTGGTGACCTTCCCTTTCAAAGTGTAATACTTCGTCTTCAGGTGGACGGTTGAGGGCACTGCTACCAACTCGGCCAGAGTTGGCCTTTCGAAAATGCATTGGTAAAGCAACGGGCAGTCGATTACCAGAAACTGCACCTTAATGGATCTGGTCGTCTCAGCTGTGCCGAATGTCATGTTCAGCTCCACGTAACCCCACGACTTTGTTACGGACCCGTTGAATCCCTGCAAGTCGGATCCCACGTAGGGAGTGAGGTGAGATTCGTCCAGCCGAAGTGTTGAGAACAGCTGGGAGTACATGATGTCGACCGAGCTGCCCTGGTCGACGAGTATCCTACGAACGTCGAAGTTCGCCATCCGGGCTCTGATGAGCAGAGGTATGCTGGAGTTCGGGGACCCGCCAAGGAGTTCCTCCTTGTAAAAGGAGATTGGGACGGAGCCCTTCTGGGCCTGATCAAGCGTCGTCACTTTGTTGCAGCTGGTGTTGATCAGGTGGTCGAACTTCCGTTTTACGGAGCCCACAGTGACTTTGTTGAATCCCCCGCCAGAAATGACCATGGCGGAAGGAAAGACTCCCACGGGCTGTGGGCCGCGAAATAAGCAGGGGCGTTGAGCCCGTCCGGGATGTAGAAGTCCTCTGGCCGGGATATGGACACTGCTACCTGTACGCTAGTGTCATCCGAAGAGGGTAGCTCTTCCTCGACCTTCTTGGACTCCTGGGCGTCTTGCCGAGGAGTGTCCTTCTTCTTTGCGAATTGTTTCAAGTGCCCGTCCCTGGTCAGTATCTCTATGGCATCCTTCAGATGGATGCAGTCCTCTGTAGTATGGCCGTGACTTTTGTGGAAACGGCAGTACTTTGACTTGTCCACGTTTGGTCTGTTCGGCAGCTGTTTGGGGAAACTGACCCCGGCTTGTTTGAACTCTGAATTGGCACATTCGGTCAAAATCTTTTCCCTGGAAACGGTCAGGGGAGTGTAGTCATGGAAACACCCGGAGGACCCTTTGCTGTCACGGGAGTCGCGGGGACGGTCCTCGTGTCTTCGTTCACCCCAACGAGACGTCGAGGCTTCCTCTCCTTTGGCGGCCCGGGCATTGTCCTGGCGGCGCGATGCCCGTACGTTACAGGCCGCAATCTTCTCCCCGTACTCGATATGAGTTTGGGCTTTGAGGAGGAGAGCGTCTAAATTCCTCGGTGGGGCGAGGCCGATGGCTTTAGCGAAATCGGAGTCCGGGAGGACCCCTTGCTCGAGCAGGAACTTCTTCATTTTGTCCGTCGTCGAAACCTGCACTGCTTCCTTGTTGAACCTCTCGATGTATGCTCAGAGAGGTTCATCTTTCCTCTGGATTATGGCTCCGAGGGAGGCCTCAGTTTCGGGGTGGCGGCGAGATGTTGTGAAGTGCCGCGAGAACATCCTGCCGAGCTGTTTCCACGAGGTAATGGACTCCTCGGGCAGTTGTTTGTACCATGTCATTGCTCCTTTCCGAAGCGTGGTCGGGAATAGTCTGCATTTGATGGCGCCCCGTACGCCGCGGTAGTCTAAGAGGGCATCGATATTCTTGATATGCTCGTCTGGGTCAGTGGTCCCGTCGTATGTGCCAAGTGACGGGGGTTTCTCCAAGCCTTTTGGGAGACGGGTGGCCAGGATCTCCTGAGACAATGGGCCGCGAGGCTCTTCGTCGTCACTGGAACTGGTGTATGATGGTGATCGGACGAGCTGCTCGCGTCGGCGGTTCCTTCGTGGAGAAGGTGAGCGGTTCCTTCGAGGAGAAGGTGAGCGGTTCCTTCGCGGGGAAGGTGAGCGTGTCTGTCTTTTGGACTCGATTGGAGACTCCTCGTTCCTTCGAGTCCTTTTGTGGTCATGAGCGTGCTGGTCATGCGGGGAGATCTGGTCGCATTTTCGGGGAACGCGAGGATCTTGCTCTTGGCGCAGTCTTCGGTCGATTTCTCTCCGGGGCTGCGGGCTTCTTGATCGTCGCGGATTCCTCCGCGTAGGAGGGGATCTTGGACGGTGAGACTCTTCTAGTGCCCCGATCCTCTCGTTTTGCTGCAGGATCAGGGTGTTGGTTTTGTTGAGGGCCTCTAGGAGGGCTGCCACGGACGGGTCGGCGCCGGGTGGAACAGGAAGGGTTAGAGGTCGAGAGACGGTTGATCATTGAGGCGATCAGCAGGAGTTGGCGAAGGAGACGTGGTGGCTCTATCCCTCAGGAAACAGACATCTCGGAGGATAGATGATTGGCCGTCAACGTCAGATTTGTTGACGGGGAGGATGGGGGAATGAAGAGCATCCTGGGTGCGATCTTGGGAGGCCATGATTGTGATGATGTTCGAAAGTTGTTTTGATCTTCGGTTAAAGAAAGAAGGGGAGAACAAAGATTCCCACAGACGGCTCCACTGATCGTGAAGGCTGGATCAGATCCTGTAGAATCAGGCCGCCAAGTGCGTCAGGGATGCTGGTCGTATGGAGAGGAGGAGGGGGTGTACCTGCAAGGCACTCCGACGCTCAAGTAAGTAAAGGTCAGAGAAAAAGGGGCAAGTACAAAGAGTGAATTCTTAGGGTGAATATTGGATACCTGACCCTCTCAAGCGAGAGGGTTTATATAGAGCCCCCAGCGCGTGGTCAACGGTCATATTTTCGAGGCGAAATAACCGTTTTCCACAAAGAATAGGTAATTGCCCAAACTAGCCGTTATGTCGGGCAGGGTGCCGGGAACTAACCGTTATGTCTGGCATAAACGCAGTTCCGGGCACCTGTCCTTTGCTGTTCGGGCAGTGAGAAAGTCGTGCGTAACGGGCATCAATGCGGGGGATGAACGTTGCATTCCTTGCCCGGTTGGAGGGGCAGAAAGGTCATTTTTGCCCCCCTCTATGGATTGGACTTGGGCAATTTGGGCCGCTCTGGAGCAGAGGCGGATTGGACCAATTCTAGCCATTAGTCCAGTCCAGAACACTTAATGTCCTTTAGGTAAACCAAAACCCTAACTACGGTACTTTGGGAATATTTTTAAAAAGTAAGGTATTTTGAGATTTTTTTTTGAAAAAGTGGGTTATTTTGGGTAAAAAATTCTCCATTATTATAGGAAAAAAGCATAATTTAAGTGTTAAAATAAATATAATGTAAAGGAAAAATAGTAGTATATATATATATATATATATATATATATATATATATATATATATATATTAAAAACAATACGTTTTATAAATCCGACCGTTAAATTAAAAAAAACAATACGTTAAGAAACAATACGTTATATATATATTAAAAACAATACGTTTTATTTTTATTTTTAAGACTATTCTTAACTTATAAAAAAAATTTGTATCCTTGATATATAATAAAAAAAATTGTTTTCTTGATAAAGAAAAAAAAATATTTTCTTGATATGTAACCACAAGAATTTTGTTTCAATAAAAATAATTGTGCATTTAGTCTATTTTTAACTTGTAGAAAAATAAGTAAACAAATTAAGAAAAAAAACCAGGTTCCTTGATATGTAAAATAAAAATTGTTTCCTTAATATGTCACATTTTTTCTTCAATTTATTTTTAGCTTTTTTTTCTTCATTCAGTTCAATTTTCTACTATGTGAATCGATAATCCTTATCCTATTTCTTCTTTTTGTTCCTACTATTTAGTTTGTTGGATTGATCTAAGTTCTTATTTCCTCAATTTCATTATTTTATTGCACTACATTAGAATTATTAGAGAAAAGTCTCCTAAATTTCTCTCTACTCACTATTATAGAAAAGCCATACTACAATGGTTGGAAAAAGGATACCACAACGCCTAATCAACCGTTGTGAGTTAAGGGGTGATTGTATGTCTGGTGCTTTCCATTACGGTCGTGAGACCGTGATAATAAGACAGAACGCGCGCTACCTATCACAACGGTTACTTATATCAACCGATGTGATATATACATTTAGGTACTCGATTCGAAACCCACATGCAGCATTTTATTTGGAACGTAAATAACATTTCATCACAAATAAAATATATAATCGTTGTTGAAAGTATCCAGAGATTATTATATAATATATAAATTGCTTGTTTTTCCATATGTCACTAAAGAATTATAACCATTCAAATTGATGAAGAAATATATAATCTGAAAAATTAAACTATTCTTTAAAAACAAATTAAACAAACCACTATTTTCCGAATTGCATGCGTCTCATCATTCATTTCCCGCTCTTTAACATATAGAATGTGGTTCAGTGGTCTAAGTCCTTCATGACATTGATTCCTTCTATTCTAGTTTAATTTGAATAACATCAGTTTATTGGCCAATAAATTATTGTTATTCAAATTAAACTATAAGAGAAGATATAGATGTAATGACGAAATCAGGTCTTTGAACCACATTATATATGTTAAACAGCGTGAGATGAATGACGAGACGAATGCAATTCGAAAAACATTAATTGATATAAGTTGGTTTTCAAATACAACTTAATTTTCAGATTATAAGTTTCTATGTCAATTTAAATGAAATGTATTTTCAGTGAAGGGTTAATGTGACAAACAATCTACATAGATTATAATAAACTCAACTTCATCTACTGTGCAACCTGCATAAGAATTTAAAGAACAAAACATTTCTAAGTCACAAGAAGCCTCTTTCTTGTGACTTAGTAATGATTTGTTCTTGTTCTAAAAACATTAATCAACAACAACAACAACATACAACAACATTTACCAACAACACAACAACATACAATAAAAAAGGTTCAAGAATACAAGATATAATAAACAACAACAACAACAACAAATTATGAAGTTCTTAGAACATTAATCAACAACAGCAACATACAACAACAATTTGAGTGCAACTTCACCATGAGATGTTTTGTATGATGTCAAAACATTTCAACTACTTCACAGTGTGGTATATTGGACGCAACTCTGAGTTTGTGTTTGGCACCCTTGCATTAGATCTAGGTCTTAGGAATGATCAAAAACCACTTTAAAATTGTCCAAAATCATGAAAACCAGTTTTTGCAGAAAAATGCACTGCATGTGCCAGCACATTCTCATTTTAGGCCGACACATATAACTCATTATTTAAGCTTGCAGGTTCTGTTTCGTTCTGGTCGACACATACCTTCTTCAGGTCGACACATACTAGAAGTTTCAACAGTACGTCCTGGCACATACGTGTTTTAGGCCGGCACAGCTACTGTCCTAAATAAGACAGTAGGTTCTGTTTCTCTTGGGTCGGCACATGTGTCATTTCAGGTCAGCACATGTTGTTATTTTTGACAGTATGTGCGGGCATATCCATCGTTCAGTCCAGCGCATTCTGTTAAGTTGGCCAATTCTGTCAATTTTTTTAACTACGAAAATTACCTCTTTTCCACCAATCTTCCAAAACTATAAATACATCATTCATGCTTCAATCTAAACTTCAGATACCATAAAATTAGTCTGCATTTGCTCATCATCTTCAACCTCCGTCCTATGTCTACACACTGACAAATCACACATAATAATCTTTTGTTGGGGTGCCATCTAGGCAAAGGCCTGATAACGTCCGATTAGGTTCTTGTGTAGCCGAGAATATCAGGTTGATATTTGTATGGGTCTTCATTCGAAAAAGCCGCGGGTTTGTCCTCCAAGATTTAGTGAAGATTTGGGGGTTTTCATACAAGACGTTCAAGAAAGTATTGCGACGTTGTGAAAGCCTTTGGAGATAAAGTACCCAAAGTATCCTATGGAGATAAAGAACGCAAAGGAAGTAGCGAAGAACGACGAATCGAATGAAGTCTTGTGGAACAATCAGTGCAATTGATCATGCGCGAAAGCTTTGGAGATAAAGAATGCAAATGAGTAGCAATATCGACAAGTCAATTGGCATCTATTGTTGTCTTGGTCTTGCTTAAGATCAAAAGAAGAAAAGGGGTTGAATCAACATCAGAACCAGTGTGGTTGTATAATTGTTCTGAACATTTTCTTGAATATTGACTTTTTGCATATTAAGAAAGTATCCTAATTCCACATTGGAAATTAGGCGCAGACGTACCCACACACAAGGACGAAAGTGGGGAACTGCATGAACAAATCCTTGTGTCGATCTCTCTATTATCTCTTTACTCATTTTATTTTTCCATTAGACAATTTGTCGAATATCATTGATTAACCGATCGACTCGTAAGAATTTTCCTATGATTTTTCTATTTCAAACTTGACTGTTGATTAGCTTATAATCATCTGTGATTATAAGTGGTTTTCATATCAACAACAATACAAAGGAAATTCAGAAAATTTGTTCACATACCAAGTGTTCGATAAATTGCATTGTTCACTATTTTTGCTTATTATCATTGGAAATAACATTACTATGTTCATTAATTTAAAAAAGTAATAAAGTGATATTTGATCAAAGGTTAATTTCTATTGTTGTGTTTGTCATTCCATATTTGGTTTTCCATATCTGAGTTCCAATAACTAGGTTTGTATAAATGACGTTTATCGGTCCATACCATAACCTTCCGCGCGCTCTCTTTTTCTAACAACTTTAAAAACCCAAATTTTATTTGGTGATTTTTGCTTGGGTGTCTATTCACCCCCTCTAGATAAGTCGTTGTCGTCTAACAAGTGGCATCAAGATCCCGGTTCATTCCGTGCTTCGAAACGCTTATTAGAAAATGGCTCACGAACCTAAAGGGGACTATAAGAGAGCTCCAATTTTCACGGGAAAAAACTATAGTTATTGGAAAGCTTGTATGCAAATTCATGTGAACTATTATGATAAGGGTGTTTGGGAGGCCATTCAAAATGGTCCTACACCGATAACACATCGTGTTGATGGTGTTGATATTCATAAGCCTGAAGCACTAGGGAATGAGGAAGGTAATAAGAAGTGGGTATATGATTCGAAAGCGAAAAACATTATTGTATCCATTATTTTTGTTGATGAGTTTTCTCGCATTTCTCATTGTAAGACCGCTAAGGACACGTGGGACACTCTGCAAGCTGCCCATGAGGGAACTAATTAGGTCAAACAGACTCACATTAACACACTTAATCAAGAATTCGAACTTTTTCGCATGAAGCATGGTGAAACCATTGCTCAAATGAAAAATTGGTTCTCACATCTTATTAATCAATTAAACTTGCTAGGTAATCCTATTTCTAATGCTATTGCTACAAACAAGGTTTTGAGATGTCTTACAAGGAATTGGAAACCAAAGGTTATAGCCATAAAGGAAGCCAACGATCTTACATCACTTGATCTCACCACCTTGTTCGGAAAATTAGAAGAACACGAGCAAGAACTAAATTGCTTTGATGAACATGAACAGAAGCTTGAGAAAAAGAAGAAAAAAGAGAAGGAACCCAATGAGGAGAAAGTAATGAAGTCTAAAGCTCTTAAGACTTATAATTCTAGATCCTCAAAGGAAGAGCACGATAATGATAGTGACTCGTGTGATGAAGAAAATTCGGATGATGAGCAAATGGGACTTTTTGTCAGGAGATACAATCGATACATTCGAAAGAATAGTGTCAAACACTCCGACAAAAATCTTGTGAGATTCAAACGAAAATCTACATCCTCCAAAAATAAAGACAACAAAAAGGAAAAAGGGAAAGGTATATGATTTGAATGTGGAAAGCCAAGTCACTACAAGAAAATTGAGATTTAGCTACAGAAGTTTCTAGTGACAGTTATATCAACCGTAGGTATAGGTGACTTATACCTACAAAAAATATATTAAATGCGAGTGTGCTTCCGATGACAATTAAAATGTTAAAAAAAATTGAAATTGCTGGAAAAAATGAATTAAAAATTAAAAAGTTGAAATGGAAATTGCTAAACCCTAACTTTTTTCATATCACAATTCCATTCTTTTATTTTTCATTCAGTTTCAAATCACATAAAGAGATATGCACTCCTCAATCAACCCTTGAACGCTTCAGTTCTCCACTTCACCCTTGAACCCGTCTCTTCCATTTTGTTTGATTCCCCATCAACCTTCAGTTCCCACTTCTTCGATTCTGTTAGATTCGTCGTGTTCGCGGCTGTCGCTCCCGAGGATTTGCATCCATGGTACAAACACGAAAGTGGCACGGAAAACAGAGTCGCCAGCAATGTGTATTTATCCCAAGAGAGAGAAAGGAAACACTGCGTAAACCTGAGGGAAGGGAAAAGCATGGTCTCGTAACCAAGAGAAACGGGCAAGGAAGTCGGTTACGCGAAGGGAAGGTGTTAGCACCCAACACGTCCATCGTAGTCGACGGGATCCACGCTTGTTGTCTCGATCAAAGGGTGTCGTCGTCTGGAGCTCCGCTGCTACTGGAAAGAAGAAGAAACGGGAACGAAAAGGAACGAAGAAACGAAGAAGAAAAGAAAAAAAAAGTGACTCGATAGGACGTCCTCGGAGTACTAGGCCTACGTATTCCCTCGGGAATAGGAAAATCAGAGTCAACGTAGTTCGGACACGAACTAATGGGGGAGGTTGCTCGCCAAGACATCGCCGTCTTGTGCCTACGTATCCTCAATCGGACGAGAAAGAGGAAATCAGAGCAGTCGTAGTTCGACCTAACGAGGTCGGTTAGTGTTTTTTATGAGCGATGTTAGATTTGCGTCCGGCAGTTAGGGTCGATGCCTGTTTGCGACGAGACGGAAGTAACGTGCCCTTTTCTGAAAATGAGTTTGAAACTGAAGAATCCCGAAGGATGAAAAGGTTTGAATTTGTTTTGTGTTTTTTAAGACAGAAGTGGTTTGAAGTTAGTTCGTAACTTGCATTGCACCCAAGTCTGTAACATAGGAACAAATACTTCGCGCATCGTCCCCAACAGGACGTACACTAAGTACCCTAGAAGAATGAAGGGAGACCCCCCATACTTCACTTCCCATATGTAAGGCTCGTGCGCAATACATGTTAATCCTTTATTAAGTGTTTTAGGATTATTATGAGATGAGAAGAGAAGACTCAAAGGAAAAGAAAACACTAAGGGGAAACTAAATGATCCTAATGTTACAATGCAAAGGTGGTCATATAGTTGAGTTAAAGAGGGAAACATCTACCTAAGTTAGCATGTAAAGGATTGAAAGCCTAATGTCTCTCCTACCTCCAGCTTAATCAAAAATTAAGTGGAGCTAGGAATCCTAAGGGGATCATGTGAACAAACACAAGTAAACATTAACCAATTCAATCACAGATATCACCAAAATCAAGACTTAAGCAAGTCTCAAGAAAAGAAAGAAAGCTCAAAGATGCCCAAATGTCCAATCATCAACATGTTAACACAACAGAGATACAAAGCACTTGAATACTAAACATGATGCGCAAACAGAGCCTACTTTGAGGTAGGGCTTCAGATGTACTCAATATGCTTCTAACATGGATAAAACCCTAGAATGAGGCATGAAAGATAAAATTGAGATTATAGGGGTACCTAACGGAGAAGGTCAGTTGCCTCTTCAACACGCATAAAAATCTTAGGAACACTTAGAAGCTTCTCCATTATCAATCCAATTAATCCTCAATTGTTCAATATCACAATTCAACATCCAAGATTAACTGAGCCAAAATCAAAAGGGCTAACAAGAGAATCAAAAAATTAGTAAGAACTTAATAAAAGAAAGTCAATCAAAATCCACTAAGAATCAACTAAAGTTCCAAGGTTCAACTAAAACTCAATTAGTCACTACAAAAGAATTAATAAAAAAAAGTAATTATAAATCTAAACTAAGAAGTTAATCATAATAAAATTCTATTCTAATTAGTACCAAAGCTCAATATGAAAAGTCAAATATCAATTAACAATCTAAACACATCTCTATTCAAAAATCAACAAAATTAATTAAATCTAAATTTGAGAAACAAAAACCATAAGTATTAAGGTGCAGCAAGATACAGTGTGCGCAGATTGGCTTAACCATGTGGGCCTCAACAATTGTCTTTAAATCCAATAAACAAACTCATGGTTCGTTAGTGAAAATGGAGCAAGTATCTAGCAAAACAAAATTAAGTTGTTAAAAGCAAAGCTGTGACACTACAATCAGACACACCATTACCAATTTTCTCTAAAAATAAAAACCAAGAAAATAGTAAACCCAAACAATCAAAAACCCTATGAAATTTGCATCCGACCTCTCCCTTGGCCGATCTAAGCCTTCGTGCGTGGCGCAATAGCAACATCAATGTCAAAGGCTCGGTTGAAAATAGAACAACATCATTAGTTCTTTGACCCGATTATCTCAGTCTCTTGATCTACACGATTCATGTTCGTTTGGTCCAGATTCGTGGATCGGTTCGCCTCAATTGCTCTGGTTTTTTGGATTCATTCTCAAACTTTCCGTTTCATCATTCCTTCCGATCTGCTTCGTCTATGATTCTTTTCCGACTCTCTCTCTTCATCTATTCTCTTCTGTGGATTCTGGGTTTTGAAGTTGCGATTCTGGGTTGTATAGTTGATGGAAGATGAATTGGGTTAGTTCTGTTATTGTTTGAGTGGAAGGACGGTTGATTTGGGTTTATGATTGTTGAGTGAAGGATCTGAGTGAAGGGTGGTTGAAGAAGGTCCGTTTGGAAGATTAAGGTTTGTGAAAAACAATGCGTGAACTGTAGAGTCAGGATATGTTGCTTGAAGATTAGGTCTCGATTGGAGGTTGAGGGAGAGGAATGATTTTGGAAGGTTATAACAGAGAAGGAAAAGTCGAAAAGTGTTTGAGGTAATTTTAGTAGAGTTTGTTTAGGCTATCCAAGCTTGGTGAATGAATTAGAAAGAGTCTTGATTTATAGGAAGAGAGAAAGGTGAATTGGGAAAAGAATTGTGTGAAATTGTGAGCTGGAATTTGCTAACGGTTGGGTCGTACGAATTGGTTTTGTGATTTATTCTATCGTTGTGATTGTGTTCGTACGAATGATTTGTTGCAATTTGGATTTGCTTTTGCAGGTACATGTCGGTTTGCAGCTTGGTGTGAATTTACTGCTTGAAGGGTGGGGTTTGTTGGTTGAAATTTATTCTGGTGTATGGAGTTGGAATTGGCTCAGTGGGGCCAGGTATGCGGAATTGTGAATAAAAAAGAAGGCTGCAGCTTAGGTCGTTGCGTACAGTGGTTTTGGCTGGTTTGTGAATGAGAATTATTTTGTGGGTTTGGATATGAATCATGTGTGTGGACTCAAAATGAATATTGTTGAAAGAAATGGATTTTGGTTTGGATTAATAAATGGATAGAATGGATAAAAAAATGGTTATTACACTACTACAAAAAGCTATTTAATAGCGTTTTTTTTGCTTTTTAATAGCGCTTAAAAGCGCTATTAACCAGCCTGCTATTGTAAATATTTTTTTAATAGCACTTTAAAAGCGCTATTATAGTACTGATAATTAATAGCGTTTTTTTAAAAGCGCTATTATAGTCCCAGTATTTAATAGCGTTTTCTTTAAAAGCGCTACAGAAGTATACATTTTGCTTTGATTTTGATAGCACTTTTAAACAAAGCGCTACTATAAAGGACATGTTAGATAGCGCTTTTCCATAAAAGTGTTATTATAGTATGTTTATTAATAGCACTTTCTTTTCAAAACGCTATTGTAGTACAGTTTTTTTTTTTTACACAAAAGTATATATATATACCAAAAGTATGTATATATATACCAAAAGTATATATATATATATATATATATATATATATATATATATATATATATATACATACTGTATAATTAGCATAATTCAGAGTATATACGCTCAGAAATTCTCCGTATACCCATAAAAAACAAGGCAAAGGACTACCATCATCAGAATCACATGGCGGCAGAAGCATGTATGAAAGTTTCTTTTCCATTAAATCAAACGCAACAATAACTTCTATTTGTAAATAATTACGATATAACAACCAATGAATTATCTGAATCATGAGGAGACAATAGAACAACCAAGTAATCATCGGTTGAATGGTCATAACCAAAACCATGGAAATAATCAGCATCTAAACTGGAACCAAAAGGAGATAAAGGTATTTGTTTGTGAACTCCAGTAGATGGATTCCAAGTATAGATTTCTGAGGGTATTTGTTCGTGAACTCCAGTATATGGATTCCAAATATTGGAGTCTGAGGAACTGCAGAAAAGTATGAAGCCTCTACATGACCCTTTAATTTCAAAATCTGTAAAATGGTTTGAAAAGATACAATCAAGGTCGAGTAAAACAGAAGCATTGAAATCGTCAAGCAATGCATCAAAATCGATGGATAGTGGTTTAAGTGGCAAAGCTTTAATGAACAAAATTCTTTGATGGGGTGTTGCGGATGCGAGTTGAAAATGTGAATTAGCGAAGTGGGAATCATGAGAGATAAGAGAAAACCATGACTTACAGACACACTTGAAACGTATAAGAGATTTAACTGGTAACCGCAACAAGATTTGGATGATCAATTCGTGAGGAAGAAACATGATATTCTTTTAACAAAGCAAACAATCAACAAGCATACATAAAGTAATGACAACACATATAAAGGTTATGAAGGTCTATACAAGAATATGCATACAGCTATGAAAACAACAACAAGAACGACAGAGCATGTAGTTATGAAGTTCGGACGAAGATACCGTTGTTGATGTTAATAGCTCAGGTGTGTCTGCAACTCTCTTTCTCCTTTCTCCTGTAGTCTTTCAAGTTCCTTGCACTTGGTATTGTGGAGCACTCTACAATCTACCACAATGGAATCTAAAACAACAGAGAATTGGACAAAATAATACAGTCAACCACATTTGAAGTATTAAATTGAATGAGAACGTGATACAGCTTCAACTCCCAAGCTATTTGTAATCCCCATATGATATTAGGGATTCACTTATAATTAATCAACAATGGTAGAAACAAAATTATCTTCAAATTCAAATCCCTAATTTTACAATTTACAACATGAATCAATAATCTGAGAAGAGAAACATTACCACATACCAATGACGCGAAGGATAACGGCGGTGAGCTGACGAAGGGCTGAGTTCGACGGAGAATCGAAGTGAATGGAAGAGAATCGAAGTGAATCGAAGGATGACGGTGGTGAGCTGACGAAGGGTTTTCTTCGTTCTTTCTTTCCGGTGGTGAATCGAAGTGAATGGAGACGATGAAGGCTAACTATTTCCGGTGAATCGGTGAATCGAAGGATGACGGTGGTGAGCTGACAAGGGTTTTCTTCGTTCTTTCTTTCCGGTGGTGAATCGAAGTGAATGGAGACGATGGAGGCTAACTATTTCAGGTGAATCGGTGAATCGATGAAGGGCGTATGATTGTTTTGAATCCGGGAAAGAGTTTTGTGAATGATGGCGTGAAAAATTTTCACTTTGTGCGCCAAAACAAAATTTTATCCGGGAAAGAATTTGGGAATGGAGTTTGTGCGTGTAAAATAATAATTAATTTTATTATTTATTATATATTATAATAGCGTTTAGGATAAGTGCTAACATTAAACACTTAAATAGTAGCGTTTCTTAAGAAAGTGGTATCGTAGGGTAATATATTAATAGCGTTTATGAAAAAGCGCTATCGTAGTACATATTATTAATAGCACTTTAAAAAAAGCGCTATGTTATTGAACATTAATAATAGCATTTTTTTATAAAGTGCTATCAAATTTACATTGTCTGCATTTTATAATAGCGCCCGACTATAAATCGCTATTATAAATATGTTTATTCCCTTTTTAATAGCACTTTTTATAAAAGCGCTATTAAATTAGGTGATACAAAAAATCAATTTTGGCGTAGTGTTATTATACTAATGGATGAATTTATGGATTATAAATGGAAATGGATTAAAAGAAATAGTTATGGAAATTGGATCTAAATTGGATATGGATACAAAGGATGAAGTGGATAATTGAAACTAGATTTATGGATATTGGAAAAATGTGGGCATTTGTGAATGGTTTAGAAAATGAAAATGGTTTATGAATAAAAGAAAAAGATAAGTGGATAAAAAAAATGAAAAAAATGGGTATTTGGATTTACAAGAACAAGGAAAAATGGTTCTAAAAGTGGACAATCACATTACACCAATTCCAAACTTTTCACCACATCACGACAACCCTTGCACGCAACCACAACTCGCAACTGAAACAACTGCCATCTGAATCAATTTGAAAACCTACGTTGATTATTGAATTCATACTGAGGAAAGTAAATCCACAAATAAACCACTAATGGACTGATGAGCCATGATGGACCTGATGATTGAACCGAACTCCTCACAGATTAAAATTTGATAACCTGATGACCTCCACACCACATAACCTGACCTTGGGTACTCACTGGCTGAGAAATGATCACTGGCACAGATAATTTGAATCTGAAACAATCCCTTGATAGTTTGACCAAGCTCAGGTCAAACGTCCATATGATCCTGACTATGACCTAATAAACGACCCCTGACTTGAGATTAAACACCTTGACCTGGAACCAATGCTCTTGAGATGTTAAGAAAGGTCCAAACCCTAATTCACAGCCTTCTCAATCCTGACCTAATACTTTTGATGCCTCCTCTGAATAAGAGAAACCCTGGAGCTTGATGGACCTCTGGATGAGAGAACATTCATGATAATGTGAATTCAACCCTGAATGGAGACGAGAATCTCACAACAAAAGAGAATCTCGAGCTTGCTCATAATACCTTGATCCCACGTCTTAAGAACCAATGCAACCGAAAAAATGCAGTTATGACCTAAGGATGATGCAAATGAAAGAGAAACATAAGCCAGTTAAAGGTTAAAAAAGAAAGGCAAATTTTGGGGTGCTACAGCGGCCTCTTCAACGACATTCCGACCAAATCTGACCAACTTGAGCTTCGTTCTTGTGTACTAAATTGGTAAGTTGTTTGTTGATTTCATTTCCTTTTCTCAACTCGCCGAGTCCACAATGTGTTTGTTATTTTTTAAATTTTAGGTTTTTTTTTGTGATTTTCGTTGTTGTGATGGATTCATCTGGTTCTTCAATTTTAGGTTTCTTTTTGTGATTTAAGTTGTTGTGATTTAGTTATTCTGTACTAAATCGAAAAGTTGTGATTTTTGTTTATACCTTGTATCTTTATTATCTGGAAACAAGTATTCAAAGTAAATGGTAGTTTTACTGATCCTTCAAATTGTTTTGAAGATACATAGAGATCTAGAACGTGAATAGTTTGTAAGTCCTTTGTTATATTGAAATACATAAAGGATCCTACTAATCATTTTATTCCATTGAAAAAAATATAGAAGGGCTGTTGTTTTTATATGCCTTGATACGTTGCCTCACTATGTTGTTTCATTTTAGTCATTTGGTTGTTCAACCTTTTTTTCTTGGTTTTTATGTACTTTTATTGTTAAAGTTTGGGTGGTATCTACTTTTCCTTTGGGTCTTGAGTAGGCAGTTTTATTGTTAGTGGTGCTTATTTTTCTCTCTGTTTTCCCTGGTGTGTTAGGCATTGTTGTAGGCGGTCACTTCATTAATATTAGGTTTTTGATTTAGTAGCATATGCAGTTATTGATATACAGTATTGAACATTGAGTTCAATTGTGATGCTATTCTCATATATATGCTTGATTTAGATAGTTCTAATTTTTGTTAAATTTAAATATCTTGAGTTTCAAAAACAATTAGTTAAAAGGCTCATTCCCTTTTCAAGAATCTTAATGATGTTTCTTTGTCACACAATGAACTATCTAGTGCATTGCTGAATCTCGCCGCATTTTTGAGGTTACATGTATTGAATTTAATGGAAAAAATAGTTTTGATTCTAAGGCACTGTTGGTGCCGAAATCGGTTGTCACGGTATTGCTACGTAAGAACTCATTCCCTTTTAAATAGTTTTGATTTAATGGTTTTGTGGATATTTCTAGAAACATGTTAAGTGGTTTACTTCCTTCTTGCTTGGAAATTATATCTGATAGAAGAGTTGTTAGATTTGGTGGAAATTGTTTATCTGTTAAACCTCAAACTCTGAATCAGAAAATGATTATTATTGTGAAGAATCCAGTTCAGGAAAGATGAAATTGTGGAGATGGGAAATTAATGCCGCAATTGCTATCATTGTTGTATTTTTTCTCTTGTTAACTTTTAGAGTTATCTTTTACATAAAGTGTCATTCAAGAGAGATTTATAGGCATGAGATGTTTCCAAGATTGTTCAAGATAATAACTCAACAACAGGAGTTTCCTCTAAACTCCTTGCCAGTGCAAGTAAGTTAAAAGCCTAAGCAATAATTAGCGTGTTTGTATCGGCTTATTTGAACTTATGTACTGACATAAGTACTAATAAGACTATTTAAAAGAGCTTACAAAAACAGCTTATGACAAGTCCATAAACTCTTCAATAATTAATAATGTGTTATTTTCTACTTATTTCAGGATATATTTCTCAAAAAAGATAGAGACACGAACTACTACAAATTATAGACACTTTTCAGTTGAAGAGTTGAAAAAAATCACAAGAAACTTTGATCTGTTAGCTTATATTGGTGAAGGATCCATAGGAAAGATATTTAATTACTCATAATATTCTTTTATGAATATTGGATAGTTTTCTATAATCTTCTGATTATTTTTGCTTCATTTCAGCAGTACAAAGGTAAACTAGAGAATGAATCTTATGTGATGATAAGATCATTGGCTCTTAGAAAGAAGCTCTAAATACAAAATCTCAAAGCTAGGTTGGATTCACTCTTAAAGCTTCATCATCCAAATTTGGTTAGTCTTTTGGGTCATTGTATTGATAGTAGAACTCATATCATTTCACTTGGGGCCACAAAAATCTATCTTCTTATAGTGGATGGCCCATAATCTTCAATCCAAACAAGATCTCCAAATGAAACATTCTCTTTCTCTATAGTCCGCGCTATTACAAGTGTGCTCAGTAGTAGGACATGAATATTTCCTCTGCATTTCTAACTTACTTAAAACAATTTGGTTGCCCCCATGTCCTGGTGAGTTATATTGATCTATATATATTGTGTGTAGGTATTTTTGTTTACTGCTATAGACTTATGCTACAAAAGGAGAATACTCAACTGAGAATGTTAACGACTTGTATGGTCTTAAACTTGTTGAAGTAGATAATTACTAGTAGACTTGTATGGTCTTAAACTTGTTTATGGAAAATTGTGCCTACTATTATCTTTTTATAACCATATATGAACATAGTTACCAATATACAGATGATATAAAAACTATTACTATCTCAAATGTTATGTTAGTAGAAGGCCTTAAACATAGCCTTCTTAGCATTAGTCAATTATTTGACAATGGGTATTAGATAACTTTTACCAAAGATTGTTGTATAATTTCACATAATGAAAAGAAGGATTGTATGTTTAATAGTGTGAGGGTAGACAATATCTATTAGCTAGACTTAAGAAGAGTATCCATGAATAATGACAAATGTCTTGTTACCGTGAGTCAAGATTCATGGTTATGGCATCGACGTTTGGCACACGGTAACTTTGATCTACATAATAAAATAGTCACAAAATATTTAGTAATAGGTCTACCAAAGATAAAGTTTTCAAAAGATCACCTATGTGATCCATGTCAAAAGGTAAAACAATCAAGGATCTTATTTAATTCTAAAAACATTGTTTAAACATCGAGACCCTTTGAGCTTCTTCATGGATTTATTACGGTTTGGTAATTGCAGACAATTACTCAAGATTTTGCTGGACCTCTTTCTTACGTAGCAAAGATGAAACGTTCTCGGCTTTCGTACGTTTTGCCAAGTTATCTCAAAATAAATTGAACTCCAAAATAGTTATCTCGGTTTTCGTACGTTTTGCCAAGTTATCTTAAATATAATAAATATGTTAATAGTTTATTTTAATATATTTTATATACATTTAAAATATCAAAAACAAAATCTTCGTGAATTTGTTATAAAAGAAAAAAATTGACTTTTATATATTAATTTGAAAGTTTGAAGTGGAGCAATGAAAAGAGGATTTTAATGGTGAAAAGCTGAAAGTGAAGTGAAGATCTAAATTGTGGAAAAGTAACATTCAATTGAATTGGAAATGAAAATCTACACTTAAAGAAATTAGGGCAAACTTGTAATTATAAAATAGTAACATCAATTACTAATAATATAATAAATAGACGTATGAACCTTTTTTTTACAACTAAGATGGATAAACTTATTCAATTATTTTAAATGGGTAAATAAGAATTTACCTTAAATAATAAAGAATATTCTACTAATATACAACTACATTTGGAAATTGGATAAAAATTGTAATATTATAGAAAATAACTAAATTGGATACGCGTTTTCATAATCCCTTTCCTATTCTTCCTCTTAACTTTCCATGTTATTAAAAATTATCCAATTAATTGATTAATTATTTTATAAAAATCTAAATTGGATATTCGCTTTTTACGCGCTTTCATAACACCTTATAACACATGCAATGATGCACGCAGTAACGTAACATTACATTTGTGTTTCTGGTCCTCGGTGCTCTGATCCAAGTGCTTAGCAACTCCGGAGGAGAAGGCAGCTTGCGATAGTTTCAGCCATTGTCTCTCCCGTCGACTAGGTGTATTCGACCTTATTCTCCTTGAGATAGATGGTTCCATCAGAGCTGGTATCTTTTTCGTCACCGGTATGAGTTGAATTTTAATTGAACTTATGTTGTTGAATTGTTTATCGTTAATATTATTATTCTAACGTGAAATTGTGATTGAAGTATTTATTGTGCAAGTTATGCAATATCGTTTTCAAAGATAACATTCCAAACTGGATTAACACGGTGAAAACATTGGAAACGAAATGCCTTAGCTCCGGTTCTCTTAATGCTTCTCACTTTATGACAGTAACCAAGGTTTGATTTCCATCTCACCAATTACCAGAGTATATACAACGTTGAGTAGTGTGTTACTGCTGAAATTCGTGTGACGTGAGAACGGAATCTTTAGTTATTTTCCAGTCTTCTGCAGTTAATCATTATTATTGTTTTTATTGTTGCTGGAACTTTTTGAGGTAGATGAATTTTCGAGATGTTATGTTTGTTGTATAATATTTCTGTTTATTCTTTTCCACCATTTATTTGATATAAGTAAGTAATAGCTACTAGGATTTCAATATATATTGATGTTCCTTGTAGCATGTGCTAATGTACATGCATGACAGAGTTTTTCTTTCTGATGAGCTGTTAGGATGCTAATTGATAAACCCTAACAAAATTAGAGAAAACTAAGAAAGACAATAAAACTATCTAAGAGAATTAAAATAACATTTGATTTCATTGATTGATTTCTAAATAACACATTACATCTCAATATATAAAACTCTAAATATATCATGACCATCCAAGTGGCACAATCTTAATGACTAAGAAATTTCTAGAATAATACTAATTATATTAGAATAATAATTAAACTATATAATTAATAATATCCTCTATTATTGCCGCCGGGTCCACTTGAACCTTGTCCTCAAGGTTCTAAACTGGTAGTGAATACTAATTCTTAATGAAAATGTCTTTTTGAAGGCAACGCCATTGACAAGAAATGAGTCACGCATGTTACCTCCAGGAACCTTCTTTATTCCAATCATATTTAACCTATCATCAGTCCCAATCGCTACTACAGCATCAACAACCATGGATGCAAAGAACTCCTTCGTGGGGATGATAACGTCATCGAGATCTATCGAAACAGATTGGAACGATGACTCCTCGACATTATCGATCAGAACCTTGTAAAACAGCCTCTCATTCCTGTCCTGAAGATCCATCAAGGCTATATACCTATGAAGAGGAACATCATATTGGCGAAGATTATGCATTAATCTCTTTTCCTGAAGATCTTGAGTGAAGACAGCAGGAGGCAAAAGGTCACGAACGTACTGAGCATCTCTTTCATTCTCAGTGAAAACAAGACCTTTGTTGTAACGTGGATCTCTGAGCAAAGTGCATCCACTAGCCACAGAGAAATTCCATGGTGTGATAAGTTGATCTTCTGTGGCACTATCTTCACCATAGAGATCCTTAACAACATCTCTATCTGGAAATTTCTCAAACACTTGGCATGCATAATTAACACTTCCATGTGTTGCTGCAAGAACAAAGAATTTGCTTCCAATAACACAGTTACAACCATAACCATTATTACTCCCAACAACAGAAGCATTATCTCTATACCCCAACTCAAAATCTCAGAACAATCATCCCTCAAGGAATTATTCGAATTAGAATTGGAATTATTTGAATAATCCCTCAAATCCCTATCAACTTTCTGACCATGTAATAAATAATCAACACCAGCATTAGAATTAACATTAACACTAGCAGTAGCAAAAACTAACTCTGGTTCCGGTTCAAGTTGAAAATCAGGCTCTTCTTCGACGATTTCGTGAAAACTTACCTTAATCACATTGGAAAGCTCTCGTTCTCGTTGTTGCAGTGGTTGTGGCGGTTCCAATACCCTAATTTCGTCTTCGTCTGAATCTTCGACAATGTTATCTTCTTCTTCGTCTTCTTCAGACTCGATGAACGGCTGTTGAACAGTGGAAGATGAAGCTAGGTTTCTGGTATCAAGCTCAGGAAGTAGATGCGGAGGTTCAGTTTTGGGGATTTTAGGTTCGTCGGCTTGATTGAAGAGAGAATAGAGCGTGCTACGACCGCGAACGTCGCAGGAGTTTCGCTGAGGCTCAAATGTACCGGAGAACCCTTCGTTTTTGGAGGCGGAGACGGATTTAGTGCGGCGGAGTTCAGGGAAGAGTGAGTTGGACGAAGCTGAAGTTGGAGGACGGTTATTGCGTTGGGAAGCGGATGGACGGAAAATGGTACTAGCGGCGGCAGTGGAGGAAGTAGGGGGTTTGCGGTTGGAGGTGGAAGAGGAAAATTTAGGATAATTTTTTGTTTTTGAATTTTTCTTAAAATTGATATGAGACACTTGCAAATGCTTCTCAAAATCCCTTCTAATTATATTGGAGGTTTTTGTTGGTTGTAGTGGTTGATGATAATTATTGTAGTAGTATGAATAATGAAAGGATGAATAGGATAAATATGGATTAGGTTGAGGTGGTGTATACCCATGATTAAAATACAAGCAAGGAGATGGAGTTGCAACATATGAATTTGTGTAATAAGGTGAAAAATTTTCCCATGGAAAGGATGGAAATGAAGGTGTGGTAGGAGTGGTGTTTATGGTGGGGTGATATTGGTATGCCATGGGAGGTTTTGGTGTTCAAGGATGAAAACACCAATTGTTAGGATGCTAATTGATAAACCCTAACAAAATTAGAGAAAATTAAGGAAGACAATAAAACTATCTAAGAGAATTAAAATAACATTTGATTTCATTGATTGATTTCTAAATAACACATTACATCTCAATATATAGAACTCTAAATATATCATGACCATCCAAGTGGCACAATCTTAATGACTAAGAATTTTCTAGAATAATACTAATTATATTAGAATAATAATTAAACTATATAATTAATAATACCCTCTATCATGAGCAGTCTCGGCTATATCTGGGGCTCGGCAGGGACGGTTTGCTACCCGCAATATTTGCTAAAGTTCATCCCAGATGTTACACACCTATTCATTCTCAAATTTGGGTTGGTTGTGTTGCCAATACTATGGCTGATCTCTCGCCGGAGAAGGTGCCTATACGACTTTTAACAATATTACGACTTTTCTTTTTTTCACAATTAGGGTTTGACTATTAATAGTTTATTAATTACATTGAATTTCTTATTTCAAAGATGGCGATTGTTAACATGCATCAATTAATTATGGAGTTGAAAGTGATCACATTTGGCTTCATTCCTTGCTCTATCATTGTAATAAGGAACGTAATAGAAGACTCTACTAAATCATTTTTGCATAGTGCATCTAAGATCACTTTATAAAAAACAACATCCACCTCCAATCGCGACATCTTAAATTCTCGATAAACATTCATTGCTTCTTGGAACATTTTGCATTTTGTGTACAAGTTGATCATTGTAGAATAAGTTAGTATATTTGGATATATGTTTCTCACCTTCATCTCTTCAAATAGTTTTCTAACTTTAGGATATATGTCATTCCTTTCTTACCTGGACAATAGAGCAATGTATGTTACAACGACTGTTTTGATTCCAGACATGTCCATCTCATTGCGCTTTTAAATGCTTCATCAAAATAGAAGTCGTATAGATGGCAAGAAATATATGTTGAAGTTATAAGACTGTTTAAAGAGACAAAGGAGCAAAACATATATCCAAATCCACTAACTTACTCTTCAATGATCGACGTGTACACGAAATTTGAATTGTTCAAGGAAGCAATGCATATTTATCAAGAATTCATGATGTTGCGATTGGAAGTCCGTGTTGTGTTTTATAGTGTATTCATAGTTCCACTATGTGAAAAATAATTTAGTAGAGTCTTCTAATATATTGCTTAAGTAAATTATAGATAAAGGAATCAAGGCAAATATGGTCACTTTCAATTCCATAATTGATACATGTCAACAATCACTAACTTTGGAGTATTCAATTAAACAATCGTTTGTTACGCTTATTGATGTGCGTTTCAGACTAAGTCAGGTGACGACTTGATATTTTTTGATATGGTTGTTCTGTATGATTAGCTAAATCATTCTCAACCTACTAGTTCATCACATAATTATCCATTTCTTAGCTATTAGATCGATAGAAGTTATGTAGCATCGATTTATTGAATGTGTATGGTATTTGACATATCTCAGTGCTCAACGCCATTACATTTGATTTTTATAATTTATTTTTTAAAATGATATATTAGTATTAGTATATTGCATTTGTTGTCAAAGTTTGTGTCTGTAATTTATAGAATACAAGTCTCTTGTAACTTTTTAGTACTTCCTTGTCATAAGCGCAAAGAACAAATTTATGAATGATATAAGTTTGCTTGATTGATCCGGATTCTTATTTCCTCAATTTCATTATTTTATTACACTATTTTAAAATCATTAGTGAATCTTCTAAAATCTCTCTCTACTATAAATTAATTTTAAGTATCAATCCAATTTTCTGTTTTTGCAGGCTTAATATGTGTTTTCCTTGAAGCTTATATTTGAAACCAACGAGAAGGTTACCCAAACTTTAGACCCGATATTACCCAACTTTAGATCTGATAGAATTTTAGAGGAATTATGAAAAGTAAATTTTTTTGTTGGAATTAAGAAGCAAAAGAAAGTTGAGAATGTGTTTCTTTTAATGGTTTTAATGTTATTTATGGAAAAAATATTAAAATTTAAATTTAATTTGTAAATAGTAACTCATGCAAGCTTTGGTACCAATCCATATAGAAGAAGAGACATGGTATTACACCTGTCTTCCATTCTTGCACACTTTAGCCTTCAAAAAATAACTCCAAATATTTGTCTCATTAAAGATAGATCAACATTTCTTGAGATTAGTGGCATCATTGATGGTTCTAATAGATCCTAAACCCATGCCACGACTAATGCATTATATGTATGAGCACATGTGGTTGAGTCACTTCATGACTCTAAGGCAAAGAATATTCACTAGGATCACTGTAGAGTTCCTGAGTTCCTTCGATTACACACCTATGAAAACCCGTTGTGATAGGGCGCATGCTTTCCAGTTTATTACAACGGTTATTGGGTCGTGATTGTAAGTTACATATATACAACCACACTCTACATAACAACGCCTGAACCCGCGTGATTATATTTCTTTCCCAATCGTTGTTAAATGGATTTTTCATAGTAGTGATGTGCCACAACCTTGATGCATCCTTCAATCCGTACAAGGCCTTTTTGAGTTTGCACACATGATTAGGATGTTTAAAGTCTTCAAATCCTGAAGGTAGACTTACATAAACTTCTTCAAGTATATATCTGTTTAGAAATGCACTTTTAACGTCCATCTGCAACCTTTTTATTTGTATGATCAAGTTGTTTTGATCCTAGTGTTGTGACATCTGTCTCTATATCTGGTATCTGCGTGCCAGAATTTCCATTGGTATTAGAGCGGGTCACCCTATTCTATTTTTGGGTGAGCTCCAGGGAGTTTGTATTATGGTACTATGGACAAGGAAGGAGGAGGAAATGTTAACAGACCTATAGTCTTTGATGACACTAATTATGGCTATTGGAAGGCACGTATGGTGGCTTTCTTAAAATTTATGGATAGAAAAACTAGGAAGGATATCATCAAAGGTTGTGAGCACCCTATGGTTAAAGATAAAGATGGAGAGGAATCTTTGAAGCCAGAAGAGAGTAGGACCACGGAGGAAAATGAGAATGCTTTTGGAAACTCCAAAGTCTTAAATGCTTTATTCAATAGAGTTGACAAGAACGTGTTAAGGTTGATCAACACTTGTATTGTGGGTAAGGATGCTTAGGAAATTCTCAAGACAACTCATGAAGGAACATCCAAGGTAAAGATGTCTAGACTTCAGCTTCTCACTGCCAAATTTGAGAATCTAAAGATAAGAGAGAATGAAAGTATTCACGACTTTCACATGAATGTCCTTGAAATAGCTAATTCCTTTAGTGCCTTGGGAGAAAAGATATCAGAAGAAAAATTGGTTAGGAAGATTCTTTGGTCTTTTCCTAATAAATTTGACATGAAGGTCACTGCCATTGAAAAAACCCAAAACATCCGCAGTATGAGAGTTGATGAGATAGTGGGATGACTTCAAACATTTGAATTGACCTTGAATGATATAATTGATAATAAGAACAAAAGCATTGCTTTTGTATCAAATGTTGAAGATAAAGAGGGTCAAGCTAACTTGGATATTAGTGAGGGACTGTCAAATACCATCGTTTTACTTGGGCCGTTCAATAGAATTATGAAGATAATGGACAGAAAAGGCACAAGAAATGATATAATTGCCAAAGAACAGAGGAAGACTTCAAGAAGTTCGCTTTACGAACTAGCTAGCGAAGGTTGGCGATGCTCCAGGGAATGGTCCCAGAGTTATGGCAGAAGAAAAAGGCACTAAAGTTCGCTTTGCGAACTTGAAAGAGAGTGTTCGCTTTGCGAATAATCCTTCGCATTGCAAAGTTATGCAGAATTTCTGTGGCGCTTTAACTATGCAGAGGCACATTAGGTGCCCATTTTCATCATTCGCTTTGCGAGTAAAACGTTCGCAGTGCGAACTTGGCAATTTCAGAATGTATTATATATACATTTTTCACACTTTTTAGAGATAGATAGATATTTTTCAGCATAGAACTTTATCTCTCTCCATTTCAAACATAGTTTAGCGAGAGAAACTCAAACCCCAAGGGGGAGAAGGTAAGATCTTCAATCTCTTGTTGGGTGAGGATGTAATCTTTTGATACCTTATGTATTTCATCTAATGTATGTTTGTGAATTAGTTTTGAGTCTCTATCGATTGATTTTCTTTGACTGTTTATTTGTGAGTCTTGACAAAGCTCTTTGTAAATCTTTGGTCTTAGATTTTCATCTATCAATGAGCAAACTTTTGACATGGTTTTGTGAGTTGATATTCATTGTGTCTTTTATTGAATTGTGTTGATTAAGTAGCATGGCTAGCATGAGTAGGATCGATACAGTATTGTGAGGATGCGTGATAATAGTGATGAAGAACGATATTCACATCCATTTGGCGAGTTAGTTGAATACATGTAAAAAAGGGTTAAACATATGTACGTATTCTGATCATTGCTTTGTATATGAATTATTTCAGTAGTTTGATATGGATGTTATAGTAATATCTGTTAGGTCTAGATGCCAGAGACGGATGTAGGCTTAACATTCATGTAGGTTTTAAATGCTTTGTATTGATTCGTATTGTGCGAGAGAAATTATTGATTGGTACAAAATCACTCATACATTCGGGGACCGAGAGGATATGTATGTCGTAAGTAATACATGATGATATTAGGCGAACAAGTGATTTATGTATAAAATGATATGAAGAATGCATCTGTTATCAATTGATGAGATTCAATCCCAATAAGGCTCCCTTTATAATTTAGTCTTTATTTTATATTTTCAGTCTTTACATTTTCTGCATTTTATTTTGGTTCTGTAAATCTTTTAAACCAAAACTTTTGAAACATAAGCTTAGAAATGTAGAAACCATTGAATGGCAATTCTTTATCGCGCTGATCCCTGTGGAGACGACAAAACTGGGCACTTAATTAATTTTTGCTTGCTGCTTTACCGCACCAACAGGCTACTTATCAGAGGTTAATGGATAAGGTATTTTCTACTCAAATAGGGAGGAACCTGGAGGTCTATGTAGATGACATGGTGATTAAGACAAGTAAAAACCGGTCACATGTGAAGGATCTAACTGAAACCTTCGCATCCATCAAAAACTACAAAACCTGAGGAAGATGAGCCAGAATCCAAATTATTTCCAAAAATAAGAACATCGCCATAGATTTCGCTCATGACTCGTCTATACTTCTATGGCCCTAAAGCGCTTTCTATTTCCCCAATGCATTATTCCCACAACTCCTTTCTCTCTTACTAAAAACTACCATAGTGAATAGAAACAAAATTGAAGAGTAAAATTGAAATTAGAAGTGTTACCTGCGCGTAAAGAAGCCTTAGAAATTGGAAGGTGCTATGGTTGATGAAGAAGGAAGACGATTCAGAAATGAAAAGAGAGAAAGAAGGACTTTGATAAAAGGCTCGAGAGTAGCTAGGGAGTAGCCTTTAATAGTCATCATTATATTTGGGAAACTAAAAGGACACGACCTCCCAAGAAATCCTTGACACGTAAGGACCTGAGAAGAAAGGCCGATCTATAACTCGGTATCTAGAAAATATATCCGGGCTTGTGTCACTGCCGAGTACTACATCCCTATGGGCGGATACAATACTCGGGGGCTTCTGTACATGCCAAATATATTTGATGTCGAGTTGAGTAGTCGGATAAGGGTGAACACGAACCAGACAGTAGTAGCAGGAGTAATCGTACAAATGAAGAGAGCTATACAAGCCTCGTGCATAACCCGGACCGAGCATTGAACCCGATTACCACCATGCCGAGTTATCACAAGGCTGGGTACTTCACTCTACCCGGCATCAATGCCGGACACATGCTCGTCAGGTTTCACTCCATCTTTTGTAATGGCGGTGGCGCATCAATACAGACGTTATCAAGGGCTTTAAAGCTTGTATTCATGGATAAAGGTTACAGCAATGATGGCCACATAATGCCAGAAGTCCAAGAGGCTTCTCTTAATGGCTTGAATTAAAGAACAAATTATATAATCGGGCTCCCACATGAGGGTTAACCAAGACATTCATCTTGAGGCAATATACAACACTTGTATAGCCCTCAAATCCCTAGATATTCATCTCAACACACTCAGTAGAATAGACAACATAACTCTCTTTGTTCAAAGAGAAGAAGAGTTAGCATTTTTGGTGGTCTAATCATTTTTGGCTAGAACAATACTAACCTTGAATTCCTCAGAACGACGTATCTTTGCAAACTTTTTCCATTGCTTCTTTGATATAAAACTATATCGAATCCATGGATGAGCAAGACCGCTCTTAGGCCTCCTAATGTAGTCAGTCGTGAGTTGTGCCTTAAATCCCTTCCAACGAGTACCAGTATATGATATCCACTTTTTTTTTCAAATTTGAGTCATCGGTAAACTCAAAATTCAACTACTTTTAAATCAATATATAAGTATTTATTAAATATTAAAGATATTGATATCGGCGATATATAAAATTTATAGTATCTAATACCTTAACGTTAGTCCATATGCTTTCTTTGACGTTATCATCAACTTGTTTCCAATCATCAATCAATATACTGAGCTTGCTACGTGCTAGGAACGAAACATAAATCTTAAAAGTAGAGTAGTGTTCACAATCCACTACTCTGTACAACGAATCATACTGGATAGGAATTTTTTCACCTGATGAGTTTCGGACTGATGTGACTTGGGACATCATTGTGACACCTCTTTGTGATCTTTTCGTTTGACTTTCAGTTGTTTGAGTTTCATTGGCTAACCTCTCATTTGTTTGAGTTTCTTCGCTGGTTTCTGATTAAGAACTCGACAAGGTCGACATCTAAGTTCAAAAACAACAACAACAACATGAACATCAACCACAAAATAAAACAACAACAACCACAACAATGGCAAATGAAGTTTACTATAGAGGCATGGGAAAAAAAATTTACGTACCCTAAACGTGATGACTAAGTAAATGATGTTGGATTTGGTGATGGTGTTGTCTTCCTTCCTTGTGGTGACGACGGCGTTGTTGTTGTTTTCGTTCTAGACGATAACAACTTGGTTGACGATGATGACGACAATGAAAAATACACATTGAAGTGTGAACGATGGTGTTTTGGATGAAATCGTGTATTGTTTCACAGTATTGAACGTTATGGTTTGGGTTGAAATCGTGTATTGTTTCGACTAGTTTCTATTTGCAATGGAAAAAAGGATACTGAAGAGACAAGCTAGCTATAAGAGTGTATACTATTATCAAGCTACCACAACAGCCAATAGATGTAACCGTAGTGATATTTTACTTTCAAGGTGAAATTTCATAAAAAAAACGGCAGAGTATTTATAATTAAAAATTTTAAATAAAAAAAATATATCACAACAGTTGTAATCTTCAACCGTAGTTGTTGCACCCCAAATTTTACCCTCAGATTTGTCTTATCATTATCATATCTTTTTTTTTTATCAGCGATATTTCGTTTTTAGCCATTTTATATTTTCATTTTAGAATTTTCCTGATTTTAAATTTTATTTAGAATTGGACTAAAGTTTACTCTTTTAGTTTAATTATAGCATAATTATTCTTAATATAGATCACATTTTAACTAAAGTCATTTAGTTTAATGTTTATTAATTTCATTTTTCTTTTGTTTTAATTTAGTGTTAGAATTATTTTAGTTTATATCTTTTCAGTTAACTTTAATTTTAATTATAACATAGATTTGTTAATTAGTCATTTAATCTTTTTAATCATTTTGACTAAGCAAATTAGAAAACTTGTTACGTTTATTTGTTTATGGTATATTATAAGGTAAATGAGAGAGCATCTCTCCCAGCTCAAACGTGAATTGTGACTATACAAGTCCAACTTTGCAGCTACCATAATATAATATATTTAACAAATACTTTAAGTCTTGTTACATTAATACATTAGTGTTCTTTGGAAGGAAAGAAACAATAGTAGTAGCTTTTCAGTCTTTTTTTCCGTCTCTGCACTATCCGTACGCCTTGCCCAGACCCAGCTGCTCACCAACGTAAACCTGCGCCATTAGGACAAGTTCAGAACAGTCTTTTTTTTGAATTAAGAAACAAGTGTTTATATATAACAATTGAGAGAAGAGGATAAAGGAGGAGGGGGCGGAGATTCAAACAGAAAAACCGCAGTAACTCCATAAATCATCAACTGAGAACCTCTCAAAAGGCCTCTAAAATTCCACTCAATCTCCTTCAGCCTATTCATCCCACCAGCTAACATCCGTGCCTCACCATCCTTCATTTCCTTCAACCGAAAAATACCCTTCAAGACATTACAAAAACATCATTCAAATCCAGTTAAAGAACCTAAACCAAAATTGCTTCAAAATCAAAAACCAACACAATTCATAACCAGAAATAGGTTCAACACCAACTTGAACACACATTTAAACCAAAGGACAGAAGTTCTAACATCAACAAAACCTGAAACGAATTCGGAAGCAGAACCAATTCTCAAATCAAAAGCAGAGGAAGTTCAAGCCAAAACAGACACAACTCTAAACTCAAAACACCAGAACATCGGAGAGATTGAATAAGGAGAGAAAAGAGATTGAACAAAAAGAAAGAATCATACCTTTTTCTCACCAGAGGAGTTTTTCCTTCATTCTCGATCATCAATCCCTTTTCTCATTTTTCTGTAATAACACCACATTAGACTTGAATGAACCGTGAACCTTCAAAGTCGCATCTTTCATTTCATTTCGATTTGATTTTCCAACGCCATTAAACCACCACATCTCAACAGCCTTCTCAAAACTTTTTTTTCCAATCCTCAAACAACACGGCCACACCACCATTTCCTCCATTCTCAACCCATCCTTTCAGAACTTTCTTCTTCTGCAACTCAACCACAGTTCTAAAGTCACCACGGTTCCTTTGTCCAACCATCAGACATCAATATCCTTCACTTAAAACCCAAACATCGCCAACAACCAAAACAATCCTCTTCAGCAATCTTCATCCTCTCAATCTCTGTCCCTCACAGTTTTCCATCGCAACCCACAAAGACAATCAACTGAATCAAACCACAGCTCTCACGTCAACACATCAACAACTTCAATAGACTAAACACAAAAACAGAGAATCGAAAGGGACGAAGAGGATAACCAAATCGACCCAGAAAGTGAAGGAAAAAGTGAGAAAGAATAGAGACTTATCTGCTGATTTGTGGGATCCTCGTCAGTGCTCATTTTCCAAAGGAACTTCATTCGGGTAACTCTTTTCCCTTTCCACGTTGGCTTGGCATTTTTTTGTTTTGATTTACTCCTTTCGCCCTTCTTTGATTCAAAGGTTGTAGATAGTGTTCTTTAGGATCTTGAGGTTTAGGTTTCCGAAAGAGAATGCTGTAATTTATGCGAAATCGTTAGTTTTGCTACATAACTTAATGATAATTGGATTTAAGAGAGAGGGCTTTTTTTTACCTTGAGTACGTAGCGAAGATGAGTTTGTTTTTTCGCCGGGGAAGGTGGCGTCCTCCGCCGTAAGACCTTCTTCTCCGGCGACCAGTTAGGGTTTCCGACGACTTATTTTGTTCGGAGGAGGAGGTCACCTAGAGCTTTCGTGTTTTGTTGAGCTTGTTTCTTTCAGGAGATTAGGGTTCGATTTGGGAACGATGGCGTTTGTAGATTTTAGGTTAGGATTTAGACAGGTTCGGTTTCAGATTGGGATGAGGAGGGATTTTTGAGGGGAGTTTGTATGCGGTTTTGGATGTTGGAGAAGACGGCGGTCTCCGCCGGGTCTTCATCTTCTCTAGCAACTTTTTTGCAATTCCGGCGAGGGTTCTTTTTTGTGTAACGAAGAAAGGAATGCTGAGAGAGAGGTTTTCGTGAGTGAGTTTTTCCAACGTTGTGATTTCCCTTGGCTTTTATCCTTTTCCTTCTTTATTATGTGTGTCTGGATACGCCAGTGACAAGTGTCACTGATTCCTCGTTTCGTTTGTGATCGTGTGTGTCTTACCTATGGGAGTCCACGGTGGTCTTTTCGTTTGGATGCTGTTTCTTGTTAATCTCTTAATCTACTTTAGATCTGATGGATATCATGTGAGGTCCATGGTAAGGTCTCCTCAGACCCTCTCCACTGGATCAGGCGGGCTGATCCATCATGGGCCTTTTCCTTTTTTATTTTCGCACACCCCTAAAAGCCCATTTAGGCTGCCCTCTTGATTAGGAGTTACCGTTTGCACCCCTGTCTCTTTTTTATTTAATTTAATTAATTTTAAGTCAATTTTAGTTTAAGTTAGGATAATCCTCCTTTTAGTTTAATTAATTTAGTGTTTCTAGGTCCTCTTGATTAAGATTAGAATTATCTTTTTTTTTTAATTAATTTAGTTTAATTTATTTAAGATAATTATTTTTCTAATTAGGTTTTTAATCACTAATAAGATAATTTAACTAATACTAACTAGTTGAATTTAATTAACTATTTAGTTAATTATTTCCCTTAGGTTTATTTAGTTTTAATTAATCTTTTTAATTAGGTTTTCTTTTTTGTTTATCTTTTTCCTAATTAGATTTTAAATCATCATGTTTTTTTATTTTGAATTTAATCTTTAATTTTAATTGTGTTATCAATTGATTATCAATGTTGGTTTAATTGTTAACATCATTTATAAGCACCTTTTTTGATCTTGAGTGATTCATTAATACTCGTTTAGATGGTGAATGAATATATCCATGTTGATTGGCCATATGTTTGACTTTAAATATGAATATTATCTTTCTTTAATATCATCCTTAATATCGTTCTATATGTTTGTCTTCCTAAAGATTGAAGCATATTGATTGTGTTCTTTTATATCGTTCTATATGTTTGTCTTCCTAAAGATTGAAGCATATTGATTGTGTTCTTTTATATCGTTCTATATGTTTGTCTTCCTAAAGATTGAAGCATATTGATTGTGTTCTTTTATATCGTTCTATATGTTTGTCTTCCTAAAGATTGAAGCATATTGATTGTGTTCTTTTATATCATTCTATATGTTTGTCTTCCTAAAGATTGAAGCATATTGATTGTGTTCTTTTATATCATTCTATATGTTTGTCTTCCTAAAGATTGAAGCATATGGATAAATTCTTTTAATCATGTTCATCCTATCCATATCTTTGTCAAAAACATATTGCCATCCTCATGCTTATGTTGTTTTATCTATTATATCAATGTCCTATCTTATATCATGTCTTATTTATTGTTATATTATCAACTGATTTTCCCCATTCCAAAAGAAGGTGATTATTGTTGACTCGTAAAGTCAGAGCCCCCACCTTAACCTAAGTAACCTCTTAGGAGAAACTCTATTTCTTGGCCTCATCAGAGCCATAGAAATCATAACTACCTTTAGGAAGAGTTCTTCAACTCTTAGTGATATTCATCATAATGAATTCATCACTTCCCCTACTGACTGAACTTCAACATAGGTCTATTACAACTAGATCTAGAGAGTTCCTAAACTCTACAATAAGCTTGTACTCATTTCCCCTCTGAATATTGACCATAGTCAATAATTCAGTAGAAGAAGAACTACGCATACTCTGATTCTATTCCCGAGGATACGTAGGCGTAAAGTGCGATGCTTTATCGAGTATACTTAGATACTAACCCCTAGGGTTTCAACCTTTAGCATAAAACCTTTAACAAACCTAAGATAACATTTAACAAGAGGTTCCCGTAGAGTACTACGGACGTTTAGGGTGCTAATACCTTCCCTAGGCGTAACCAACCCCCGAACCTTAGATTTTTCCCCCTAGGTTTTTCTAACGATCTTGAACTTTTCCTTTGGATAAATCAAAGTCGGTTGTAAAAGAAATATGATGCAAATTAATTAATAATTTGTTATCCGATTTTCACCGCAACAGTAGTCATAAACTTTAATGTTTTTTATTTAAAAATAATTAAAAATGAAAAAGCGCGACCTTTAAGTCATTACTCCGACTCTTCGGAGCAACGACTTGGGGGCTCCTATTCTGGACTGGGCCGACACCTGCCCACCTATCGGGGCCCAACCCAATGTTATGCTTAGCAACCCATTAAAGCTCAATTCTCTTCCTCGTCGGGCACATCCAGATCCTACCTTCGTCGAGCAGGGTACTGCATGGCTCGAGGAGAGACATCGCGCCCGCCGCTACGGACTCCACGTGCTACCCACGCGAGGACACATCATCATGTAACTACCCACATCCGAAAGAGCTAGTCAATCCACTTTTCGGAGATCATGGGGCTGTTACTCTAGGACGAAGACCACGTGCTGGTCTTCCCTACGCCACGTAAGTCCTAGCAGTTATCTGCATTGGGCCTACTGACCCAACCTAGTGCAGACGACCGTTGGCCCAGCGTTGGGGGCACACTGTAAATACCCTTTTTCACTAGAGGGTCAGGTATTCTAATTCTCACTCTCACCACCTTTCTGTACTTGCTTGCTCCGTCTCTGACTTTAGCATCGGAGTACCTTGCAGGTACACCCCCACCTTCTCACGACAACCGGAGTAAAGTAGCTCACGACGCGCAGTTGGCCACCGATCCAATTCTGATCAGGTACGATCAATATATATATTTATATATATATATATATATATATATATATATATATATATATATATATATATATATATAAGCATATATAAATTAATTATCATATTATTTTTAATATTAATTAAACATGTTATAATATTAATTATTTTAGTGGCAAATAAGAAAATTTTAAAACATATATAAACATTTATGTAATTTAATTATATGTTAAACGGTATATTTAGTATCTGAGTTTAGAAAAAAAAAATAGCCAAAACAAATATCACTCTTGTGTATTACTAGAATTCAATGGAACAGTTGTGATTTTTTGTTTGAATATCTCTAGGACTCAAGAAGGCAAATTCAGTCTTGTAAGATGTGTATGCTTTAGGAGATGTTTCTTGTATTGAAAATACACTTGGTTAAATTTCTAGTTACTAAGATTTATATTGCAACAATTGAAAATATATCTTCTTACTGATAGGATAAATGACATATCAATGAACCAATATACATAAGCTACTTCAGTTGTGTAAAGTTGGCACCAATATTATAATATATTAATATTTATAGAAAAAAAATTAATGTCACCAATATTATAATATATTAATATTTATAGAAAAAAAATTAATGGCACCAATATTATAATATATTAATATTTATATTAAAAAAATTAATGGCACCAATAGTATAATATATTAATATTTATATTAAAAAAATTAATGGCACCAATATTATAATATATTAATATTTATAGAAAAAAAATTAATGGCACCAAAATTATAATATATTAATATTTATAGTAAAAAAATTAATGGCACCAATATTATAATATATTAATATTTATAGAATTAAATTAAATTGGATACGCGTTTTGATAATCACTTTCCTTTACTTTCAAATCAAATAAATTGATTACTTATTTAAAAAAATATCTAAATGGATTTTCGTTTGTTACGGGCTTTGAAAACACCTTTATAAGACATGCACGGAGTAACGTAACATAACGCTTGCTCAGTTCTTATTCTTCATCTCAAAATTCTGTCACTTCCATTCACATTCAGATCTTCTTCTTCATCTTTATCTTGTTGCTCTCTTTTATGGTCCTCGGCGCTCCAATCCAAGCGCTTAACATCTCCGCAGGAGAAGGCAGCTCGCGATAGTTCCGGCCATGGTCTCCTCGAGATTGGCGCTTCCATCGGAGCTGGTATCTTCGTCGTCACAGGCACGGTTGCTCATGACGTCGGACCTGGTATGAGTTGAATTTTAGTTGAATACACGTTGTTGATTTGTTAATCGTTAATAACCAAGGTATGATTTCCATCTCACCAATTACCAGAGTTTATGTAACGTTGACCAGTGTGTTAATGCTGAAGTTCATGTCATGTGAGAACGGAATAATATATATTGATGTGCCTGGTGACATAATTTTTCTTTCTGATAAGCAGTCTCTGCAATATCTTGGGCTCTGCAAGGACGGTTTGCTACCCGCAATATTTGCTAAACTTCACCCAAACGCTCCACACCTTTTCATTCTCATATTTGGGCTAGCTGTATTGTCAGTATTATGGTTTTTCTTATTTTTCACAATTAGGATTTGACTATTAACAGTTTGTTAATTACTTTGAATTTCTTATTCCAAAGTTGGCAATAGTTGACATGCATCAATTATGGAGTTGAAAGTGATCACTTTTAGCTTTATTCCTTGCTCTATCATTATAATAAGCAACATAATAGAAGACTCCACTAAACCATTTTTGCATTTTTGCATAGTGCCCCTATGATTGTTTTATAAAAGACAACGTCAACTTCCAATTGCGACATCTTGAATTTTCGATAAACATTCATCGTTCTTGGAACATTTTATCTTTCATGTACACGTTGATCATTGTAGAGTAAGTTAGTATATTTGAATATATGTTCCGCACCTTCATCTCTTCAAATAGCTTTTTAACTTCAGCATCCATGTCATGTCTTTCGTACCTGGACAACAAAGTATTGTAATGTTAGAATGTCTGTTTTGATTCCACATATGTCGATCTCCTTGCACTTATTAATTGCTTCATCAAAACAGATGTCGTAATATACAATGCTATGCTGTCTAGGTATGGACGACAGGGAATGTATGTTGAAGTTAGAAGCCTATTTGAAGAGACGAAGGTGTAAAACATGTGTCCAAATCCACTAACTTACTCTTCAATGATCGACATGTACATGAAATGTGAATTATTTCATGAAGCAATCAATATTTATTGTGTCGTGATTGGAAGTCGATCGTTGTTGTGTTTTATAGTGCAATCATAGCTCAACTATGCGAAAAATGGTTTAGTAGAGTATTCTATTATATTGCTTATTGAAATGATAGATAAAGGAATCAAGGCAAATGTGGTCACTTTTAACTCCATAATTGACACATGTCAACAATCGCTAACTTTATAATATGAAAATCACTTATTCAATTTACGACTAAGTAAGGTGACGACCTAAAATTTTTCGATATGCTTGTTCTATATGTTGTTCTAAATCATTGTCAACTTATACTAGTCCATCACATAATTCTCCAGCTCCTGACTATTGAATTGATAGAAGTTATATAGCACCGATTAATTGAATATGTGTATGGTATCTGACATATCTCAGTGTTACTATTTTAAAAAAATATTTCCCTAAAATAATTCAATTTTCAATATATTTGAATTTTTAATCAATTAACATATTAAAAAAAATTCTCTACAAAAATTCATATTATTTTTTCAGAAAGATAATAAATACGTGTATATGGTACATATTAATGATATCTTTCATTCCAAATCTATTATCTATTATAATATATTAAATCTAATGCACCGCATTATATTACGACACATAATATGCCATGTAGATTATATTTGCCACGTCAATTAAAAACTGACGTCACCTTTAGAATTGAATCTTTCAACAAAACTACCCAATTATACTTCAAGTTTTATTTCAAAAGTTATATGTTACAAAATTCTCTTTATTAAATATATTACAAAAATTAATTACAATTAAACACAATTATCATTTTTTAATATAATTTAGTCTTTTCACCTTACATCTCAAAATAATATTAAGTACACAATTTTGTTAATAACTAACTACATTACTCTATTTTGATAGAGTCTAATATAAAAAATAATAAATACACTATTTTATTAAATTACAAAACATCTATTATAATCTATTAAATCTAATGCACCGCATTATATTACGACACATAATATGCCATGTAGATTATATTTGCCACGTCAATTAAAAGCTGACGTGTCACCATTAGAATTGAATCTTTCAACAAAACTACCCAATTATACTTCAAGTTTTATTTCAAAAGTTATATGTTACAAAATTCTCTTTATTAAATATATTACAAAAATAAATTACAATTAAACACAATTATTATTTTTTTATATAATTTAGTCTTTTCACCTTACATCTCAAAATAATATTAAGTACACAATTTTGTTAATAACTACATTAATCTATTTTTATAGAGTCTAATATAAAAAATAATAAATACACTATTTTATTAAATTACAAAACATCACAAAAAGAAACAATCATTAAAAACAAAAATAAAAAATTGATGACTAATAAAAAAAAATTATATTAAATATTTAAAATTCTTACAAGAGTTAATAACTGCAATAATTTTATTAGTTGATCAATTTTCATAAATAATTTAAGTTTCATTTACAAATTAATAAAATACAATTACACTTAAAATTTTAATCCAAAAATCATTTGTTATAAAAATCTTATTATTATATATTTCAGAAGGGTTAATCACAACTAAAAACAATTATCACTTTTTATATAATTCAATCTTATTTTTGCCTTACACCTAAAAAATTAATATTTACGTGTTAATAACTACACTATTTCTTCTTTTTTAGACTCTAATATCTAAAAATATAATACCTACATTTTTTTTTTAAATGAAAAAACAGTTAGCACAAAAATATACCGTTCATTCAAAAATAAAATTAAAAAACTGATGGTAACAAAAAAATTATATTAAATATATAAAATTTTGACAAAATTTAATAACTACAATAATTTTATTAGTTGATCAATTTTTGTAATTAATTTGAACTTTATTTACAAATTAATAAAATAAAATATAAATCATAAAATATAAATATTTTGATTTCTAAATATTTAAAAATATTCATGCAATTAAAATTTTTAATAGAAAATCATCTTATTATTTGATCCAATTTTATAATTAATTGAAACTTTTTTATGTTTTAAAATTATAAAATTATAATATATAATTTAATAATACAATATACACTTCCTAAATACCATAAAATATTCCTAATACATACAAATAACAAACTTACTTTAAACTAAAATAATAGCCATAAAATTCAAAACAATTAACATATTTTAGTCCAACAAAAAAAATAATTGAATAATATTAAAATAATTTTAAAATTTCTTTTTTTATTTAAATAAAATCTTGAAACTACCTCAATACCATTGTACAATATAGAACATATACAAAACAATTAAAAATATTTAAATGAGCTGTCTATATATTTGATGAAAACAACAAAATATTATCAACTATAATATTCAAATAAATACAAAAATAATTTTAAAAAATATTTATTCGTCCGCGCAACGCACGGGTTACCATCTAGTTTAGATATTAGTAAGGTTAATTCTTTTCTACCACTAGAATAAATTGGATAAAATTACCCCACTAACATGTCAAAAATTTAATGGTCAGTGTTTATTCTACTATTTTGTTACGTGATACTTATAATTTTTTTTTAAAAACATTTTTTTCAAATTTTTTTTCTCGGTAACGAAATTTTTAATTACACTACTAGAAAATTCTCTTTTAGTGACTGAAAAATTTCGGTCACTGGCCATCAAAATTAGACATCATGTTAGTAAAATTTTAAAAGTCACTAAATCGGTCACTAAATAAATCTAGCCACCAAATTAGCGACTGATATTTTGTGACCATAATTTTCAGTCTCAAATAATCGTTTTTATTTAAATGAATTCATCAAAAAATTTCAGTGACCGAAATTTAGGTCACTAATTTTTTTTTGCTTTTTTCCATTTTTAAGTTGCTTTCCTCCCAATTTTCTCCTTTTATTTATTTTTAAAATTTATTTAGTCAAAATTTTACATTTTTATTGTTTTAAAAAATAAAATTTATATTTATATAAATAATTAACTCATTCAAATTTATTAATTTAGATAAAATATAATTTTAATGACAATTAATGTAAGAATCTTATTAAATAATATTTGAAAGTTCTATTTCATTAATAATATATACATTTCAAACATAAATTATACAACAAAAACCAAATGGCTTATTGGACACCCGAAAGCCTCACAAAGAAAAGTGCATTGGTTTGATTTTTTTAGGATTTTTCGGTGTCTAATTCGGTCACTAAACGCAAATTTTTTAGTAGTGATGAAAAAAATACTTGAAAAAAATACTTTCAAATTTTTTCGGTGTCTAATTCGGTCTATAAATAAATACTTGAAAAAAATATTATTATACAAAAACATATAGATAAATTATTTATATATAAAATAAAAAATAATAATATTGTTCTCGTTATATCAAATACATATTTGAAAATTGTGATGAAAGAAATTCTAATTCTAAACTACCATAGACATTATAAGAAATCAAATCAATTATGTGATAAAAAATATTGGCTGTTTGATATTGAAAATTTTAGTTGATGTTCTTCTAGTAAAGGAAATTGTTAGTTGAAAAAGTAACATTTCTAGTGGAATATTTTTGAATTGTGATATGTGTTCGCACGCAATTCTCGCGCGAACAACCGTTGCCCTCCTATCGCAGGTTTACTCGCGGGATCCGCCACAGAATCCCAGAACAATGCGTTGAAGTGTAAGTCTTGTTTATATGATGTCTTTTAGTTTATAGGAGTCGTAAGAAACTTGAAAAAATCAAAGGTTTGCAAATTGACGAATAAAACAAAAAGTGAAAAACATACAAGTAAATGACAAGATAACTTAAACTTTGATCATATAAATCGCATTGAAATAAAAAGTGTGGACGCTATCATACATTTCTGCGTGAGTAAACTCGTTTCTCTTAACGCTTGGTACTTAGAGTGTTTTCCCTTTTGCAATGTTACAAATGAGACCCCCTAAAATGGAAATAACTATTGCTTTAAATAGGACGAAAAAATAATTGTTCGTCTCCCAAGATTTGCCATGGTTGTGATGTAACGCCCCAAATAATTATAATATCTATTTATTTAATTATTATGATTATGCGGTGTTTTGGTGCTTTGTGATGACCTTGTGACGTTGATGGATTATGTGATTTGTGGGGTATCCTTGGGTTAAAGGAACTTTGAGGACTTAGGTTTAACAGATTATTTATATTATTTGATTAATAATAGTATTGAAATAATTTGAATAATTAAAATATTATTTAGATTATTATTATTATTATTATTATTATTTTTAATTAAATAATTAAGAGACCATTAAGGGTAATACGGTAATGTGGAGGAGGTTAGTGGAGGATAACATGGTAAACAGAGATTAAGGCCCAAAACCCTTAGGTTTAACAAAAGATAAAAGTAGGGATTTGGAGATCAGAATTTTGGCAACCCTAAGGAGATCAGAGAGTTGAGGAAAGGAGGCTATATTGAGGAATCAACTGTAGGAACCCGGAAAACAAAGAATCGCTGCTAGAATTTTGAGGTATGGGGGGTAATCCGGATTAATGTGTTTGATATGGGTTTAAGGTAGATGTAGCCGTGTGTTTTTTTCATTTCTGATAATTTCGTGTGAATCTGTGATGAATCTATCATGTATTATCGTGATCTGGTGTGTGTGATTTTTGTGATGATTCTAGTGTAAATTGCTGTATTTTGATGATTGAAGGATTGTTGATGCTGGGACGAAATTTGGGTAACCAGATCTGTAAATCGAACCTGATAATAACTAAATTCAGACTTAGTAATTAAGGGTAATTGATGTAGATGATGAAGTAGGATGAATAACTTAGATCTGGAATGAATCGAAGATGATTTGAGGTTGTTTCTAGTAGATCGAAGGTGCTAGGAAGAGGGATTTTGCGTTCAGGTGCAAAGTCTGAGTTTTTGGAGGAGTCTCTGGTGATACGCGTAAGGGGAAGGCAATACGCGTAATGGAGAAGGCAATATGCGTAACAGATGGCAATACGCGTATTGGAGTCTGAGGGAAAAGGGGGATACGCGTATTGAAGAGGGCATTACGCGTATGAGATTGGGAAAAAATGCCTTACGTGTATGGGCTTAGCCATTATGCGTAAGGGGAGATCTGAAGGAGAATTGAGAGGGATGACCTCTCTGCTGATACGCGTATTGAAGAGGGCAATACGCGTAAGGGTTGGTGTGCAATTTGGGCCATACGAGTATCAGGGTGGTCCATATGTGTATGGGCAGAGGTGTGTGTAGAATTTCCCGTTCTTGCGATTTCTGTCCCGATTTCGCTTGTGATGTGATTCCTTTGAGATGTATGACTAAGATGAGATACTATGAAATTAGTAATCTAGTAATGACGATGAATAGAATAAAAATCGGGGGTTTTATGTGATGATTGTTATATGATGAAATGTGAGATTTAGTGGCGGATAATGACGAGTGTGAAATGACGTTGTACCGTGGTGCATGATGATTGTAGTATGATGAATTGTGATGAATGTGAGGTGAAGTTGTTTTATGACGAGTTGATGGTAATCCGTTAGTGAAGTTATAACATGGTAATTTATGATGATTTGTGATGTATGTTAATAATATGTGACCATGATGATTTGTGATGATTTGTGATGTGTGTTACTAATATGTGACCATGATGATTTGTGGTGATTTGTGACGTTTGTGACTATGACGATTTATGATGAATTATGATGCGTGATTTGATTTTTGATGATGATGGTTTATGAATGATGATGCAATTGACGAATTTGTGACGATGAGGATTATGACGTTTGCATCATGCATTCATAGCATTGTAGGACTTCGGTCCATTATGGTGGCTTTAATCCCATTGTGTGGATTGAAGAGTTTTATGACATGCTCCAGTTCTTGTGTAGAATCGATCCTATTGGTGGGGATCTTTGGAGAGTGATGGCCCAGTGTCCATCAATTATGACGATGTTGGTACCACATTCGTGAGTCTGTTGTTGCATTTCATACTATGTGGCATTGTATGAGATTGTTGTGATTGATGTATTTTGGTGTTATTGATGATTTGATGTTGTTGTTGTTTGGTGCTTTATCTTTCACTTATATCTTATATATTGATTTCGTGATTACTCACCCTGCCTGTTTGAATGTTGCCTCCACGTGGGTAACGTGCAGATGATCAGGATTAGCTTTTTGGCGTGTGAAGAGCGTACCTGAAGTGCTTTTGGTTATTTGTGGTCGAGTAGAGGGTCTTGCTCTGATATGTAACATCGGGTCGGGGAGTTGAGTCGAATCGTAGTGTTCTTGTATTTGATGATATTGTGATGTGTAGAATTTATTTAAAAACCTTGAGTTATAAATTAAAATGAAGTTTTTCCGCTGCAAAGTATTTGATCTAATTATGATGTCTTTTGATGAAATGTGACACCCTTGTGGGACTTTTACTTTCATAAAATGGTGTTTTTATTTGGGATTTTTGTTGGGTAGAACAGGGTGTTACATTAGTGGTATCAGAGCTGGTCGGTCCGTCTGGCCAGGTTGTCTAATGTTGTTTGTTTCCCTAGTGTGCAACATGTGTGTGAAAACACTGTCGATGCTTGTTTTGTTTTCCATTTGCAAGTTGGGAATGAAACAAGCACTACAACATTTGTTGTCTGTGGCAACACTTTTTTAGGTAACATGTAAAAATTGTTGCCTAAAATTCGTATAGGCAACGATTTATGGCTGTTGACAAAAATATATCTGCAACCCTTGATAATCGTTGCCTAAAATACTTTTGGGGACGTTTTTGGAGGGCCACTCTTTTATTTTGTTTTGCAACAATTGTTAAATGTGCCCTTAACTACTTTTGGGGACGATTTTGGAAATGTCATTATACTATTTCTATAACAATGTTTAATAATTGTCCCCTTAAATACTTTTGGGTACATTTTTAGATTGTTACATCATTTCTAATAAAAGGCTACATTCCTTCAATGTTGCATAAAATTTTAGCAACATCAAATTTTTTATGGCAATCTTCCCTCCAAATTTATAGACTAAATAAATATTTCCCTCTAAACATTATTAGAAAAAAATTAAATATAAAAAATAATCTAAAACATAATATAATAATATAGTAATAATTTTTTTTTTTGGAAATTTTAGTATCCGGTCTTGCGATCGATTAATCCAATAGGGACCAATCCCACCGTCCACTAGCGGAGGGCCCCGTTTAAAATCAGATACACAAGCCTCCATCACTAGACCAACCCTTGGGGGTTAATATAGTAGTAAAATTGAATTTATTTAATGAATTAACATATAAAACATATTTAATTTAATAATAAAACTATATTTTATGATCGAAATCTTATAAAATTTATTATAATAAAATATATAAAATTTATAAATGTTGCCAAGACACCTCATAAATGTTTCCTAAAATACTTCAATTCTTCTTATAATTTATTCAAGACAATAAATGTCCCCTTTAATATTTATATTTATGGGAACAATTTAAAATTATTACATTATTTCTAACAAAAGATTACATTTTTCAAGTGTTAAATAAAAATTTCAAAAAAAAAATTATATGGCAACTTTTCTTCTGAACATCATATGGATATTATATGGATTAATTATTAAATTATATGGCAACATTTTTTTCTAAATATTATAAAATTTATTTCATTTAAAAATAAAAATATGTATATTATATGGATTAATTATTAAAAAATATTCTGCAAAGATAAAATAATTAAGAAGATAATAATAATATTTATTGATTTAATTAATATAAATTAATAATTTAAGTGTTGCATATAATAATATATAATAATAATATTTAATTAATAATATAATAATATAGTTAGTATTATATAAAATTATTTTGCGAAATAGTTTAATAATAATAATAATAATAATAATAATAATAATAATAATAATAATAATATTAATAATTAGTTATTATCAATGTGTATCCTATCAGATTTGTTAAGAAAAAATCCTTTCCTTTTCAATTAAAAAAAATGAAAATATTTTCTTTTTAATAATAAAGAAACAAAACCCTTATTTTCCTGGTGTCTATTTTCATCCACTAAAAGGGAAGCCATCGTTATCCTTCCTGATATTTTCAGCCACCCAATTCTGCAACCTTCTTCCCAAATCAATTTCTCCTCAAAAGCTAACTTTGATTTTTCGTATTTCATTCTCGTTTACCTCATAACCCAGATCCAAATCGATTGCGATTTTCACCTTAGAACTCGAATCAATTTTTATAGTCAAAACCCAAATCGATTTTGACTTTCATTACCTAAATTGAAATCAATTTCCCTCAAAAACCGAAATTTAACTCGCCCATTTCTCTCATACCAAATTACTGAGAGTGAAATCTAAGCTCTTTCCTCTTTCTTTTATCCCTCAACCAAAATCTGGTAAGAAACGAAACACTCTTATTTTTTATTTATATGAATTTGTGTGATATTTGTTAATACTTTTCTACTGATTTGAAAGATGGAAGAGTGACTGTACAATTCTATGATAATTTTTTTTTATTTATTTGCTCATTTGTATCTAAGGTTAAACTTGTTTCAATGTAATATATAATTTCATTTTTCGTTTTAACAGGTTTTGAAGAATGTTTCCTAAATTCCACGTTCAATTTTTTTTTACATGAATAAAAGGTATAACTCCATAGTCTCTCTAATTAGTAAAATTCAATGATTAAATAGAGTGCCATTTTTTTTAATGGCTTAATTGTACTTTTAGTTTATATAATATTATGTTTCTGCAATTTTTATTCTCTAAGTATTCATTTTCTTACAATCAAATACTTTTATCACCGGATTGTACAATTTTTAATGTGTGTATTTTTAGGTATGTTTTTTTGTTGTGTTGGATTTTATTTGTGTAGGATTTAACTTGATTGTTTTCTATTTGTTTTTTGAACAACCACTGACTGTGATGTGTGTATTTTGTTTTTGATTTTTATGTAGAGAGATATCAATGAAGAAGATGAAATGATGAGGTACAGGATTAACTATTTCAAGTGGACAACATAAATGATAAATTTCAACAAGACTAAAGTTGGCAATAAATTTCAAAAAGATAGCGTAGATGATTACAAAATTTTGTTTGGAATACGTTTTTTGTCCTTGTATTCAACATTAAACTTCTAAAACGTTATACTATCTTTTATCATTTTCTAGATAGACTAATACTTTAAAGTATTCAACTTAATTAGATAATGATAAGAATTTTACTTACAAATGTGTATTTGAATTAATGCTTAAGCATTAAATTTAAAGAAATTATGTAATTTGTCATTTTGAAAGATTTTATTAATATAATTTCTGTGGTACATATAATTTATGTTTGGTGCAATTCTTATTTGAATTGTTTATTTTATATAAAAAACATGGTAAAAAATATTCCTTAGTAATTGATAGAAACATTTACCAAGTGTTTTTACTATTTTACTTTTAGGAAACAATTGCTAATTGTTGCTAGATATGACAACATTTGAAAATTGTCTCCATAGTGTATTCTCACTATACCACTTTTAGGGAACATTTTTCAGTCATTGCAATTTTTAACAACACCTTAAAAATGTCGCCAAAAATGCCAAAGAAAAACGCCCCCCTTTCTAATAGTTTAGGGGACGATTTAGAAAAGTGTGCCCAAAAAGCGATAAAAAGTGTTCCCTTAAATAATAGGCAACGCTCGCACAGAGGACATCTGAAAAATGTCCCCTATTCTTTTAGACAACGTTTTTCTGATTTCTAGCAACACTTTTCAGCTGTTGTCAAAGAGGAAAAATATTGTAGTGAAGTGGGGGAGAAGATGGTGCTTCTCCAACGTGTTTCGAGTGTGGAGCGATGGCTAAGTGTGGTGTTGGACGCTGCGATAGTTTGGTAAAGATCGTTTGTACCGCCTCGTGATAGTCGACTGTTATTGACAAATTGAGGAACGGATCACCCTTAATCTCTTGTTGATAATAGACGGGATCGTGTTGTATGGGATAGACGTGTCTTGCGAGCTTAAGTGGGGTGCGCAGTGAATTGTTTGGAGTTAAGCCAAATGCTTATGAGTTGTTTTGATGAGTCCATGCAGGTTATTATGTTTGAAGAGGAGGAGAATTCGAGATTCTTGCTTGTCGGTTAAGTTGGAACGTCTTGAAGAGAATGATCAGGTATTGTTGATGTCTGCTTTTGAGGGATAGAGAACAATGTGATGGCTAGTGATATGCCAGTGGTGTGTAATTCCTGATGTTCACCTGAATCTAATTTCGACGAGGGTGAAGAGTTGTTTGTTCTGTTAAGCAAGTGAATGAATCTGTGGAAGATGGCGCAAAGGTGTTTATGATGTTGGATTCCTTGAAGCTTAAGAGGATGCGGTGGCGTGTGAGCTACCTTTGGTGTGTGACTTTTTGGAAGTGTTCCCATGAGATATCAGTGATGTACCACCGTAGTGTGGAGTGGAACTTGCTATCGACCTAGTACTTGATACAAGCTTGATGTCAGGGATTGCGTACAGGATGTATGTTCTGAGTTAGGAGAACGGATTGAACAGTTAGAAGAATTGTTCGAGAAGAGGTTTGTCCGACCAAGTGTTTCTTAGTAGGGAGTTCATGTGCTGTTAGTAAAGAAGAAAGATGGAAGTATGAGGTTGTGTGTTGATTATCGGCAGTTCAATAAAGTAACTATCAAGAATAAGTATCCACTATCGAGAATCGACGATTTGATGGATCAGCTAGTAGGTGCCTGTGTGTTCAGCAAGATTGATTTGAGGTCGGGTTATCATCAGATTCGAGTTAAGCCTGATGATATTTCAAAGACGGCTTTCAGGACGAGGTATGGACACTATGAATACACTATGATGCCAATTGGTGTATCCAATGCACCTGGTGTGTTCATGGAGTACATGAATCGGATCTTTCATGAGTATTTGGATCAGTTTGTTGTAGCCTTCATTGACGATATTATGATATACTCTAAATCTGAAGAAGAGTATGCTGAGCATTTGAGGACTGTGTTGCAAGTATTGAAGGAGAAGGAGTTGCTTGCAAAGCTGTCGAAGTGTGAGTTCTGGTTGAGGGAAGTGAGTTTTCTTGGTCATGTGCTTTTCAGTGGTGGAAATTGCTGTTGATCCTTCTAAGATTGATGTTGTATTACAGTGGGAGACTCTGAAGTTTGCTACTGAGATATGAAGTTTTCTTGGAATTGGCGGGTTATTACCGCAAGTTTATCGAGGGTTTTTCTAAGATGGCATTACCTTTGACTCAGTTGACTTGAAAGGGGTCAAGCTTTTGTGTGGGATGTAGCTTGTGAGGAAAGTTTTATAGAATTGAAGAAGAGATTGACGACTGCTCCAGTGTTAATTTTGCCTAATCCAAATGAATCTTTTGTAGAGTACTGTGATGCATCGAAGATGGGTCTTGGAGGAGTATTAATGCAGAATGGTCAAGTTGTTGCTTATGCTTCTAAACAGTTGAGGGTTCATGAAGTGAATTATCCAACCCATGACTTAAAGTTGGTGGCTGTAGTATTTGTGTTAAAAATTTGGGGACATTATCTGTTTGGCTCTAAATTGGAAGTGTTCAGCGATCATAAAAGTTTGAAGTACCTGTGTGATCAGAAAGAGTTGAATATGGGGCAGAGGTGGTGGTTGGAATTGTTGAAGGATTATGATTTTGATTTGAATTACCATCCTGGTAAAGCGAATGTAGTGGCCGACGCATTAAGCAGAAAGTCATTGCATATGTCTATGCTTATGGTGAAAGAGTTAGAGTTACTTGAATAATTCCGAGATTTGAGTTTGGTGTGGGAAGCGGCTCCTGACAGTGTGAAGTGGGGAATGCTGAAGTTGACTAGTGGTATTCTGGAAGAGATCATAATGGAACAACAATCCGACTTGAAGTTAGTGGACAAGTTGACTGTGATCAACCAAGGTAATAGAGGAGAATTCCGAATTGATGAGAATGGTGTGATGATGTTCAGAGACATGGTGTATGTTCCAGATGTTCCAGGCATTAAGAAGAGCATTCTTGAAGAAGGACACCGAAGTAGGTTGAGTATTCATCCCGGTGCTACGAAGATGTACCAGGATTTGAAGAAGTTGTTTTGGTGGCAAGGGATGAAGAAGGAGATTGTCGAGTTTGTTTATGCATGTTTGACTTGTCAGAAGTCGAAGGTTGGGCATCAGAAGCCTTTAGGTATGATGCAGCCTTTGAGAATTCCAAAATGGAAGTGGGATAGTATTTCCATGGATTTTGTGGTGGAATTGCCAAAGACTGCTAAGGGAAATAATTCCATTTGGGTGATTGTGGATAAATTAACTAAATCGGCTCATTTATTACCGATGAAGATTAATCATTCCATGCAGAAGTTAGGCGAGATGTACATTGCGGAGATTGTGAAGTTACATGGGATACCTTCAAGTATTGTGTCAGATAGGGATCTGAGATTTACATCGAGGTTCTAGAAGAGTTTGCAAGATGCGTTGGGTACTAAGTTGAGGATGAGTTCTGCCTATCATCTGTAGACGGACGGTCAGACAAAAAGGACTATCCAATCCTTAGAGGATTTGTTGAGGGCTTGTGTGTTGGATCATAAAGGATCTTGGGATAGGCATTTATCGTTGATTGAGTTCACGTACAATAATAGTTTTCAAGCTAGTATTGGAAGGGCACCCTATGAAGCTTTGTAAGGGAAACGGTGTAGGACTCTTTTGTGTTGGTATGAGTCGGGCGAGAGTGCTGTACTCGGACCCGAAATTGTGCAAGAGACGACTGAGAAGATTAAGATGATCCAAGAAAGGATGAAAGCTTCACAGAGTCGTCAGAAGAGCTACCATGATAAGAGGAGGAAAGCACTTGAATTCCAAGAGGGAGATCACGTGTTTTTGAGGGTGACGCAGTGACTGGGGTGGGTCGAGCTTGAAGTCTAGGAAGCTCACTCCACGTTTTGTTGGTCCTTACCAAGTCTTGCAGAGGATAGTTAGGTGGCCTATCGGATTTCTTTACCGTCGTCGCTTGCGAATTTGCACGACGTGTTCCATGTGTCTCAGTTAAGGAAGTGCATTTCGGATCCGTAGCATGTGATTCAGATGAGGGATGTACAAGTGAAGGATAATCTGACTGTGGAAGCACTACTTGTGTGGATTAATGGTCGTGAAATGAAGCAATTGTGGGGTAAAGAAATAGCATTGGTGAAGGTGATGTGGGATGGACCAGCTGGCGAAAGTTGGACTTGGGAGCGTGAAGATCAGACGAAGGAGTCGTATCCGACTCTGTTTCCTTCAGGTAATTTTCGAGGGCGAAAATTCTTTAAGTAGGGGAGAGTTGTAACGCCCCAAATAATTATAATATTTATTTATTTAATTACTATGATTATGCGGTGTTTTGGTGCTTTGTGATGACCTTGTGACGTTGATGGATTATGTTATTTGTGGGGTATCCTTGGGTTAAAGGAACTTTAAGGCCTTAGATTTAACAGATTAATTAGATTATTTTATTAATAATAGTATTGAAATAATTTGAATAATTAAAATATTATTTAGATTATTATTATTATTATTGTTAATTAAATAATTAAGAGACCATTAAGGGTAATACGGTAATGTGGAGTGTAACGCCCGGTTATATAATTAATTATTTAATTAAATATCTTCGTATTGTTGTTGTTTTGTGTGGGCTGCCGAATTGTTGTGCTGAGTTGCTATGTCTGTTAACTTAATTGATTCGAGTTGTGTTGGCGCTAGTGGGATTAATTTAATTGAGCTGATTAAGTTGTAGATATAGTATTAGAAATAATACTAGATTATGTTATTTGGGCTTCGATGAGTAGCAGTAGTATTAGTTTACTAGAATTATAAGAAGTTAGTGGACTTATAAGATGGTTAGTAGTAGTAAAAGGTGAGGTGTAGAATTGAGCCCAATAAGAGTTAATAGGAAGTTATAAGGGTTAAGTTGAATAAAAAGGGAAATTTGGGTAATCAGAAGTGGAGGGGTAGAACAAGTACGTGGAAGTTGCAAAGTTTCAGAGAGAAAAAGAATAAAGCAGTACGAACATGGAAGTTACAGAGAAGAGGAGCAAGGGTTTCCAAGAGAACGCGTAGAGGCTGCGAGAGTGAGAATTTGATCGGAGAGTTAGAGCGACCTTTAATCCAAGGTAAGGGTGGGGTTCTGACTCTATAATGGGGTAATTGATGAATGATATGTGGGGTTGGTTTGTAGAATTTTCCTCTGCTTACGCTGTAATGGTGATTATGAATATTGAATTGCGTTTTCTGTTGATGAATTGGTCGTAGAATTACTCTGTCTGTGCGTAATTGTTGTCGTGGATTTCGAATTACGTTGTTGTTGAAGAATTAGTCGTAGGAATATTAGTTTATGTTGTTTTAAGGTGTAATTTCACTATGTCTGTTGTAATGAGAGAATTTGGAACTAATATGGAATTTAAGAGAGGGTTGTGAATTGGAAGAAGAACTGGAACAAAGCATTTGGACGAAGGGATTTTGGGTTATGACGACCGTGACAAGGGTGTGGCAACCGTCACGCAAGTTGTATGCGGGTGACGACCGTCACTCAACCATTACGACTGTCACGCTTAATGACGAGGGCCAAGGAATTGTGACGAGCGTCACATGGCTTGCTGTGTGTTTTATTTCTATTTCTGTTATGAGGATTCTATCTGCCATGGTTTTGATTGTTCTGTTCCATTTTAATTTGAGAAGTTGTTATATAATTCAGTAGTGATGGCAGATAAATTGATAATGGAATTAATTAACCGATTTTCAGTCGAAAATTACCGGATAATGAAATGATTGATTTTAGTACCTTTTAGTGGGTGCATTATAAATTCTAGTTGTTGTGATACTGGTTGTTGAGAAGTATAAAGTTGTGGAATATGTTGAATTGCCTCTAATTATTGGCAAGGATTAAGTTGTAGGCCTATGGGTAATGCTGATTTGCTGTTGTGCTGATAGATATAATTATCAGTGTCGTTATTACGATGTTCATGTTGGGTCACATGGCATAACATATTAAGCTAGCCTGGATTGGCAAAATATTAAGCTGGCCTGGATTGGAAATATATTAAGCAGAAGGCTTATGCCTTGTTGATGCCTCTATTAATTGGCAAATTTTTAAGCTGGGAGTTCTGCTCCAATGGTACCACATGCATGTGCATTTTGAGTCACATTTCATGTTGCATCGTGTTGTTGTGTTGTTAATTGAATGTGATTTTTAAGTTGTTGTTGCGTTGTGGATTCATATTGATTTCAAGGTTGTTATATTGCTGATTTATGTTGATTGAGATGTTGTCGTTGTGTTGTTGATTTATGTTGCCTAAAAAGTTGTGAAGTGGTGATTTTATAATCCGATCTAATATATTATTTATCATATATCCGATTATAGTGTTTGATATCTCACCCCTTCTGTGTTTGGTGATGGTTTATACGCCATCCTGCAGGTAACCCAGGGTGAAGGTTGTTTACCTTCATTAGTTCGAGTCGGTGTCGTCGCTCTGATACGTAACACTCGGGGGGGGGGGGGGGGGGGGGGAATGAACGCTTGTTTCCTTATTGTTGATTTTAGTATTATTGCTGAAAATTTTAAGTTGTTTTCCTTAAAGACTTGTGGTTTTGAGGTTGTTCTAAGTTGGATAAGGATGTGCTGTCATTATGCTGAAGTTTTATGAATCCGCTGCTTATTTATAAAAGTTGTTTTGTTTCAAGGACTAAAATTATGTGTTATGTATCTATGTTAAAATGCGATTAAATGTTGTTGCTGTAAGGTGTATGTGTAGCATCCCACGTCTTTGGTGGAATTCTGTAACTCTGATTTTATTAATATTCGTCGGGTAGAAAATGGGGTGTTACATGGAGGGGATTAGTGGAGGATAACATGGTAAACAGAGATTAAGGCCCAAAACCCTTAGGTTTAACAAAAGAGAAAAGGAGGGATTTGGAGATCAGAATTTTGGCAATCCTAAGGAGATCAGAGAGCTGAGGAAAGGAGGCTAGATTAAAGAATCAATCGTAGGAACCCGGAAAATGAAGAATCGCTGCTGGAATTTTGAGGTATTGGGGGTAATCCGGGTTAATGTGTTTGATATGGGTTTAAGGTAGAGGTAGTCGTGTATTTTTTCGTTTCTGATAATTTCGTGTGAATCTGTGATGAATCTGTCATGTATTTTTGTGATCTGATGTGTGTGATTTTTGTGATGATTCTGTTGTAAATTGTTGCATTTTGATGATTGAACGATTGTTGATGTTGGGATGAAATTTGGGTAACTAGATCTGTAAATCGAACCTGATAATAACTAAATTCAGACTTAGTAATTAAGGGTACTTGATGTAGATGATGAAGTAGGATGAATAACTTAGATCTGGAATGAATCGAAGATGATTTGAGGCTATTTCTGGTAGATCGAAGGTGTTGGGAAGAGGGATTTTGCGTTGAAGTGCGAAATCTGAGTTTTTGGAGGAGTCTTTGGTGATACTCGTAAGAGGGAAGGAAATACGCGTAATGGAGAAGACAATATGTGTAACAGATGGCAATACGTGTATTGGAAACTGAGGGAAAAGGGGGATACGCGTATTGAAGAGGGCATTACGCGTATGGGATTGGGAAAAAAATGCCTTACGCGTATGGGATAGCCATTACGCGTAAGGGGAGATCTGAAGGAGAATTGAGAGGGATGACCTCTCTGCTGATACACGTATTGAAGAGGGAAATACGCGTAAGGGTTGGCGTGCAATTTGGGCCATACGCGTATCAGGGTGGTCCATATGCGTATCGGCAGAGGCGTGTGTAGAATTTCCCATTCTTGTGATTTCTGTCCCGATTTCGCTTGTGATGTGATTCCTTTGAGACATATGACTAAGATGAGATAATATGACATTAGTAATCTAGTAATGACGATGAATTGAATAAAAATCGGGGGTTTTATGTGATGAGTGTTATATGATGGAATGTGAGATTTAGTGGCGGATAATGACGAGTGTGAAATGACGTTGTACCGTGGTGCATGATGATTATAGTATGATGAATTGTGATGAATGTGAGGTGAAGTTGTTTTATGACGAGTTGATGGTAATCTGTGAGTGATGTTATAACATGGTGATTTATAATGATTTGTGATGTTTGTTAATAATATGTGACCATGATGATTTGTGATGTATGTTACTAATATGTGACCACGATGATTTGTGGTGATTTGTGACGTATGTGACCATGACGATTTATGATGAATTATGATGCGTGATTTGATTTATGATGATGATGGTTTATGAATGTTGATGCAATTGACGATTTTGTGACGATGATGATTATGACGTTTGCAACATGCATTCATAGCATTGTAGGACTTTGGTCCATTTTGGTGGCTTCAATCCCATTGTGTGGATTGAAGTGTTTTACGACGTCCTCTCGTTCTTGTGTAGAATCGATCCTATTGGTATGGATCTTTGGAGGGTGATGGGCCAGTGTCCATCGATTATGACGATGTTGGTACCACATGCGTGAGTCTGTTGTTACATTTCATACTATGTGGCATTGTATGAGATTGTTGTGATTGGTTTATTTTGGTGTTATTGGTAATTTGATGTTGTTGTTGTGCGGTGCTTTATCTTTCACCTATATCTTATATATTGATTTCGTGATTACTCACCCTGCCTGTTTGAATGTTGCCTCCACGTGGGTAACGTACAGATGATCAGGATTAGCTTTTTGGCGCGTGAAGAGCTTACCTGAAGTGCTTTTGATTATTTATGGTCGAGTAGAGGGTCTTGCTCTGATATGTAACATCGGGTCGGGGAGTTGAGTAGAACCGTAGTGTTCTTGTATTTGATGATATTGTGATGCGTAGAATTTATTTAAAAACCTTAAGTTATAAATTAAGATGAAGTTTTTCCGCTGCGAAGTATTTGATCTTATTATGATGTCTTTTGACGAAATGTGACGCCCTTGTGGGACTTTTACTCTGATAAAATGGTGTTTTTATTTGGGATGTTTGTTGGGTAGAACAGGGTGTTACATGTGACACGTGTCACCCCACTATATTTCTAACTTCCCACGTTCTTGGCTTTCAAGTTTTCGCGCCCAAAAACTTATCAGCTTTGTGTTGGTTTCATGGACAACCCATTGACACACTTCGACGGTCTTGCCTCTGGATCTCCTTACGACGCACCCTTCTTGGAACATATTGCCGATCATTATAGAGTAAGTTAGTATATTTGGATATATGTTCTGCGCCTTCATCTCTTCAAATAGTTTTCTAACTTCAGCATACTTGTCATGTTTTTCGTACCTGGATAATAGAGTATTGTATGTTACAACGTCTGTTTTGATTTCACATATGTCCATCTCGTTGCACTTATTAATTGCTTCATCAAAACAGAAGTCATAACATGCAATGTTATATTGTCTAGGAATGGATGGCAGGATATGTATGTTGAACTTAGAAGACAATTTGAAGAGACGAAGGTGCAAAACATATATCCAAATCCACTAACTTACTCTTCAATGATCGACGTGTACACGATATGGGAATTTTTCCAGGAAGCAATGAATATTTATCGAGAATTCATGATGTCGTGATTGGAAGTCAGTGTTGTGTTTTATAGTGCAATCATAGTTCTACTATGCGAAAAATGGTTTAGTATAGTCTTTTATTATATTACTTATTGAAATGATAGTTAAAGGATCAAGGCAAATGTGGTCACTTTTAACTTCATAATTGATACATGTCAACAATCGCCATCTTTGGAGTATGAAAATCATTGTTTCTTTGCAAACTATTGAGTATTCAATTGAACAATCGTCTGTTACGCTTATTGATGTGTGTTTCAGACTAAGTCATGTGACGACTTGATATTTTTTGATAATTTTGTTCTCTATGATGTTCTAAATCATTCTCAACCTACTAGTCACATAATTATCCATCTCCTAGCGTTTCAGACTAAGTCACGTGACGACTTGATATTTTTTCATTATTTTATTACATTACTTTAGAATTATTAGTGAATCTTTTAAAATATTTCGCTACTAAAAATTAATTTTAAGTATTAATGCAGTTTCCAATTTTTGCATGCTTAATATGTGTTTGCCTTAAAGCTTGTATTTGAAGCCAACTAGAAGGTAACCTAAACTTTAGACCTGATATAACCAACTTGATATAATTTGAAAGGAATTATGAAAAGTAAATTTTTTTGTTGGAATTAAAAAGCACATGAAAGTTGAGAATGTTTTTCTTTTAAAGTTTTGAAAGTTATTTGTGGACAAAAATGTTAAAATTGAAATTTAATTTGTAAAATTGTCGGATTTAACTATTAGTAATTTATAGTTACTGGAAACAAGAGTGTGATGATTGGGAATCAAACCCCAGTGACACATAAATTGACATCTTTGTTAGAATATGATTGGACAATACTCTAACTAACTTTGAGTTAGTTAGTAGTTTGTTTGTATGATTACTTGTGATATAAGTAATTTCTCCACATGTATGAAAAGTGACCAATGCAACGACTTGTATAATGATCTTTTCTCACATTTTAACAAGTGGTATCAAAAGCACTGGTTGCTTATCCAGGTGTGCCTCCTTCAATAAAAAACGAAGTTTCTATTTTCAAGGTGGGAAAAGTTGTTATTTTCGTTATCCCCACTCTCGTATCATTCCTTCTTTCCTTATGGAACATTTTCATGGCTGATTCGTCAAAATTCCCGATACCATTAATTCCCAAATTCGATGGATTCTACGATCATTGGGCCATGTGTAACACCCTATTTCTCGACTCACAAAATAATACAATAATTCAGAGTATGTTTTCACCTGAAGGGTATAGCACATTCTCAAATAAAACACCTGTTATTAAATTAAACAACTTGAAGCGAAAAAATGAAACATTCAACAACACCTTCACATATATATGGTAAAAAATAATACTAGAACATAAACAATCTTCAAAATCATTCTTAAAATTTCATATTCATCTTAAAATTTTATATTCAAATAGATTTTTCTCTTGAACCATAAATTCTCCAATTATCAGGTCACACTGTAATTCCTCTAAATTACTCAACTAAAAATTATTAAAATAATTCATTTTAATTATTATATTATAACTAAAAAAATATCAATAACTGAGTAAACTTGTATTATTACTCATTAGCTCGAAAATCGACCAACAACACTCAAAACATCTTAACAGAGTTTTTTTTATCATTTTATTATATACTCATAGCTCATCAAAGGTTATAAAAAATTCATATATATAACTCAACAGAGTTCTCAAAGAACTATAAGAGCTCTCCCACAATTCCTAAATCTCAAAAATGACTTTAGAGTACTCTAAAGTGCTAAAAAGATGCTCCAATGACAGTCTTTTACAGATGATAATTCTAGTGAACTCTAAGGGGATTACAGCTTGACTCAGTATTGATCAAAAATAACACAAAGTTACCAAAAAGTTTGTTGACGCTAAAATTGCTCAAAAATGACCTAATTGACCCCGAACTCAATGTTAGTTATACAATAAAAAAACTCAACACAATAATTATCAAATAAAAAATTTAAAATGAAAATGAAAAATCTGGACCATCTTAAAATACCTTTTTAATTTAAAAATGAAAATTTAAAGCTGGAATTTGAGAAAGTAGAGGAAAAAAGTTGGAGGAGGAAAGTTGTTGAAAGAGGAAAAATCGCGGAGGAGGAAAAATTGAAAGAGGAAATTTGAGAAAGAAGCTTAATAAATCTGGGTTGGGTGAGAGAGAGAAAATCTAAAAATATATAGAGCAATCAGCGATACGAATTTCACGTCGCAACCTTGCGAAATAAAATTCACGTTGGAACTCCCCAACGGCTATAAAGTTGTGACGTGGATAACATGACATTAATAAAAGTGTCAGTCAAATGTCCCCCATCAAATCTTGTCACTCAACTTCCCTCCTAAACGTTTTTTTTTTATTTTCGAATATATCGTTGCGACGTGATTTTCACGTCACAACTTAAAATTTGAAAATTTCAAATCTCCCCTCATCTGCCAATATGTGCACGTCTGACTTCTTTATTTTATTTATTTATTTTACATTTCAAGTTGTGATGTGATTTTTACGTCACAACTTTTCTTTATTTTTTTCTGTCTTTCCCATGTGCAAGTCTGCCTCTCAATTTTTTAATAACAAAAACCTGAAGCGAAGTGATAATCGCATTGCAACTCTTTGTTTTTGCCATGTGATTTTCACATCACTTTATCACGTAGTTTGAGAGAAGTTTTCTTGTAGTATCAAGTCTGAAAGATAATAATCTTAAAGATAATGTAACTTTAAAATAGAATAACTTAATAGAATAATTTGTTTTTAAAAATAATAAATATGTTAATAGTTTATTTTAATATACTACTATTTGATATACATTTAAAATATCAAAAACAAAATCTTCGTGAATTTGTTATAAAAGAAAAAAATTGGCATTTAAATATTAATTTGAAAGTTTGAAGTGGAGAAATGAAAAGAGGATTTTAATGGTGAAAAGCTGAAAGTGATGTCAAGATCTAAATTGTGGAAAAGTAACATTCAATTGAATTGGAAATGATAATCTACACTTAAATAATTTAGAACAAACTTGTAATTATAAAATAGTAACATCTATTACTAGTGACAACTTTTGTCTCTCACTACAAGTTAATATTATTTTTGTGCATTACATTCTTACTTAATGAAAGAACATGCTAGTTTGTAATGTTAATGAGAAAATGGAATAGATACTCATAGTGTAAAATAATTTTACACTGTCAATCAATCACTATAATATATTCTATTATATGTGATGAACTACTGTAAGTGTATCTTCAGAGATTTCATCCTCCTTTCCCCTTTCCCCTTTCCCCTGCTGGTAATGTCTTCGGCTTTCTAATTTTTCTCTTTAGTTTGGTCTCTCTCGGAGGTTTTCTTGGGGTGATGGATCGGATTCATCCTAAGAAGAGGATTTTCAGCAACTTAGCGTCGACATGGGATGTGTTCCCGGCGGGAAGTATTTCGAGCAGGGGAAGGGAGAGGACGCTTTCCTCTATCTACTTTTCGGAGTTTCCTGATAAAGTCAAAGCATCTGATTTTTTTGAACTTTTTGGTTGTGTGGGTGACATTGTGGAGATGGTTATTCCTCCTAGGATAAATAAGTTGGGGAAAAGATTTGGCTTTGTAAGGTTAAAAAATGTGGAAGATTTGAGAGGTTTAGCCATAAAGCTTGATAATATTATGATTGAGGGCAAAAAGATTCATGCTAACCCACCCAGATTTGAAAGGAAAGAGGTCATTAGTAGGGGTGTCTCTATTGTTAATCGTGGTCAAGTTTCGGGTAGTCAGCATCAAATCAGAAGGTAATATGTGGTGGAGAATAAAAGGTTGTCGAAGGGGAGTGGTAAGAAGTCATATCTGGAGGCGGTTGGAGGAATAGGGAGCAAGTCTTGTGCAGAAGGTGTTCCTATGGTGGTTTTTGAATTTGAAGTTGGAGTTTGTGAGAAGTTGAAAAAAGCTTTTATTGGTGAGGTTATTTCTCCGGGAATGACGTATAATAATCATTCTCTCTTTGAGATGGAGAGCCATTTTTCTATTAAAATTACACCGCTTGGTCCGAAACTGTGTTTGTTGGAGGAAGAGGAAGAGGGAGGGATTCTTGAACTGATTAAGGAAGGTGAGAAGTGGTGGAAATAGTGGTTTCACTACATTAGACCTTGGGAGGAAGATGATGTTGATCAAGAAAGAGTTGTTTGGTTGTGCTTGTTTGGGATTCCTGTTCAGGCGTGGCCTTTTGATTTCTTCAGCAAGATTGCTAATGTGTTCGGTGAGTTTCTCATAGTGGATGATGTTACTCTGAACGGAGCTACGAAGGATGTCACGAGAATTAAGGTTAAAGTGTCGTTATCGTTTAAGGATGTGGATTTCTTATTGGTTTCGATTAATGACAAAACTTTTAAAGTTCTAGTGCGTGAAGATTCTAACGGCTTAAAGAGTTCTTTTTCTTCCTCTCTCAAGTCTACCTCTGAATCTTGCGGTTCTGATTCGGGGTGGAATAAGGAGGACTTTGTTAATGAAGATGAAGGCTCTCGTGGGTCTTCTGTTGGTGGAGATTTGTAGGACGGTCATATGTTTTTTCCGGAGATGAATCATGAAGGCGAGAGAGGTCTTCTTGGGAGGGAGTTTTGTTCCAAAGGTCACATAAAGGGTAGGAAGGTCAAACTGGCAACGCTATCAGAAGGTACAAAGGGGTCTGACTTCGAAATGCAGGAACGAGGTTACGTGTTTGACGAGGCGATCTTAGCTTCAAAAGGTAATGTTTGTAGTACTTTGAACAAAGTGAGGGATAAGGTTTCTGATGTTGACGTGTCTCTTTCAAGTGATACGAAGGTAGAGTGTTCAGTAGGGCCCGATCCACTTTTAGGCACGAATAAAGAGGTTAGTACAATAGGCGACTCTTTCTCCTTTATTCCTGTTAGGCGCGTGGCAGGTAAATGCTTGACTAAAAGCATGAAGTTAAAAAGTTTATACTCCTTTGGCGGGCCCTAAAAGAATAGGCAAAGGAAAGTTAATCCCAAGGATTCTGCTGTAGCTGCTAAAGGGAATATAGGCGTCGCAGGTCCATCTGGGACGGCTGAGGATAATATTTCCTCTTTTAATATGTGTAATTCTATTGCTTCTAATTCTAAAGGAGTTTTTGGTGGCCAGACTCATGGTGTTAATTCTGGAGAGTCCGATATTGTTAGATGTAATCAAAGAATGCTGGAAAATTTGGACACTAATTTGGGAGATAAATTATGGAATGCCATTACTGATCTTGGAGTAGTGAAAGGTGATTCGAAAAGTGACTATAAATTCCAATTGGAAGCTTTGGAGAAGGATGATAAACTTAGAGCATACGGAGGGAAGGAGATTTTAAAAGTGTTGAAATGCTTTTAGGATCTTTGAATATTCGTGGAGGGGGGAGTAGAGTGAAGAGGAGCAAAATCTCTAAGTTTATTTCTAATGGTAATTTCGACATCTTTATGATTCAAGAAACCAAGATTCATGATATGCCCGATTCTTTAGCTAGGAGTTTTTGGAAGAGTCACTTAGTTGATTATTCTTTCTCTAATTCGGTTGGTTCCGCTGGAGGTCTCTTGATTCTCTGGAAGGTTGGATGTTGTGAAGTTATTTGCAGTTTCAAAGGTGAAGGTTTTTTGGGCATCAAGGTCATTGTTAATCATGAAGTGTAGTATTTTGTTAATATTTACTCTTCTTGCGATATTGTTCTGAAGCGAGATTTATGGAGAAGGTTATTGGATCTTAAAGCTAGTAAGACGGATGGAGAATGGGTTTTTGGCGGAGATTTTAACGCGGTAAAAAGTTACAGTGAACGTAAGGGTTCTTCTGTGAGAAGTAGGAATACGGAGTGGATCGAATTTGCGGATTTTATTTCGAAGAGTGACTTGATTGATGTGCCTTTTAAAGGGAAGAGGTTCTCTTGGTACGGAGGAGTGGGAGGGGCTTGTAGTAGGATTGATCGCTTTCTTGTGTTGGAGGTTATCATTGATAGGTGGGGATGGTGGGTCAATTCATTGGCTTGAGAGATATTTCGGATCATTGTCCAATTTGGCTTATCGTGGATAAATCTAATTGGGGTCCAAAGCCTTTCAAGTCTAATAATGAATGGTTTGAGAATAAAGATTTCATTCCTTTTGTCGAGAATGAATGGGGTAGGTTGGTAGTGGAAGGTAGAAGTGATTTTGTCCTTAAAGAAAAGTTACAGCTTCTTAAGGAAAGGCTTAAATGGTGGAATTTTAACATCTTTGGGAAGATTGATTTGGAGATTGGGGAAAATGTTGCTAAAATGAATGAGGGTGATGACTTAGGGGAGGATCTTTAGAAGGTGCTTTGGAGGATAAAAGAAGGGTGTGTAGTAATTTTTGGTTGAAGCTCAAGATAAAGGAGAATATGCTAATTCAAAAGTAGAGATTAAAGTGGTTAAACGACGGAGGTTCTAATAGTAGATACTTCCACCGTGTTGTTAAAGAAAGAAGGAGACGTAATTTCATTGGGTCGTTTAAACCGGATAGAGGAAGTGTTGCTTCGGTTGAGGAGGTCAAAGAGGAGGTTAGGTTGCATTTTGTGTCTAAGTTTGTGGAAATGGACTTTGAGAGACCGGTCCTTGAAGGTCTATCTTTCAAATCTCTTGCTTCTTCCGAGAGGGTTTCCCTTGAAGCTCCGTTTTTGGAAAGCGAGATTAAAGAGGCGGTTTGGGGTTGTGAGGGTTCGAAGAGCCCGGGTTCGGACGGCTACACTTTCTTATTTATTATTAAGAAATGTTGGTTTTTCTTGCAAGACGACTTCATTAAGTGTATTGAGTACTTCTATTCGGGGGAGAAGTTGTCTAGTGCCTTCACTTCTTTTTTTTTTTTTTTACTTTGGTTCCGAAATCCTCTAATCCTTTGGATCTAGATGATTTTAGACCTATTTACTTGGTCGGCTGCGTTTATAAAGTGTTATCCAAACTTTTAGCGGCTAGATTAAAAGTAGTGCTAAATACTATTATCTCTTTTAATCAAAGTGCTTTTGTGTCGGGGAGTTAATTACTTGACGGAGTGGTGGTGGCAAACGAGATGGTGGATTTTGCTTCGAAGGAAGGGAAAAAGTGCTTTCTTTTCAAAGTGGATTTTGAAAAGGCATATGACAAAGTCTCTTGGATTTTCCTTAAGTTTATGCTTAAGGAAGATGGGTTTTGGTGATTTATGGATGAAGTGGATGGAGGCGTTGGTTTTCTCAAGTAAAATGTCTGTTTTGGTTAACGGAAGTCCGACTAAGGAGTTTGTGGTCGAGAGAGGCTTGAGACAAGGTGATCTGTTATCGCCGTTCCTTTTTGTGATTGTGGGGGAGGGTTTGAGAGGCATGGTGCGTAAGTCCGTTGAGATTGACAATTTCAAGGGGTTTTATTTTAAGGGGAATTACATGGTGGACATTTTACAATTCGCGGACGATACTTTGTTGGTAGGGGATGGAAGTTGGAAGCATCTTTGGATGATTAAGGCGGTGCTTAGGCGTTTTGAATTGGTGTCGAGCTTGGGGATTAATTTTCATAAATGTAAGTTAATTAGGGTGAATATTAATCCGAACTTCTTGGAAGTGGCTTCTTTCTTTCTTTCTTGTAGAAAGGAAGAAAGTAAGTTTTCTTTCCTTGGAATACCCATTGGTTGTTACTCTAACAAGGAAACGATTTGGTCGGGATTGATAGCGAAGATGGAAAGGAGGTTATATTGTTGGAGTAATCGTTTGCTTAGTTTCGGAGGTAGATTAACTCTTTTGAAATCGGTGTTGTCTAGTCTCTCAATATTCTTGCTCTCTTTTTATAAAGCTCTAAGGAAGGTGATCAATAAGATTACTTCGTTACATAGTAATTTTCTTTGGGGTGGTTCGGTGGATAAGAAGTGCATTCATTGGGTGGGATGGAATGAGGTAAACCTTCCGATTGAGAGAGGAGGGCTTGGTCTTCGTAGAATTGGTGATTTCAATATTACTCTCCTTCACAAATGGAGGTGGAAGATTTTATCGGAGCCGAATTCTATATGGTTGGAAGTTTTGAAGGCGCGTTATGGTGATATTTCTTTACAAATGGTGAGGCCTAACATTGGTAACCCAAAAGTTAGATTTTCATCGTCGTGGTGGCGGGAGATCACAAAATTAGCCACTAACTACCTGGAGGACTTATTTGTTTCAAATTGTAAGTTTGAGGTTGGCAATGGTTTTTCCACATCTTTTTGGCTTGGTGAATTTTGTCTTAGGGATAAATTTCCTATTATATTCAATGCTTCTTGTCTTAAGTAGGTGTCCATTGCTTGTATGGGAGGGTAGGATGGTTGTCTTTGGAAATGGGGGTGCTTGGGTTTGGCGAAGAATAATACAGTGGCACAGCAGCCTGTTTCTGCTGCTGTCCAGGATTTGCAGCAGCTCCACACCCTACTGCAAGGGGCTGACCCATCTGCTATGTGTCGGGACCGCATTCTGTGGCGGTCGGCCTTGGAGAATGGTTTCTCAGTTGGTAGTTTTCGTACTAGTTCGAGTGTTTTTTTTATACCATTCGGTCCTATTAATGAATTTAAAGAAGCTTTCATTTTATTATGGAAGATGGAGGTTCCTTTGAAGGTTAGAGGATTTGCTTGGAGATGTTTTTTAAAAAGAATTCTGATCCGATGTGTTCGAACTGGTCCACGCGAGCTGGTCGTCAGATGGCAAGGTGCTCGGCGGATGATGGTCGTCAGGCGTGCAGGGTGTTCGGACGGTTGATGAGGAGAAAAGGGGGTGTACCTGCAAGGCACTCCGACGCTCAAGTAAGAAAGGGTCAGAGAAAAAGGGGCAAATACAAAGTATATTCTTAGGGTAGAAAAAATGATACCTGACCCTCTCAAGTGAGAGGGTTTATATAGAGCCCCCAGCGCGTGGCCAACGGTCCTATTTTCGGGGCGAACTAGCCGTTTTTCCCAAAGAATAGGTAACCGCCCAAACTAGCCGCTATGTCGGGCAGGGTGCCATGAACTAGCCGTTATGTCGGACATAGACGCAGTTGCGGGCACCTGCCCATTGCAGTTCGGGCAACGAGGAAGCCGTGCGTAACGGACATTAGAGCCGGGGAGGGACGTTGCATTCCTTGCCCGGTTGGAGGGGCAGAAATGTCACTTTTGCCCCTCTGTGGGTTGGCTTAGGCAATTTGGGCCGCTCCGGAGCAGGGGTGGATTGGGCCGATTCTAGCCATTGGTCCAGTCCAGAACAGGAGCCCCCCAAGTCGTTCCTCCCGAGCATGGGAGTGATGACTTAAGGACTGCTCGTCGACCGGGGGAGTTATGTAGAGTCGTCGTAAGGAGTCGAGGAAGATTGTCTCGATGTGCCCGTGGCCCTCAGTGCTCGTGATGTTTGTGGTCGTGACCATGTTGCCCGGTATTCGGGAAGATAAAGCGTCAGAATGGGAAATGTTGGGCTGCCACGTGTGCATCGAGCCCTGCGTAGCAGTTAATAGGTAATTATGGCTAGTGGGCAGTCATTATTACCTACGGGCGCGTGTGTGCACGTGCCCCTCAGTATAAAAGGGGGGAGGTTGTCCCATTTTGCACTTTTTCCTTTCTGATTTTTCTTCGTCGTCATCAGTGTTCCTGTCCGTCGCCGTCAACAGAGCAACCGACCACCGTGCCAAGTTTTGAGCAGCCTTTCTCTTCTACTCAAAACAAGTAAGTCTTCTGGTTTCCAGTTTGTTTTACCTCCTCTCATTGTCAATGGTAGATTGCATGCGGTTAGGGTTAGTTTTAGGTGGTAAAGTAGGTAGATTTCCGTCGAGTGTTGGTGGTGGGCGGTGGTTCTGCCTATCCGCTGTACCAAGCATCTCGTCGGAGTGGATGGAGCGTTCGGTGAACGTGGTGGTCTGCGCCGTGGTTGCGAGTCGTGACCACCGCGTCTTACCATCTTCTGGTGGACTGGCGAACTTTTCGGTGGAGCGTTTCCAGATTCCGGTGGAGTTTTTAACGGAATTTGGGCACGAGCGCGGGGAGGTTCCTCGGAGGAAGATGGCATGTATCGGTCACCTCCTTGCGGGGAGGTTTTTCCTTTCTTTGTTTGATGTTAGGGCTTAGGCCGGGGACGTTGTCCTTAGCCTTCCGCGCGCCCTTTCACTTGACTTAGCGGTGGAAGGGTGGATTTGATTTCCTGTCGAATTCACTGTCTTTCTCTGCTTTTTCAGGTGAACGTAGGGGAGATGGAGCCAGAGAGGGAAGTTATCCCCGTTACATCCGAGGAGGAGACCGTGTCCGAAGAGAGCAGTAGTGCAACGGCCTCGAACTCCGCGTCCTCGAGCTCGTCGGCTTCGAACTCCTCGAGCGAGGTCGAGGGGGAAGCGAGTGATGCTGAGGAGGGAGAGGATTTGGAGGTCGTGGAGGAGGACGCGATGGAAGAGGATGTTGATGTGTTCTGCCTGGAAGAGTGGGAGGTGGCTGAACCTTCAAACCATATTTCCACGTTTGCCAGGTCTACGGCGGACACTTTTACTGAGGTGGGGCCAGCGGGTGAATGGAGAGTGCTTATGCCTAATTTGGACGAGCGGATCTGCTCGAACTTCGGGGACTGCTTTGCCATGTACGAATATGCCTTCAAGGAATTGGGGTTGAGGTTGCCCTTTACCGACTTCCAGCGGTCGGTGTTTGAGCACCTGAAGTTGGCTCCTTCTCAGCTCCATCCCAATTCGTTGGCCTTCATACGGGCTTTTGAGTTGGTGTGCGATCACCTTGCTCTGGGGACCACTCTTCCTTTATTCTTTGTTGTTTTCAACCTACAGCGGTAACTGGCGGGGAAGAGGTATGGATGGGTCTCGTTGAAGCAGCCCAGGAAGCTGTTTAAGCCGTTCTCGGAGTCCATCCGAACGTTCAAGGGACGGTATTATATCGTCGAGCCCTAGTCCGAAGCTACGCAGGACAGCGTGTACATCTGGGAGGTAGAGTATGATGAGAACGGAGATGAGCTGCTTACTGAGGAAGGGAAATATATCGGGGAGAGAGTGTATAAGTTTCCGATCCGCTGGACACCCGAGCACTTCTCGAAGAAGCCCAGCGCCTACGTCTTTGAGCCGAGCGCGTTGTGCGGGCAGGATGCAGTGTCCTACGAGACGCTGGTGAGGTGGGTCAACTCCTTCGATCTTGCAAGCTGCTGGACGAGCAAGGGTGCCCCTATCTACGAGGATGACGGGAGCCAGAGAGTTGAGCGTCGGTTTATCAATGTGAAGGCTCTGCTGGAGTGCAAGACTCCCGCGGATGCCCAGAAGTTGCTTGGTAGTCTTAGTTACTTAGACTATATTTGTTATTTCTTTTTCTTCCCCGTTGCTAACGTGTTCGTTTCGTTTGTGCAGGTGAAATGCCTCAGGCTCGTGATCGAGTGGTGAGGAGTGCCATGGCGCGGGGCAAGGCTGGAGCGGCTCCTCCCAAGGCTCGTCCTGTTGGTGGTGCCCGTGCTTCTCCCCTTGCTCAAGCTGCGGTGGGAACCTCTGCTTCTCTTACTCCAACTCCCCGGGACTCTCCATTGGCTCTGGCTGGGCGAGCAAAGCGGCAAAAGGTCATCGGATGCCGTGGACCTGACTCGGGCGCTCGAGAAAGGGAAGTTTGAGGTTCCTCCGTGTGTCCTCGACCGGAGGTTCTTTGAGGGCAACACTTTGGTCGTTTCGCGGGCAGAGTCACTCAACCTCGGAAGCATGGACCAAGCGAGCAAGAGGGCGATGGTGGCCCAGGATGCTTCTGCCATGGTGAGGATGCTGGAAATGGCGGCCGTTTGCCCGCGAGGCTAGGAGGAAGGCCGAGGAGGAGACGGCTAAGCTGAAGGAGGAGGTAACCAGGCTGAAGGCAGAGAAGAAGGCTGCGGAGGACTTCAACAAGGAGCTGATGGCGGCCAGTGCCCCGGGTGCTGATGAACCGGACGAGATAAAGGTGCTGAAAACTAGGGCTGAGCTGGTCGCCAGCATACTGCAAGCCGAGGAGGATGGTATTGCTGTGGCATCAGAGTCTTTTGAAAGTGTCGTGGCCCAGTTGCGGGTGGTGAACCCCGGGCTTGACATTTCGACCGATGGTATCCACTACCTTGCACGAGTGGAGGATGGTCGCATCGTCCTGCCCGTAGGCCTGGTTCTCGACACCCCCGAAGATCAGCCAGCGGAGGAGCAGGAGCCCGAGTCAGAGGCGACCGAGCATGTGGAAGGATGAGGATTCATGTTGTTTTGATGTTGTTGTGTTTTGTCCGGCCTGCGTGTCGTTGATTAACTTGTAATTTATTTGGTTTTTGGGGGGGCATGGCCCCCTTTTTTATGTAATACGCACAGTCTTTTGGCCCTTGAGGCCTTTTTATTCAATGCCCGGTACATTTATACAATTTTTGTTGTACTTTACATTATTGCTGTACTTTATCTTAGTTGTGCGTGTATGACTGCCCGTCGGAGGGTGCGTCCGTTAGCAGAGCTATCTTTTGAAGCTTGCTCGTTGTGTGTGAATTCGCCAGTGCAGAGAACTGGTCGAATAGCCGGGGAAGGTCCTGGCGAGGTTGCGGATCTCAGGTCGCGATTGAGGCCTGAGTTCGCGGCGTGAACGTCCCATCGCAAGCTGGGGTTCTGCCAACCATGGTACTTGGGCGAAGGCGGTGCTCGATTGAGGACCGCCGAAGAGCAGAGTTTCGGCTCATTTACTTGAGCGGGATTCCACTTTGTACGTATGCATCATTCGTACCTGGACGAGCATGATGACCGTTGGGTGGTCCTTTGACGCGAGGAAGCCTATTGTGACTTTAGCTGTAGTATTGCCTAAGTTTTTCGGCGTTCCATGGTCGAGGGATTGTATCCCCGTTGAGGTTTTCGAGGAAGTATGCACCATTTCCCGTTTTGGCACGGACTCTGTATGGCCCTTCCCAGTTGGCCGCTAGTTTTCCTTCGCGAGAGTCCTTGTGGTTTCTTCGCAAGACAAGGCTGCCCACGTCGAATTCTCGTCGTAAGACTTTGGCGTTGTGCCTGATTGCTATTTTTTGCTTAAGAGACGCTTCGCGGAGGGCTGCTCCTGTCCAGATTTCCTCGACGAGGTCGAGCTCTTATCTCATCGCTTCGTTATTCATCTCCTCGTCTAGAGGTGACTCGGTCCTTCTGGACGGTACGTGGATCTCGATGGGTAAAACAGCCTCCATGCCATATGCTAAGCGGAAAGGCGTCTCCCCGGTGGTGGACTGGGGAGTAGTACGATATGCCCATAAGACGCTGTGGAGCTCCTCCACCCAGGCCTTCTTCGTTTCGTGCAGTCTCCGTTTGAGGCCACGAAGGATGACACGGTTGGCCGCTTCCGCCTGCCCGTTGGTCTGGGGGTGCTCGACAGAAGCGAAGTGTTGCTTTGTTTCGAGATGGGCGACGAAGTCTTGGAACTTCTTGTCCGTGAATTGTGTTCCATTGTCCGTGACGATTGCTTGGGGAATCCCAAAACGGGCAAGGATATTCCGCTTATAGAAGCGTAGAATGTTAAGTGCTGTTATCTTCACTAAGGCTTCTGCTTCTATCCATTTTGTGAAATAATCTACGCCCACTATCAGGTATTTGTTTTGGCTGGACCCCGTCACGAAGGGTCCTAGGATGTCTAGGCCCCACCAGGCGAATGGCCACGGGGATGTCAAGCTTTTCAGCTCGTTAGGTAGAGCTAGGTGTATATCCCCGTGCCGTTGGCATTTGTCGCATTTCTTCACATGCTCCTTGGCGTCTTGCTGCATAGTTGGCCAGTAATATCCTGCCCGGAGTGCCTTGCGGGCAAGGGACCTTCCTCCCAGGTGCTGGGCGTTAATGCCTTCGTGGATTTCTCGTAACACGTGGGGGACAATCTCCTCCTCTATGCACTTTAGTAGTGGGATAGAGAAGCCCCTTCGGTAAAGTTTATTCTCGAGGATGACGTACGAGCAAGCTCTTCTTCTGATGGTGCTGGCTTCCTTGGGGTCATCCGAAAGTTCGTCCCTGGTGAGGTAGTTGTACACGGGCGTCATCCAGCAGTCGCTGTCTCCGATCGCGTGCACGTGTAGGGTCGAGGACGCCTTGTCGATGCTGGACCGGGGAAGTATCTCTTGAATGACTGACCTATTTCCGCCTTTCCTCTTGGTGATCGCTAGTTTGGACAGGACGTCTGTTCGCACGTTGTGTTCGCGGGGAACATGTCTTACTGCTACCGCCCTGAACCTCGACATCTTTTCCTTGACTAGGGAGAGGTATTCAGACAGACTGTCATTTTTGGCCTGATACTCCCCGGAGATCTGGTGGGCTACGAGCTGGGAGTCCGTGCAGATGATGATTTCTTCTGCCCCTAGGTCTTCGGCTAGGCGCAACCCAGCGAGGAAGGCCTCATACTCCGCCTGGTTGTTCGATGTGGGGAAGGACAGAGTGAGAGACGCCTCTACTATGGTCCCTTCGTCGTTTTCAAGAATTACTCCTGCCACGCTGCCACTCGAGCTGGATGCTCCGTCCACGTAGATGGTCCATTTGTTTGCTATGTGGGGCGAGGAGTCTGGGAAGGTTACTTCCGCCACGAAATCGGCCAGGGCCTGTGCTTTGAGAGGTTTTCTGCTTTCATACCGGACGTCAAATTTGGACAGCTCCAACGACCACTTGAGCATTCGACCGGCCATGTCTGGCCGGCCCAGCAATTGCTTGATGGGTTGATCTGTCCTTACCACGATCGTATGGGCCAAGAAGTAGTGTCTCAGTCGTCTGGCAGCGTTGACGAGGGCCAATGCTACCTTTTCTATCTGCTGATATCGCAACTCCGCGTCCTGCAACGCTTTGCTCGTGAAGTATACGGGTTTTTGCCCGGTGTGATTCTCGCGGATGAGAACGGCGCTCACGGCCTCGGCGGTGACGGCGAGGTATAAGAACAAAACTTCCCCGGTATCTGGCCGTGATAACACGGGCGGTTTCGACAGAGCTTGTTTCAAGTGAATGAGGGACGCCTCGCATTCCTCGGTCCATTCAAACGCGGCTTCTTTTCTCAAGAGCTTGAAGAAAGGAAGGGCGTATTGGGAGGATTTAGCGACGAAGCGGGACAACGAGGTGAGTACCCCGTTGAGGGACTGGATGTTCTTCTTAGACGTGGGCATTGGGAACTCAGAGAATGCCCGGAATTTATCGGGGTTAGCCTCTATTCCTCGTTCCGTTAAGTAGAAACCAAGGAATTTACCTGCCCGTACGCCGAACGTGCATTTCTCTGGGTTAAAACGCATTTGATATTTTCTCGCTTGCTCGAAGATTTGGCGAAGGTGGGCGACGTAGTCCAGCTCCTCGTTGGACTTGACGATCATGTCGTCCATGTATACCTCGAGCATGTCGCCTATTTGTCCTTGGAAGACTTTGTTCATCATTTGTTGGTACGTAGCGCCGGCGTTCTTCAGTCCGAAGGGCATTACGTTGTAGTAATAGTTGCCCGATTCGGTCATGAAGGCCGTGTAAGTTTTATCGCTCGCGGCCCTTGGGATTTGGTTATAGCCCGAGTAGGCGTCGAGGAACGATAAATGTTTAAAACCTGCGAAGTTATCTACGAGTTTATCTATATTGGGGAGGGGGTAGGCGTCCTTCGGACAGGCCTTATTAACATCGGTATAATCAACGCACATTCTCCATTTGCCATTATTTTTTCTTACAAGTACAACATTTGAGAGCCATGTAGTGTATTTGGCCTCAGAAATAAACCTAGCTTCTAGAAGGTCTTTAACAGCTTTCTCCGCGGCTTCCATCTTCTCTGGGGACTGTTTCCTTCTGCACTGGGCAACGGCTTTGGTGGCCGGATCAATTGTAAGCTGGTGGCAGGCGACGGAGGGGTCCAATCCTGGCATTTCAGCAGCGCTCAATGCGATCAAGTCTAAGTTCTCCCGGAGGCACGCTTTTAGCTGTCTCTTGGCCAGGTCGGGGAGGTCTGCTCCGATCTTCACTCCCCGCTGGGGGTCTTCTCCGAATGGAATGATCTCGAAGTTGCCATCTGGGATGGGGCGTAGGAGATGGCCGCTGTTGTGGGACTGGCTGCCCGAAGTCGTCAGGTCTTTGGCGTGATCCTCCTCGCTGAAACGGCTGTCCAAATCGATGGATTCGACCTGGGGGAGTGGCTTTGGCTGCTCGGAGCTGCTGGGCAGAGGAGGATAACCAGACGTCCTCGGCTTCACTGAGATGGTGCCCAGTCCTTTTGATGCTGCTTCGAAGCATCGACGGGCAGCTTCGATGTCGCCGTGGAGGGTGGCGACCGTCCCTTCAGAAGTGTAGTACTTCATCTTGAGATGTACGGTGGAAGGCACTGCAACCAACTCTGCCAGGGTTGGCCTTCAAAAAATGCACTGATATAGTGACGGGCAGTCAATTACTAGAAATTGTGCTTTGATTGCTCGGGTTGTCTTTCCTGAACCGAAGGTTACGATGAGCTCTACGTAACCTTGGGGCCTTGTTACTGCTCCGTTAAATCCCTGCAGGTCGGATCCAACGTATGGAGTAAGGTGAGAGTCGTCCAGCTGCAGTGTCTCGAACAGGTGGTTGTACATTATGTCAACCGAACTGCCCTGGTCTACAAGTATCCTGCGAACGTCGAAGTTCGCCATCCTTGCCCGGATGAGAAGGGGGATGCTTGAGTTTGGTGACCCGCTGAGGAGTTCCTCCTTGTAGAAGGAAATGGGAGATGATCCTTTGTGAGTGGTATCCAGCATGGTAACTTCGTTGGAACTCTTGCTGATCAGTTGATCGAACTTCCTCTTGACCGAACCAACCGTGATTTTGTTGAATCCACCACCGGAGATGACCATGGCCGACGGGAAGGTTTCCCACGGGCTGTGAGCGCCGAGGGACGTGGAAGCGGGCAAACTATCAGGGATACAGAAGTCTTCTGGCCGAGTCACGGACATAGCGACCTGCACGTTGGTGTCATCGGAGGGCGGAGTCTCTTCTGCAGCCTTCTTGCTCTCCTGGGTTTCTTGCCGGGGAGCTTCTTTCTTCTTCGCGAACTGCTTCAGGTGGCCGTCACGAATGAGGATTTCTATGGCGTCTCGGGGGTGAATGCATTCTTCCGTCGTATGGCCGTGGATCTTGTGGAAGCGGCAATACTTGGATTTGTCCACACCTGGCCTGGCCGGCATCTGTTTGGGGAAGCGGACCCCCGCTTGCTTGAACTCTGAGTTGGCACATTCGGACAAGATTTTCTCCCTCGAGGTAGTGAGGGGGGTATAGTCGTGGAACCGTCCAGAAGATCCCTTCTGTTAGCGTGCATCGCGAGGCCGATCGTCGCGTCTTTTATCTCCTCGACGGGATGTCGAGGGCTCTTCAGCTCTGGATGTCCGGGCACCTTCCTGGTGACGGGAGGCCCGGACAGAGTGGGCAGCGACCTTCTCCTCGTACTGTATATGCGATTGGGCTTGGTGGAAGAGAGCGTTGAGGTTCCTCGGTGGATCTAGGCCGATGGCTTTCGCGAAGTCTGAGCCAGGACGTAGTCCCTGCTCGAGCAGGAATTTCTTCATCTCGTCGGTCGTTGGCACTTGGACGGCTTCCTTGTTGAACCGCTCAATGTAGTCCCGAAGAGGTTCGTCTCTCCCCTGGACAACAGCTCCAAGGGACGCCTCAGTCTTTGGATGGCGTCATGATGCAGTAAAGTGTCGGGAGAAAATCCTCCCGAGCTGCCTCCAGGACGTGATGGATTCTTCCGGCAGCTGTTTGTACCAGGTCATTGCTCCCTTCCGGAGCGTGGTCGGGAATAGGCGGCATTTGATGGCTCCCCGTACCCCTCTGTAGTCCAGAAGAGCATCTATGTTTTCTATGTGCTCGTCTGGGTCCGTGGTTCCATCATAAGTCCCTAGAGATGGAGGCTTCTCTAGTCCTTTGGGGAGACGGGTGGCCAGGATCCTGCGGGACAACGGGCCACGAGGCTCGTCGTCGCTGTCCGAGCTTGAAGTCGACGGTGACAGTTGTCTGTGTTCGCGGCGGCGGTCTCTGTGAGGGGAGGGCGATCGTGGCCGGTCGCGAGGTCTGACCGGTGGAGAATGCCCGTCTTGCCTTGTTCTCACTACAACAAAAAGGACTTATAACATCTCACCTTAGACAGCGCTTTATTACAAAAGCGCTGCTATAGGTCAAAAACACGGAATCTATTAATTTAATAAAGGAAAAGCGCAAAAAAATATAAGACCTTAGACAGCGCTTTAGTGAAAAGCGCTGTCTAAGGCCTTTTAAATTTTTAAAAAAATTTAATGGAAAATATTAGACAGCGCTTTCCTTAAAAGCGCTGTCTAAGGCCTTTTAAATTTAAAAAAAATATAAGACCTTAGACAGCGCTTTTAAGGAAAGCGCTGTCTAAGGTCTTAAATATTTAAAAAAATAAAAACAAAAGCGCTGTCTAAGGCCAATCTTAGAAAGCGCTTTTAAAGCGCTGTCTAAGGGCCACCTTAGAAAGCGCTTTGTTGAAAAGCGCTGACTAAGGTCTAATAAAATTAAAATATATGAATATACTCAGTTTTCATTTTCAGTTTTGCGCTCTTTCTTCTCCCTCCCCTGTTGCGAACGGATACTTGCGAACCTGAGCTAAACCCTTGCCGTCGTCCACCGCGCCGTCGTCCACCGTTCCTCCCTCATTTCGCGACTCCGACGACCTTTACTCCACCGTGACCGTCTGTTCCTCTCTCATTTCGCGTTTTCGTCACTCAGTTTGGAAGTTTAAGAGTTTCAGATTATTACACATTTTATAAGGTATGCTGATAATGTTGCTGTTGATAATGTTGTTGTTGATGTTGATAATAATGTTGTTGTTGATGTATTACACATTTTACACGTTTCAGAGTATTACACATTTTACACGTTTCAGAGTTTCAGTTTGGAAGTTTCAGAGTTTCAGAGTTTCAGTTGATAATGTTGCTGATAATGTTGATAATGTTGTTGTTGATGTTGATAATAATGTTGTTGTTGATGTTGATAATAATGTTGTTTATGTTGTTGCTAATGTTGAACTGTTGCTAATGTTGATAATGTTGCTAATGTTGTTAATGTTGTTGCTAATGTTGGACTGTTGTTGGATATAAGAATAAAATATGTGCTAACTTCATTTTTGGTGATATAGGAATAGAATCAATATAATGTGTTAGTTTAGTTTGTTCTTGTTAACATTTTTCTACATTGTTAACTATTGCTATATAATGTGTTTGTTTAGTTTAGTTTAGGTTAGTGTTAGTGTTAGTGTTAGGTTAGTCTTAGTGTTAGTGTTAGTGTAGTATTCTTGTAACATGTAAAATTGAAGCTAACTATATTCTTTTTTACTTGGATTATTGTAGTGTGCCTTCTTCAGCACCTTTGATATTTTCTGTGAGTGTAATATACTATTTAAAAGACTTTAACATTATGGAAGAAGCTGGTGGAGTCGGCAAGGGAACTGCTTGGGACTTTAACGTTGATGTTAATGATAGCACCTTGCAAATCCACTTATCATGGGCAGGAAAAAGAACTAATGCAATTCCTATGAGAGGTGTATACGGACCTCTTATATCTGCTATCACCGTGACCCCAAGTAACTACTAGTTTTCATATTGTTTTGATTTCATAACCTTCTGCTAAATATACTGAGTAAGCTACATTGTATTTCATATTCTTAAAAACATTTATACTTTTCTTTAGACTTTAAAATTCCTTCAAATGGTTTATCTGCTGGAGCAATTGCTGGAATTGTGATTGGATTAATGTTTAATTCTTACTGATATGATCATATGACTTTTGAAATTGCATAGATCTAATAACTTATATTGTGTTGGTCAATTTGTGGTGTAAAAGATCGGGGGAGGATCTCTTGGCGATGTAACCATCTTGCTAACATTGATTTTAAATGATGATCAGTATAGAGGTTAGTTACTGTAATGGACACATATTTTTGTTTCTTTGACTTCGGTTTCAACTTTGACTATCCTTTTCATGAACATATTTGATATAACAAAATTCTAAATTTTTTATATTTTGTCTAGGAAAATTGGAGAGAACATCTGTTTTGAAGGCGATATGTGCTGGATTTAAGGAAACTACCGAACCTCAAGTTTGTATAAGTGGAGGTTAGTGTGCTTAATATTTCATCATATGAACCGAACTAATGATTGATTATTTTAGATTAAAATTTCTAATGTTAGAGTGAGTTCAACTTTATTCTGGTTTCGATTTATCAGATATTGAAACTAATGAGTGTCTAGGAAGAAGAAATGGAGGATGTCGGCAAGACAAAAGTGCTAATGTAACTGCGTGCAAGGTATACATAAGCAATTTCTGTTGCCAATTTTTCTTACAAAATATAAGCACTATGGACATATATAACGGTCCATAGTCTTTCTCTGATTGGCTGCAAATTGAACATTTTATTGTTTCTCAGGTTACTTTCAGGGGAAGAGTTTGTGAGTGTCCTGTTGTGGAAGCTGTTCAGTATAAGGGTGATGGTTATGCAACATGTGAAGGTACTCTTTCTAGAAATATAATAAAGTTACATCTTCATTTTATTTTTCGAATATTAAAATATATGTTTTCGTCTGGGATCATGATTCACTGCAGTCACCGCTTGTTTACTACTAACCAAAATGATAAGCAATTTTCCATGTTGTTGATGATATGTTTACTCTTCTCATTTGACAGCTTTTGGACCTGCAAGATGTGCTTTCTATTGAATTAGTTTACTAGTAACCAAAACATGGCATCTAATTCTAAGGTGCTGACGTGGATCTTCTTATAATATGTGTTGTAAATAATCATTGAGATTAGTAGGAATTAGTTTGCATTAGTTGTCACAAGCTAAGTTGTCTGGCCCAATTATTATCTACCACACACTTTCTGTTTGCTGTTAAAAAAACATACACTTCCAATATAATTCAATTTATAAAATTTACCACAAATGTTTATAGGAATCAGCACAACGTAAGTGTTAAATGTCTAGTTTTGCATTATTAATATATATATTTTTTATAAATATGTTCTTATGTATTGTTAAGGATGACTTCATTGATTTTATATATCCACTGGTACACTGGGTAAACTAATGGAATCTTACAAAAAGAATCACATGCAGATAAGTAGTTTGTTATTGTATTTGCTAACGCTAAAGTTTAAGGAAATTCTAAATTGGCTTACACACTGTTTTAGTTTGATGATTGTTACATGGATTTATTTATTTTGTATTATTATCTTTTTCATTTTGTTGCTTAGGTACAAGGTATATAGTTACAGCAATGAGACCAATGCATGGTTTAGTGAAGCTGTTGGAAGACCTTGCACTTTGATATGGTATTCTGGTTCCAATCATAAGTTTGTGTTAGATAAGACCAAATATTTCTATATCCCTAAACTTAAGGTATAATATTATACTCTTACTTTAATTGATGAGAATTTTAATATGTGTAACTTTGGTTGGAGTAATGCTTTGGTTGGATGCAATTTTGGTGTATATACTTTGAATTGCAATTTTGGTGTATATACTTTGAATTACAAACTTTGAATTACAATTTTGGATGCAATTTTGGTGTATATACTTTGAATTACAATTTTGGTGTATATACTTTGAATTACAATTTTGGTGTATATACTTTGAATTACAAACTTTGAATTACAATTTTGGTGTATATACTTTGAATTACAATTTTTGGTGTATATACTTTGAATTTTAATACTTTGAATTACAATCTTTGTGTTTTCAGGACCTATAATGTAGATTGAAGCAATGTTTTGGTTGGATGCAATTTTGGTGTATATACAATTTTGGTGTATAAGTAATATGTGCATTGTAGAAAAAATGCTTTGGTTGGAAGCAATAACTTTGGTTGGAAGCAATGCTTTGGTTGGATGCAATTTTGGTGAATAAGTAAAATGTGCATTTGTAGAAAAATGTAATGATTTGTAATTATAAATAGGTGTATATACAATTTTGGTTTGTAATTTTAAATATATATATTGGTATGAAATGCCAATTTTGGATATATAATTTTGGTGTAGAAAGGCCAATGGTTTGAATTGCCAATTCTGAAAAAAATTGCTGGTTGAAAATTACAGGTCAAATTCTGGTTGAAAAAACCTGGTAAAATTGTGGTTAAAAAAAAATTATATAAAATTTTTCGTACACCTTAGACAGCGCTTTTGGTGAAAGCGCTGTCTCAGGTCCACTTTAGACAGCGCTTATGGTGAAAGCGCTGTCTAAGGTGTACTAAAAAAGTCAAAAATGGAAGGTCTTAGACAACTCTTATGGTGAAAGCGCTGTCTAAGGTGTACTAAAAAAGTCAAAAAAGGAAGGTCTTAGACAGCGCTTTTGGAGAAAGCGCTGTCTAAGGTGTACCAAAAAAGTCAAAAAAAGGTAGGGCTTAGACAGCGCTTTTGACGAAAGCGCTGTCTAAAGTAATCCATATAATGTGAAAAAGCGCTGTCTAAAGGTACCATAGACAGCGCTTTTCATTAAATACACGCCCCTTTAGACAGCGCTTTTGGTAATACCAAAAGCGCTGTCTAAACCTATAGCGTCGCTGGTTTATACAGCGCTTTAAAGCGCTGTCTAAAGGCTAAAAAAGCGCTGTCTAAAACCGTTTTTGCGCTAGTGTCTCTTGTGTCTTGGTGGTGACTGATCCCGCGGGGAGATCTGGTCGCGTTTGCGAACGCGTAGTGGTTCAGGCTCACGCCTCGTCATACGGTCTTCCCGGCGCCTAGGTGGCGGGCTTCTTGATTTCTGGTGTTTCCTCCTGGGAGGAGAAGATCTTGGAAGAGCTGCTTCTTTGAGGGCTCCTATCCTTTCTCCTTGCTGTAAGATAAGGAGGTTTGTGCGGTTGACAGCATCTAGGAGGGCTGCAACAGCCAGATCAGCGCTGGGGGGGCCAGGAATTGGTCGTTCGCCCAACGGTGACTGTTTTCCTCCTTGCTCGGTGGGAGGAGAAGTTGGAGACGCAGTGGCCCCGTCTCGAAGGAAACGGGCATCAGAAAGTAACAACGACCTGCCATTAACGTCCATCTTGTTGACGGGGAAGAGAACCGTAGCGTCAGCACCTTTTGCGGAGTTTTGAGCGGCCATGTGTGGGCGGGTCGAAGAAAGTATGTTTTGATCTTTTGGTTTCCGAGGAGGAAAGAAAGAAGGGGAGAACAAGGAGTTCCCACAGACGGCGCCACTGATCCGATGTGTTCGAACTGGTCCACGCGAGCTGGTCGTCAGATGGCAAGGTGCTCGGCGGATGATGGTCGTCAGGCGTGCAGGGTGTTCGGACGGTTGATGAGGAGAAAAGGGGGTGTACCTGCAAGGCACTCCGACGCTCAAGTAAGAAAGGGTCAGAGAAAAAGGGGCAAGTACAAAGTATATTCTTAGGGTAGAAAAAATGATACCTGGCCCTCTCAAGTGAGAGGGTTTATATAGAGCCCCCAGCGCGTGGCCAACGGTCCTATTTTCGGGGCGAACTAGCCGTTTTTCCCAAAGAATAGGTAACCGCCCAAACTAGCCGTTATGTCGGGCAGGGTGCCATGAACTAGCCGTTATGTCGGACATAGACGCAGTTGCGGGCACCTGCCCATTGCAGTTCGGGCAGCGAGGAAGCCGTGCTTAACGGGTATTAGAGCCGGGGAGGGACGTTGCGTTCCTTGCCCGGTTGGAGGGACAGAAATGTCACTTTTGCCCCTCTGTGGGTTGACTTAGGTAATTTGGGCTGCTCCGGAGCAGAGGTGGATTGGGCCGATTCTAGCCATTGGTCCAGTCCAGAACAAATTCCTTCTAAGTTTGCCTTATCTTTGAGAGGATGTTCTTTTGGTGACGGCAATCTTGATTGTGTTTATTGTTGCAATTTTAATGAGACGGTAGACCACTTATTTTAGCTATGTGCAGTTGGTTTGGAAGGATGTGGCGGAGTGGATTGGTTTGAAAGACTTCGAATCCAATAATTTGAAAGAAAGTTTTTTTATTTGGAGTGGATTCGGCAGACAGATGGGAATGAAGAGAGGGAGGGAGGGATGCATTTGGCTTGCCGTTGTTTGGTTTATTTGGTTGTTGAGAAATGACATTATCTTTAGAAATGATTCATGGAACGTTTTGGACATGGTGTGGAGTATTAAAGCTTTGGTGTGGAGTGTTAAAGCTTTGGTGTGGAGATGGTCGTTCATCGGGAAGATTACTCAATCCAATTGTAACTTGTATGAATTTAGCAAATTTCCTTTGTTGTATTGGTCGTAAGTTTCAATTGGGGTGTAATTTTCTTTGCCGAGCTTTTTTCTCGTTTTTTGTAAGAAGGTTAGAGAACCCTTAGTTCCCTTTTTCAATATAATCCTTGCTTATAAAAAAAAAGTCTTTTATTAGTAATATAATAAAATAGACGTATGAACATTTTTTGACGACTAAGATGGATAAAGTTATCCAATTATTTTAAATGGATATATAAGAATTTACCTTAAATAATAAAGAATATACTGCAACTATACTACTACATTTGGAAATATCATAAAAATTGTAATATTATTGAAAATAACTAAATTGGATATGCGTTTTCAAAATCCCTTTCCTTTACTTCCTCTTCATGTTATTAATAATTATCCAATTAATTGATTAATTATTTAAAAAAAATCTAAATTGGATATTCGATTTTTACGCGCTTTCATAACACCTTATAACACATGTACGCAGTAACGTAGCATTACATTTGTTCAGTTCTAAGAGCATCTTCTTCATCTTCCATTCACATTCAGATCTTCTTCTTCTACATCTTGTGTTTCTGGTCCTCGGTGCTCCGATCCAAGTGCTTAGCAACTCCGGAGGAGAAGGCAGCTTGCAATAGTTTCAGCCATTGTCTCTCCCGTCGACTAGGTGTATTTGACCTTATTCTCCTTGAGATCGATGGTTCCATCGGAGCTGGTATCTTTGTCGTCACCGGTACTGTTGCTCATGACGTCGGAACTGGTATGAGTTGAATTTTAAGTGAACTTATGTTGTTGAATTGTTTATCGTTAATATTATTATTCTGACATGAAATTGTGATTGAAGTATTTATTATGCAAGTTATGCAATATCGTTTTCAAAGATAACATTCCAAACTGGATTGGACACGGTGAAAACATTGGAAACGAAATGCCTTAGCTCTGGTTCTCTTTATGCTTCTCACTTTATGACAGTAACCAAGGTTTGATTTCCATCTCACCAATTACCAGAGTATATACAACGTTGAGTAGTGTGTTAATGCTGAAATTCATGTGACGTGATAACGGAATCGTTAGTTATTTTCCGGTCTTCAGCAGTTAATGATTATTATTGTTTTTATTGTTGCTGGAACTTTTTGAGGTTGATGAATCTTCGAGATGTTATGTTTGTTGTATAATATTTCTGTTTATGCTTTTCCACCAATTATTTGATATAAGTAAGTAGTAGCTACTAGGATTTCAATATATCTTGGGCTCGGCAGCGACGGTTTGCTACCCGCAATATATCTTAGGCTGTGTTGCCAATACTATACGACTTTTAACAACCTTACGACTTTTCTTTTTTGCACAATTAATGTTTGACTATTAATAGTTTATTAATTACATTGAATTTCTTATTTCAAAGATGGCGATTGTTGACATGCATCAATTAATTATGGAGTTGAAAGTGATCACATTTGGCTTCATTCTTTGCTCTATCATTGTAATAAGGAACGTAATAGAAGACTCTACTAAATCATTTTTGCATAGTGCATCTAAGATCACTTTATAAAAAAACAACATCAACCTCCAATCGCGACATCTTAAATTCTCGATAAACATTCATTACTTCTTGGAACATTTTGCATTTTGTGTACAAGTCGATCATTGTAGAATAAGTTAGTATATTTGGATATATGTTTCGCACCTTCATCTCTTCAAATAGTTTTCTAACTTCAGGGTACATGTCATTCCTTTCTTACCTGGTCAACAGAGCATTGTATGTTACAACGACTGTTTTGATTCTAGACATGTCCATCTCATTGCGCTTTTAATTGCTTCATCAAAACAGAAGTCGTATCATACAGTGCTATGTTGTCCAAGAAGCGATGAATATTTATCAAGAATTCATGATGTCGCGATTGGAAGTCTGTGTTGTGTTTTCTAGTGCATTCATAGTTCCACTATGCGAAAAATAATTTAGTAGATTCTTCTATTATATTGCTTATTGAAATTATAGATAAAGGAATCAAGGCAAATATGGTCACTTTCAACTCCATAATTGATACATGTCAACAATCGCCAACTTTGGGGTATTCAATTAAACAATCGTCTGTTACGCTTATTGATGTGCGTTTCAGAATATGTCAGGTGACGACTTGATATTTTTTGATATGTTTGTTCTGTATGATGTGCTAAATCATTCTCATCCTACTAGTTCATCACATAATTATCCATCTCCTAGCTATTAGTTTGATAGAAGTTATGTAGCATCGATTTATTGACATTTGTATAGAAGTTATGTGTATGGTATTTGACATATCTCAGTGCTCAACGCCATTATATTTTATTTTTTTAATTTATTTTTTAAAATGATATAATAGTATTAGTATATTGCATTTGTTGTCAATGTTTGTGTATGTTATTTATAGAATACGAGTCTCTTGTTACTTTTTAGTATTTCCTTGTCATAAGCGCAAATAACAAATTTATGAATGATAAGTTTGCTTGATTGATCCGGATTCTTATTTCCTCAATTTCATTATTTTATTACACTACTTTAGAATTATTAGTGAATCTTCTAAAATCTCTCTCTACAATAAATTAATTTTAATTATCAATCCAAATTCCTGTTTTTCCATGCTTAATATGTGTTTTCCTTGAAGCTTATATTTGAAACCAACGAGAAGGTTACCCAAACTTTAGATTTGATATAACTAAACTTTAGACCTGATATAATTTGAGAGGAGTTATTGAAAGTAAATTTTTTTGTTGGAATTAAGAAGCACAAGAAAGTTGAGAATGTGTTTCTTTCAAAGTTTTTAATGTTATTTTTGGACAAAAATGTTAAAATTAAAATTTAATTTGTTAAATTGTCGGATTTAACTACTAGTAATTTATAATTACGGGATAAAAAAGTGTGATGATCGGGATTTAAACCCTGATTGACACATACATTGTCATCTTTGTTAGAATATGACTGGACAATAGTCTAACTAACTTTGAGTTAGTTAGGAATTTGTTTGCGTGGTTACTTGTAATATAAGTAATCTCACCACATGCATGAAAAGTGACCAATCATTATACAAGGTGAATAATGATCTTTTCTCACATTCAAACAAGTGGTATCAGAAGCACTGGTTGCTGATTCAGGTGTGCCTTCTTCAATAAAAAAACAAAATTTCTTTTATCAAGGTGGGAAAAGTTGTTATTTCCGTTATCCTCACTCTCGTATCATTCCTTCTTTTCTCAACCTCGACTCTGAGAATCCCTCCCTTCCCTCCTAAATCGTTTCCCCAACTGTAACATTCATTCATTCTTTCAACGCACTGTTTTTCTTCTTAAAAACCATTTTCTTGATTATTTAGATTTTATTTCAAGTTTAGAGATGAACAATATCGGATTCAAATTGCCGATGTTCGTTGTATTTATTTAATTTTTGACATTTCAAAAGGATTTTCCAATAAGCATTTTTGGAGTATGCTTAGTAATTACTGGAATGGTTCCATTTAATTTTCTAGGACAAGACGCTCCTTTAGCTGAATCTTTTAAATCTAAAGGACTTATAACAACACTCTTTTTTGGCCTTTATGTTCAGGTAAATAACGTAATATTGATTCATGTGCCTGGTGACATGTGCTAATGTACATGCATGATTGGATTTTTCTTTCTGTTGAGCCGACTATTTCTTAGGATTGGCAGGGATAGTTTACTACCTGCAATATTTGTTAAGACTCACCCCAGACTCCACACAGCATTATGGCTGGTATCTTCAGCGGAGAAGGCACTTATATGGCTTTTAACAAGATATGGCTTTTTATGCTTTCACAGTTAGTGTATGGTTATCAATAGTTTGTTAATTGCTTTGAATTTCTTATTCTTAAATTTGCAATTGTTGACATGCATCAATTATGGAGGTGAAAGTGACCACATTTGACTTCATTCCTTACTCTATCATTGCAATAAACAACATAATAGAAGACTCCACTAAACCATTTTTGCATAATGCATATATGATTTCTTTATAAAAGACAATGTCGACTTCCAATCGCGACATCTAGAATTTTCGATAAACATTCATCCCTTCTTGGAACATTTAGCCTTTCATGTACAAGTCGATCATTGTAGAGTAAGTTAGTATATTTGGATATATGTTCCGCGCCTTCATCTCTTCAAATAGTTTTCTAACTTCAGCATATATGTCATGCTTTTCGTACCTGGACAACAGAGTATTGTATGTTACAGCTGTCGCACCTCGAAAAATGGCTTAATCGAAGACACGACCCTCGCACGAAAGGCGTGGAAGAAATTGCAGTTTGACAGAGTCGCTACTGAACTTTATTTATCCCAAAAGAGGGAAATAAAAATATCGAAAAAACCTTTAGGAGTGATAAGAACATGGTCGTCGCAACCACATTCGGGGTTCAGGAGTCGGTTACGTGAGGGGAAGGTACGCGCACCCCGCCACGTCCGTTGTACTCAACAGAAACCTCTTAATTCGCATCGTGATGAACGTTAGCAAAGCATGTTTGTTTTCTTCTCAACAATAAATGCGAAATTATAAGATAAAAGGAAATGATGCTAAGGGGAAATTAGTGGTTTTAGGATAGGGTGCACGAAGGTGTGGTGTTTGGGTCTTTTATGATTTGTCAAGATTGAGTGTTTTATGGTGATGAAGGTTAAAGGGAGGAATCAAAAAAGGAGAAAGATGAGACGCCGGCGGATGAAGAGGAAAGGGGTGGATTTAATGTGAGGTGTGGTGGTGTTCGCTGGAGGAGGAAGAATGAATTAGAGGTTGATGGGAGAAGGTGAATGAAGATGGAATAGTTGAATGGTGGTGGTGGGTTCTCCATTCTCTTGTTTTTATCAGAGAGGGAGGGTATAATGTGTGTAGGCTGAGAAGAAGAAGTCCCCATTCTCTCCGTTTTGTTTTCCTTTATTAACTTCTTTTTCTTTGTCCTGTAGCGAGTTCAGTTGAGAGAGAGGAAAGATTCCCTTTTCTATTTCATGTAACCGTTAGAAAAGAAGTAATGAGCTGGCTTGAAGGTGAATGAGAGAAAGCATTTGTGGGGGAGAGAAGGAGTGGTCCACAAGTTTTGTGGAAAAGATATTTTTTATTTTTCTGATTAATTAATTAAACAAAGTCTAAATTACAATTTTGGTCCCCTTAGTTTGGTTTACTCACGGTTTTAGTCCCCCTGCTTTCTTTTAAAACAGTTTTGGTCTCTGATCCCAATTTTGATCCAAAAAAAATGACGAACAGTGCATGGCCGTACATGAACAGTGCATGATCGTACATGAACAGAACATGAATAGTGCATGAACAGTTGGATCAAAATTGGGATGGGGGACCAAAACTGTTTAAAAAGAAAATGGGGGGACTAAAACCGTGAGTAAACCAAAACAGGGGGACCAAAATTGTAATTTAGCCATAAACAAATTATTATTATTATTATTATTATTATTATTATTATTAACCCTACTTCTTATTTTTATTAATAGAAACAAATTTTAATGATTAAAATTAATCAACTTAAAATTAATTTAAAATTAAACAAAACATCAAATTAATTACACTAATTATTATGATTTAAAAAAAATAAAACGACTCATTATAAACAAAACTCAAACTCGGAATTGCCCAAAAAATCAAAATGAATGTATTGAAATAATCAGCGCGAAATATACAACTCGAAAAAATACACCGTTTGGTCAGGTTTGAAAACACATCGGGACTGATAAAAACGGCTCAGACTGATCGAAATGTGAATGAAAAGTCGAAGAAAAATAAGATGAGCGTGTCAGGTTAAACTATGCGAATAGTAGATCAGGAGTACTTACGTCTGCAAGTTTAATTTTGAAACTTTTTAATCACTGATTTTTGAATATTTGAAAAACAATTTAATCAGTTTGCCTGTATATCCAAGAGTTCATTCTGGCTAATCATTTTAGGATTTATTCATGCTGAAAAATACGTTATACTATGCAGGAGATGCAAATTGAAGATAAAGTCATATGCAAGGAAATTTGAAAAAGGTAGGACAAATTTGGAGTATGACATATGCCCCTATCTAATTGTCTTAAACCCGATAAAATGAACTGATGCATGGCATTCATTTTTAGGGTAAAAGTCAATTAGATACAAGAAGAGCCCAAAACTTTGTCTTACGAAAAGTAGGGATGCAATGCAAGGAAATAAAGATAGCAGGATGCAAAGTGAACAGATTAACCTAAGATTCTATGTATTACCAAAGCAGTATCTCAACAAACGAGATTCTTCTGGTGGTCGAAGCGGTCCTTTATCCCCTAAGGTTCTCCGATGATACCAAAGCAGTATCTCTGAAGGTGTGTGAGATTCTCCGGGTGGTCAAAGCAGTCCCTTATCCACTAAGGCTCTCCGATGATACCAAAGCAGCATCTCTGAAGGCGTGAGATTCTCTGGGTGGTCGAATGAGTCCCTTATCCACTAAGGTTCTCCGATGATACCAAAGCAGCATCTCTGAAGACAGAAGATTCTTTGGGTGTTCGAAGCAGTCCCTTATCCACTAAGGTCCTCCAATGATACCAAAGCAGCATCTCTGAAGGCAAAAGATTCTCTGGGTGGTCGAAGCAGTCCCTTATCCACTAAGGTTCTCTGATGATACCAAAGCAGCATCTCTGAAGGCAGAAGATTCTATGGGTGGTCGAAGCACTCCCTTATCCATTAAAGTCCTCCAATGATACCTAAGCAGTATCTCTGAAGGCAGAAGATTCTCTGGGTGGTTGAAGCAGTCCCTTATCCACTAAGGTCCTCCGAAGATACCAAAGCAGCATATCTGAAGGCGGAAGATTCTTCGGGTGGTCGAAGCAGTCCTTTATCCACTAAGGTTCTCCGATGATCCCAAAGTAGCATCTCTGAAGGCAGGAGATTCTTTGGGTGGTCGAAGCAGTCCCTTATCCACTAAGGTTCTCCGATGATACCAAAGAAGTATCTCTAAAGGCAGAAGATTCTATGGGTAGTCGATGCAGTCCCTTATCCATTAAGGTCCTCCGATGATACCAAAGCAGTATCTCTGAAGATAGAAGATTCTTTGGGTTGTCGAAGCAGTCCCTTATCCACTAAGATTCTCCGATGTTACCAAAGCAGCATCTCAAGCAATAAATTTGCTAGGGAATAGTTTAGCAAAATTCTTGTCAGAGGAAATGCGCTGGCTCTGAAGGGGAAATCTCACAAGAAACTTTTTAGGATAACCTCTGCTTGGGAAGTAACAAGAGCAACAGCTGCTGGGGATTATAATAATCAACTACATGGTTGAAGAATCACTTGCTGGGGAATATAATTCCTTTAGCACGTGCGGGGTATCAACTCTTTTCAGAGGAATACTGTCAACTTTGAAGGAGGATTGGCCAAGATTCTTGCGAATCAATCATGGATCCTGTTATGCTATGTTGCTGGGGATGGATATGCCATGCATTGAATGATGCACAGAAACATATACTAAGATGCAACCACTTGGGAATCTAATGCATGTATGAATGCACAAGATATGCTAGTGCTTGATATGATTGTATGATGTTATGCCTGCATGTCATGCATGTGACAATGTAAATGATCGGAGGCGCTGGGGATAGGCTTCCCTATCGAGGGTACCGCCAGAGTTTAAATTATGGAAGTCCCAAATGAAATTGGACTTTGGTTATTTAGTGTTTGCCAATTAAGTGGACTTTCAGGTGTTATGAGAAGCCAACAAGGGTGGACTTTTAGTAGTTTCCAACGAAAACTGGACTTAAAAGGGTAAATTTGAAGGTGACAACGAGAGTGGACTTTTGGGTAGTTCCCGATAAAGGATTGGACTTTCGGTTTTATGAGGGTGCCAACGAAATAGACTTTTGGTTGGTGATAGAGTTTGACTTCCCGACACTTGGATTTTGACGATGTGAGGATCAGTAAATAGATGTGGATTCTCTTGGTTCCCCAAGTTTGATCCTTTGTTGATAAGTTGTGTATTCATTCTTGAGAGGACCTCAATCATGGTGGCTTTGTATGAGCGTAGCGACGTGATCAATGCATGTTGACTGTGTGAGCGTGGCGACTTAACCAATGCATGTTGACCGTGTGAGCGTAGCGACTTAACCAATGCATGTTGATTGTGCTTTTGCTCTGCCCCAAGGCTTTTAACACTTGTTGACTCAACAGTTACTATTGTTCTGCATAGTCTATTTGATGAACTTGAAAGCATGAAGGGAAATTTCCCATCTGCAACTTGTATTGCCCCAGCCTGTTGGGTCTTTGAAGGAATTCACCTTGAAAATGATAATACCATGACATGGTCTGAGAAGATTTTCCCCAGTGTATGAATCTTGCAGTGGTTTTCCCTTGATCACACCCTTAAGGGATTTGACCCAGATTGGTTGAACGTACTAATTGCAGAGGTATGCCTAAATGGGTTGAGAACTGACGTGATCCTTCCTCCTTGATCTACTGATACTCGGAGATTTGTTTCAGTCTGACTGATTCATTGGTCAACATAATCATTGGCTGTCATGCATGCCTCCACTCCATAGGGTTGTGAAGTGAACTCAATATGGATCAGCATTGTTGAATGATCAAGTTCCTCTGACTGTTGCTTGGAATTTCCTTGATGCCAAGTACTGACTTGTAGTTAAAATTTTTTATTCACAAATGGTAATTTTAATGTAATGCTCATGCAAGTTTTGAAAATCAGTCATTATCCGAATAATGTGAAAGTGTTTGACAAATTGGACCCTTAGTCCAGATGCAATGTTAATTTATCTGGTGTGAAAGATATAGCAAGAATATGACACCATATCAGGTGATTAGCAAATCTGTAGGAGTCAGTTTACGCAACCTTGTTGTAGTATACTTTCAAAATAAATCCCACCTCAATTAGGTCTTTTGAGGGTTGTAACATGGTCTGGTTCACGGTTTTAGTCCCCCCAAAGGATATAAGGCTCAAAAGTTTATTTGTACTCACCCCTTCTTCGTGATGATCTCCAGTCCTACATTCAGTTAATTGACACACACATTCATCTCCAAAGAGAGCTCGACGGTGTAAGAGTGAAGATGAGGATTCACGATTTGCTTGAAATGGCAATCACCTTATTTTGTTTTTGTCATGGATGTCAGTGACCTTTTTATTTTTTGACATGGTGGTCACTGAATTTTTCCTTGCTTGAGGATTTAACAACCTCATTTGCGTTTGATTTTTTATCCCTAATTTTTGAATAGACTAACTTTGTTTTTTCAAGTCCATCGGGATTTGCCCTAATTTTTTCCTAAGTAGCCTCTTTAGGTGTTCGACTTAGCGGGCTTTGATTTTTTTCGATTTTTTCAATTTTTTTGTTGGAGGATTGTGACTGCCAAGTCATGTGTATTGATGAACAATCGTCATGTATTTTTGTGTTTTGGCTTGTGATTTGAGTGCGTAGTCAGATTAATTGAACACAATCCTGCCCCAGGTTAAGTGTAAGGGTTTATAGATTTGAAGGAAACTGCTACTTTTAGGCTCGAAGTGGTTAACTAGGGATTAACTTCTTGTCTCTCCAGTGTTTGGGGGATTGAAACAATGCATGTATATCATCGGCGGGATTTTATCCGAAAGCATATAGTTTGCAATTATGGGTATTACGTTTTCGTCATCCTCCCTCTAATATTTTCTAAACAACAATTTGGTAAAGAAAATGGAAGAGAGGTATATGGATGAATTTTTGTTAGATTTTGGTATAAATGAAGAAAAGTGAGTGAATGCGACATGATTAATTCAGAAAATGAATGATCACATCATTAATATTACCATTCAAAACAACAATATTTAAAAACAAGTAGCATTTAAAAGGAAAGGAATTACAAATGCAAATGATAAATGTCCAATGATTTCCAGTGTTGAGGATGTCTTCCTGTCTGAACCGCTGGCTTTGGGAGATGCCTCTTGAAGTCTTGGAACTCATTTGGGTGAGAAGCTGACGTTCACAACCAAATTTCCTTCTGGAAAGGATATGTACTTCTGGTCAATCAACTGTTGCACCTTAGCCTGAAAAGCTTTGCAGTCTTCGGTTAAATGCCCCATTGACCCAACAAGATATTCCCAATGCACATTGGGATTGTACCCAGGCGGGTATGGTTTCGGCAATGGCTTGATAGCTTTGGGCTCTACCAGTGAGTTTTAAACCAGATGCGGAAAAAGTTAACTGCACGACATAGGAACTGGATGAAGAGGATCAGTCTTTCTTTCTAGGTTGTTACGAGCCTATGCTGATTCTGATATCCTCAACCACAGACTCGTTGATTTCCACGAGGAGCAATCCAGGGTTTCTGGTATGGTGCTGGCAATGATAATTGTCGAGAAGCTAAGGAACCATGAAGTCTTACTGGTGTACCCTGAGAATACTCGATATTTGCTATGACCGCATTAGTTTCATTATCCTGCCCTTCTTGGGGATTGCTGAAGGATTCAGTCTTTCCATCATGGTTGCTCGAGACGTCTTGGACTTGTTTAGCTTTGAGGAAATTCTCGACGTGTTCTCCTACTATTATAAGGTCAGAGAAGCATGAGAATGTATTGCCAGCCATTCTTTCAAGATAGGTGTCATGCAGACTGTCCAAGAACATGTCGATCAATTCATTATCCAAGAGTGGTGGTTGCACCCTAGCTGCTAACTCTCTCCACTGTTGTGCATATTCCTTAATGGATTCACCGTTCTTCTAAGATAGGCTTTGCAACTACGTTCAACTGGGAGCCATGTCCACATTTTACTCATATTGCTTTAAAAAAGCGTTGGCTAAATCTTTCCATGATTGGATACGGCTTCTTTCTAAATCCATGTGCCAATGCAAGGATCCTCCACTCAAACTATCTTGAAAACAGTGAATCATCAACTTGTCGTCGTGGACATGAGAAGTCATTTTTCGGCAGAACATCACCAAATCACGCTTCAGGCAACTGAGACCAGCGTACTTCTCGAAGTTGGGTACTTTGACTCTCTGAGGAATTACCAAGTCTGGCACTAGGCACATATCAACAGCATCGAGCCCAGGCGTATCGTGCGCTTTCATAGCTCAAACTTTCTCCTGTAGAACACAAAACCTTTCCTCCATAGAATCAGTTAATGGCATCATCTGGGACCAAGCAGGACTATTCGCTTGTGAAAGATTATCACCAGGTAGACGATCATACAATGGGTTAGTCGACACAGTGAAACCTGATGAAGGGTCAAGACTCTTCATCCCAACATGTTGAAGGTTATTTTCTGACATAACTACCACAACTTTCAAGTTGTCTATGCTCCTCTTATCTCTGCTTGAACTCCCTTCAAATGTTTTGCAGCTACCACAGGTTCAGTGTGAGTGTCAGGAAATCAGCTGGCAGGAAATGGAGAGAGGATCAGATGAGTTTCTGGTTTTGGAATGGAATGCAAGATGCATAACCAATGCAATGCAATGAGAATGATATGTATGCGAGATGCAATGCAAGATGCAAGTTCCAGGATCGCAGGATCAAACAGCTTCAGTCGTTTCTGAGTTTGGCTGGAGGAACGAGTCAACAACCAAAGTCTTTGATCTAATAAGCCCCACGGGTATGACTCTAAACGGGTAGGTGCCTAGAGTCATGGATCTTTTCAAAGATATTATTTCCATGACAAAGACTCATCCGACTATAATATCCTTGAAATGATCTCGTCTAGGTGAGGTTTTCGTATCTTCCACACGAGAAAGATTCCTCGGAGTCGTCCACTACATAACCATCGACACACGGGTTCTAATAAGGGTTCTCAGAGTCATAGATCGAGGTTAAAAATATTACTATCAAGAAGTAATACGTTCTAGGGATCTCATATGATTGGGGTGTTCGTATTAACCCAAAAGGAATTAACACTACCAACCACCGTGAAAAATGGGTTAAAAGGTCCTTAGAGTTATAGATTCAAGCTCGAAAACATCATTGTCATGGCAAAGACTCACCACGACAATAACATCCAAAAGGGAATTAACTCTAAGCGGGGTCTTCGCTTCGTCCCAACGAGAAAGATTCCTCGAGGGATTCCACTACACAAGCACCATCCTAATCCTATGTTTTTCTCAGACTCGGGTGTAGAGCCGTCTCACAAAGCACCAATAATCAGAAAACCCCAACAGTGTCATAGGAAACAATAATAATAAGCAAGCAAGTAGATAACAAATAATCAAACAAGCAAGCAAACAAACAAGAGAAGATAAACAAACAAGCGGATCTAACACTCACGAATTAAGTCAAGTTAGGCTTGACTCTCTCTAGCATAGGGCAATGCTAATCCCCAGTAGAGTCGCCAGTTGTCGCTCCTCGAAAAATCGTTTAATCAAAAACACGACCCTCGCGGAAGAAGTTGCAGTTCGATAGATTCGCCACCGAACTTTATTTATCCCAAAAGAGGGAAAGGAAAATATCGAGAAAACCTTTAGGAGGGATAAGAACATGGTCGTTGTAACAACATTTCGGGTTCGGGAGTCGGTTACGTGAGTGGAAGGTATGCGCACCCCCTCACGTCCGTTGTACTCAAGGGGAACCTCTTAATTCGAATCGTGATGAACGTTAGCTAAGCTTGTTTGTTTTCTTCTCAACGATAAATGCGAAACGATAAGATAAAAGGAAAAGATGCGAAGGGGAAATGGGTGGTTTTAGGATAGGGTGCACGAAGGGGTGGTGGTTGGGGTTTTTATGATTTGTCAAGATTGATTGTATTCTGGTGATGAAGGTTAAAATGAGGAATAAAAAAGGAGAAATATGAGACGCCGAAGGAGGACTTTAACAGGCCTGTCCTGAATCTCAACAATATTATGAAACTTAGTCTGGAGGATAAAATCAAGCTGGAAGCTCCTTTCTCTAAAGAGGAAATTCGTGCAGCTGTCTTTGCTTGTGAGGGTGGCAAATCTACTGGTCCCGACGGATTCTCGTTTAGATTTATCAAGGAGTGCTGGGATGTTGTTGGTCCGGATTTTGTCAAGTGCCTAGTTCATTTTTCTTCTACAGGTGTGATCCCGAAAGCCTTTTCTTCGTCGTTTCTTTCCTTGGTCCCTAAAGTGGACAACCCTTAAAACTTTGGAGATTATAGGCCTATTAGCCTTGTTGGTTCTATCTCTAAAGTCATTTCCAAGATTTTTTCTTCGAGATTATCCCCAGTTATTTCCTGTTTGGTTTCTCTGGATCAAATGGCATTTATAGCCGGGAGAAATTTGTTGGATGGTGTGTTACTAGCGAATGAGATTATTGACTCGGCTAGAAGAGAAAAGAAACAGTGCCTTCTCTTTAAGGTCGATTTTGCTCAAGCCTACGATTGCGTTGATTGGAGTTTCTTGATTCATGTCCTTAGATCTATGAATTTTGGGCCCAATTGGATTATGTTGATTAAATGGTTGGTATGTTCCAGATTTGTTTCAGTCTTGATTAATGGTAGCCCGTCGGGGGATTTTGAGGCTTCGAGAGGCTTAAAGCAAGGTGACCCGCATGCCCCTTTCCTCTTTGCTCTTATTACTGAATCTTTGGCTGTTTTGGTTAGACGTGCGTCTAGCCTTAATGCCTTCTCTGGTTTTTGTTACAACGAAGAAGTGTCGGTTGAGATTTTACAATTTGCCGATGATACCTTGTTGTTTTGTGATGGAGGTTATCCTAATCTTTGGGCTTTAAAGTCTATTCTTAGAGGTTTTGAAGCGGTCTCGGGTTTAAAAATCAATTTCTCTAAAAGTTGTATTTATGATGTTGGTCTTGAGCCTGTCTACATTAAAGCTGCATAAAGTTTCCTTGGTCCGACTCGGTGGTCAAAAGAAGCATAGCATAGATCATTTGGAATATGTTATGAAAACCTATTGAGAAGGGTGGTCTTGGTATAAAACATATTGGGATGTTTAATAAAGCTCTTTTGTCTAAATGGCTTTGGAAATCCCTTGTAGGAGGCAAAGAAATTTTGAGGGATTTTCTGACTAGTAGATACGGTAGCCTCAATTATTGGGCGCTTCATTCTGATTTTGTACTGTATCTTGCTGTAGCTTCGCCTTGGTTGCGAGATGTGTTTAGTCTTAAAAGGATAGGTATCTCTTATTGCTTCAAGTCTGTAGTTTCACCTGTCATCGGCCGTGGTGACTGTATTCTCTTATGGCATTCCTACTGGTGCGGGGAGACTCTGCTGAAAGATGTTTTCCCAGGCTTGTTTGATGCTGCAATCAATAAGAGTAGTGTTTTTGCTAATTGTGGTTTTTGGGAACATGATAGTTGGATTTGGTCTTTTGAGAATTGTTGGTTGGCTGGGTTAGAGGTCGATCCGGACTTAATTAATTTGCTGCAGAATTTTGTGTTACTTTTCAAGGTTAAACGTGATGTGGGGGACTTTTGGGAATGGAGGTTGGATCCAGCCAAGGTTTTCTCGGTGCACTCTTGTTACGTTAAATTGATTGTTGAATTTCCGGGGTTTAGACTTCAAGAACCTGAGGCGTTTCTCCTTAAGGTTGTTTGGAAAACTCGTATCCCTGTGAAGACTAAGATATTCTGTTGGAGGTTGATTAGTGATAGGCTTCCAACTCGCGACAACCTCGCTCATAAAGGTATTGTTGTTTCTCCTCACGACAAGGTGTGCGTCTTGTGTTTTCAAGAAGACGAGGACGCGGGGCACTTATTCCTTAATTGTCCTAAGGTTCACCTTTTGTGGCTCAAAATCATAGCCTGGTTAGGATACCCTCTGGTTACAACCAACTCCATTAGTAACCATGCTTTACGTTGGTTTTTGGCATTGTTTGATAAGGGTAAGGAGTATATGAGTTAGTTTGTGTGGATTATCTCTACTTGGTGTATTTGGAGTACAAAATGCTTATAAAAAAAATGTAAAGGCAAAGTAATCGTCAACAACACTGAAGTTGTAGATCTAACTGTACAAAACATGGGTGAAGATGTTCAATGTGTTGACACGGAAAAGAAGTTAGGAGGAAGGTATAGATAATGTAGTTTAAACCACATGCATGGAATAAAAAACTTACAAAAACACATGTACAAAGATGTTTCTGATGTAAATGATTGTTAGTGGCTGATATTGGATGTGTGTGGTGTATATAATAGTCAGTTAGTGTTTTTAATATTGATTTGCAGATCTTGTGAGGCATGGCTGAAAGAGACTGGAAGAAAATAAGAAAGTGAAAGCAAATGCCAAAGTGTCATTTGTCGTAGAACCTGTTGATATCGGTGGAGGGAAGATGCGTGAACCTTATAAGGTTGATGACAGAGTTGCCATAAAAATAGGAAGGTAATTAAAAAATGATTTAAAATAATTGTGCATGCAAGAATGGATGTGTTGGTTCACCGTAAATCAGATAGCATGTGATGGTAATAGTAGGTTAAGAATTAACAGCATGAAAATATAAAGCATGTTACGTTCCATAAAAGTAAATATAGATTTACACTAACAATAATGCAGTAAATAGTTATATGTATTGCATGTATATGTGATACATAATAAAATGCAATGCCATGTTGATTATGGTCTGTTTATGGATGTGATTTGCATGGAAAATATGTATACGTTTTGTTTAAAAGTTTGGTTATGTATTGTTGTTGTGTTAGTGTATAAATGGATAAATTGTTGAAAGTGTTATGTTGATGTGGAAGGGTAATTTTTCTGTAAATGTAGGGTTAATGATATCACAGAAATAAGAGAAGGAAAGAACAATGAGATTGATGAAAAAAATAGGATAGATCTCCAAGTTCTGGCGTTTAATGCCAAAGGCAGTGATCATTCAACCGAAGATGATGACTCGGACGATGAAGAATCAGACGATGAATTTTATTGGGAAAGGCACATTAATTTTGGATACAAAGTTATGAAAAATGTGATGGTATGTTTGAATAATATATTATTTCAAATTGTTGTAGTATAGGAATATAATTGTCTAATTTAATAATTTTTTCTCCAATGTTACATCATATTCTTAAAGAAGTTACCAAGAGTTACCTATATTGGAACCCGAAGTCAATACAATTGATTGATTCGTACACAAGGGAGGGTCTATCATGCAAATGTTCATTGTGCGAAGCATAGCAAAAAGATTGTCAAAACTGAAAATTTCTTAAGAAAAGAGGGTGGTACGCATTTGCCAAGCATATGAGGCTTAGGAGGGGCGATAAGCTTGGCTTTAGCATAACGAATCCACCATATCGGCTTTACGTGTCTGTTTTAAACAGATGATTGTTGTCAGTTTGGAAGTGCTTGGTTAATGGTTGTTGGTTTATGTATGAATGATATTGTGTCTGATGGTTGTTGTGGCAGTTATGAATTGTCGTTTGCTTAGTCTAAAATTTCATGATAGAACAATATCCTATCAAATAAGTTTTTCCCTCGACAAACATCTTTGTTGCAAAAGAATCCTTCCATCTAGTACCCGCCACTAGAGAACTTTTAGAAGCTTCATGTCACCGCATAAACGGGGCATTCATGTCATTATCATACATTGTCTTCACATCAATCATGTTCGCATGTATCATGCATTACTTATTATTTGCATTACTCTTATATCAACCATTCTAGCATTGTTTTAGCATCAAACCATGCATATCATCTTATTCATCTGGTATACTCCCATAACATGAATTTGACATCATCAAAAACCCTTGTAACACAAGCATGAAAAATCAAACATCTACAATCAAAAGTCCACCTTCGCTTGGCATCTCCTAAAAACCCAGCCTTGCTTGGTACAATCTAGAAAACCCGACCTTGCCTGGTACCTCACAAAGAGCACAATCTCATTTGGTACTTACCCTAAAGCCCAATCTCCCTTGGCACACCTCAAAATTAACATATTACATGCATGAATCAGTCATCACACTTCATGCATTTCTCAAACCCATATTGCATAAACAATCTTCATAATTCTTGCATAGAAACAAATCTCATTCAATTATAATGCATAGTGAGTCATGTATGACCCCCAACCTCGTTCCTAAAGACTGTATATCATCGACACTATACCACTTAAATCCATCAAACTCCAACCTTGTTCAACATCAACAGTCCAATACCGTTTGGCACACGCAAAGACCAGTACTAGTATAGTGAAATTCTAAATCCATTTATTTTTTAAAATGTGATGCTTGTTCGAAACTCATTCAAATTTTCAAAATCCAATACCCGTCTGGAAATTTAAGTCCAGAACCCGTATATCAATTTAATTAATTTAAGTATAATACCCATATGGGAAAGTCTAATACACGTCTGGAAATTTAAGACCAACACTCGTCTGTAAATTTAATCATTTTAAAGTTTAGTACTCGTCATGAAAGTTAATCATCCCAGTACTAGTTTGAAAATGGGATCATCTCCATGTTAAAGTCTAGTACTCTTCTGGCGTAAATTCAACATCTTCACCCTTTTTATCCCAGGATTTCAGAATCTGGTTTTATTTTGTTACTAGATTTTCTGTTACTCACTTTTTTAAATCCAAGGATTGTCGGATGTTATCTCATTTTGTTTCGAGGATTTTTCAGAACTCACTTTTCTGTATCCTCGGAATGGCGAATGTCACCCTTTCATTATGATGATTTCCAGAACTCACTTTTTTTGGATCTGAGGATTGTCGAATGTTATCTCATTTTGTTATGAGGATTTCCAGAACTCACTTTTTTGGATCTGAGGATTGTCTGATGTTATCTCATTTTGTTCCGAGGATTTCTAGAACTCACCTTTTTTGAATCCGAGGATTGCCATATGTTAGCTCATTTTGATTTGAAGATTTCCAGAACTTACTTTTCTTTAATCCAAGGATTGCTGGATATTATCTCCTTTTGTTCTAAGGATTCCAAAATTCACCTTATATGAATCCGAGGATTGCAACATGTTATCTCGTTTCATTAGAGGACACACTATCTCCGCCTTGTTTTTCGCCAGAAGACGCACCATCTCCGCCATATTGTTGACGCTCTGCACTCACCTGATCCACTACAAAATAGAGTCACTGCACTTCTAAACAATGACATAACTCCATCTACTAAGAAATCGCACCCACATACATCCATTCAGGGTGTCACTCACGTCCAACCACCATACGAGCGCCTAGCTCCGAAATTGCAACAATTCTTCCCCGCCGAAGTTCCACCATTGTCTCCGCTGAAGGTTTCCTTTTCTCCTCTTTCTATTTTTCATTTTTTATTCAAACTTTGAATTTTTTAATTTGATTTTATTTTTAAAAAATGGATAGAAGAACCGTGAGGATTGGCTTGCGATTTGCAGAAGTTTTGTAGTTTTGTTTTTTTTATTATGGAAGGTGGAAAGAAGCACTTTTGTGAGCTTTTATTGTTATTACTTTGAGTTTAAAAATGGCTGGTTGTTATGTTTTCTACGCAAGTCTATCTTGCATTCCAATTTTTTTAATAATTAAGATTATATTGTATTAGGTTTTTATTTAAATTTAAAGTGAGCAATAAAATGTTGAGTTGAGTTTTGGGTACTCTTACTATGCATTCTCCCTTTAAACCTTTGTTTATTTTTAATTTTCATTTTATTTATTCTATTTTGTTCTTTCTATATTTATTCTAATTGAGTTTTTTTTATAATGGGATTTTGAGTCCTGTTTGGTTAATTTTAAATTCGATTATATCAACCTCTTTTACAAACAAAAATCGGGTGAAAAATGATTAATTGAGCGTAAGCTTCTTTTTTGCTTGAGTATTCAGATACAAGTCGTAGTAGCTTGCCTTTCGGATACTCATCTTCCGTTCAAAAATACAATAATTAACCAACTTTAGTGCATTCTTTTGTGGAAGAAAAATGACTAATTGGATGTATATCACTGTTTTCCTCGAGCACTCGGATACAAGTCGTAATAGCTTGATTTTCGAATGTTTGTCTTCCGTTAAGGAATCATAACTCAGTTCGTCTCACATATTTCCAAAATAAAATCGAATGAAAAAGGATTAATCAGACAGAATATCCCTTTTTCTCCCAACTATTTGAATACAAGCTGTAATAGCTTGCCTTTCAAATACCCGTCATCCACCTAAAAATAACCTCAACCAATCAAACTTACTTTTTCCGCTTCAGCGCGACGAAAACATTTTATAAAGTAACGATGTTTTATCCATTATGATGCAAAGCACAAACAATGCTTCATTCCTCCCATGTGCGAGTAGCAAGCCACGTTTTCCGCTCGAATGGGATCAAAACATAATCTGGTGGATTTCCGGATCATGTTAAATTCATTCTTACGTGAAGTAAAAACAACGTTCACTTCTTCCATGCGTGGGTAGCAAGTAATGTTTTACCGCTTGAATGCAACCTAAACATCTTTAGCTAAAATTGACCAACAAACAAGTATTTGCCACCGATAACTACCACTACAAGAAATATGCATATTTGCTGGGTGGTTTTGCTGGGTGAAACTCTCCTAGCAAAATAAATACGTTGCCGCATGCAAAACACCCCGCAACTCATTTATTTAAAAAATATATATATAAATAAAATTTATTAAAAAATTCACCTCGCAACTAATTTGGAGGGAACAAAATTTTTGAAACAAAGTTTGCCGAGTGTACATCACCCTACAAAGTTTTTTTAAAATTTCAAAAAATGAAACGTTCTGGCATGTCAATTCATAGCAGATAGGGCATGTTGTGTCAGTAAGTGTTGCGGGGTGATTATAACTCAGCAACGTCAGAAAAGTTGCGAAGTGACTACCACCCTGCAACTACATGTGTTGCGGCGTGATTTACATTCAACAACGTTGCAGGGTGAAAATCACCTAGCAATGTGAGAGATACGTTTTCCAAGGCGCAACGGTCAAATGAGCAGGCATATATTTATTATTTGTGCTGATTCATTTCCACACTTCACTCCTACACGTTTTTCATTCTTCTTCTCCGACCCATTTCATTCTTCTTCCAAAAAATTCCATTCTTCTTCCTACCCATTTCACTTCCTCTCCTGTACGAGTTTGTGGTCTTCTTCATCAATAGGTACTCATTTTTTATCAATTTTTTTTTCTACCTTATTCTGGCTGTTGTATGATATTAGAGTTTTTGTATGTTAGAGTTTAGTTTTAATGATTTTTTTGTAGATTTGATTTCTGGTTGTTGTATGTTGGAGTATTTGTATGTTAGGTGATGTTAGAGTATTTGTAAATAAATAATAGATTTAGATTTATAAAAACTGTTTAGATTTGTTTAGTTTGTATGTTAAAAATAGTTTTGTAAATAATCTGTTTATAAATATGTTAAAAATATTTTTTTTTCGTTTTTTTATAAATTAGTAAATAAATAATATTTAAAATATAGATTATTATTTTTGTAAATAAATAATAGATTTAGATTTAGTTTAAGATTTAGATTTAGATTTAGTAAATAAATAATATATTTGGATTTAGTTTATTATTAAAACCGAAATTAATATAAATATGTATAATATAATTTTTAAACTAAATATTATATTTGTAAAAGTAGAATACTGTTACTTTTTTATAAACAGAAAAATATAATTTATTTAAAACAGAATATTATTATTATTATTTAGTAAAACAGATTTAGATTTTTTTATTATTAATATTATATTTATATTATTAGTTTCTTAAATAAGATGTTATTAATACTATATTTATAATATTATTTATATAACAGAATACTATTATTTTTAATAGATTTAGCTTTAGTTTATTATTAATATTATATTTATGAAAAATAATATTTTATTAAAAACAGAATATTAAAATAAAAAAAACAGAGTATTATTTAATGAAATAACAGATTATTATTTTTATTTTTATAAATAGGATGTTATTAATATTTGTGAAAACAAATTTTTTTATTTATTAAACAGAATATTTTTTTCTTTTATAAAACAGAATATTTTTTTATTATAAAAAACAGAATATTATTATTATTATTTAGTAAAACAGAATATTATCATTTGTTTAAAAAACAGATTATTATTATTTTTAAAAACAGAATATATTTTAAATAGTTAATTCTTAAAAAAAGTTAATTCTAAAAAAACAGAATATTTATTATAAAACAGAATATAATTAAATAGTATATTAAATATTAGTTTCTTAAATAAGATGTTATTAATACTATATTTATAATATTATTTATATAACAGAATACTATTATTTTTAATAGATTTAGCTTTAGTTTATTATTAATATTATATTTATGAAAAATAATATTTTATTAAAAACAGAATATTAAAATAAATAAAAAACAGAATATTATTTAAAGAAATAACAGATTATTATTTTTATTTTTATAAACAGGATGTTATTAATATTTGTGAAAACAAATTTTTTTATTTATTAAACAGAATATTTTTTTCTTTTATAAACAGAATATTTTTTTATTATAAAAAACAGAATATTATTATTATTATTTAGTAAAACAGAATATTATCATTTGTTTAAAAAACAGATTATTATTATTTTTAAAAACAGAATATATTATAAATAGTTAATTCTTAAAAAAATTTAATTCTAAAAAACCAGAATATTTATTATAAAGCAGAATATTATTAAATAGTATAATAAATATTAGTTTCTTAAATAAGATGTTATTAATACTATATTTATAATATTATTTATATAACATAATACTATTATTTTTAATAGATTTAGCTTTAGTTTATTATTAATATTATATTTATGAAAAATAATATTTTATTAAAAACAGAATATTATTTAAAGAAATAACAGATTATTATTTTTATTTTTATAAATAGGATGTTATTAATATTTGTGAAAACAAATTTTTTTATTTATTAAACAGAATATTTTTTTCTTTTATAAAAGAGAATATTTTTTTATTATAAAAAACAGAATATTATTATTATTATTTAGTAAAACAGAATATTATCATTTGTTTAAAAAACAGATTATTATTATTTTTAAAAACAGAATATATTTTAAATAGTTAATTCTTAAAAAAAGTTAATTCTAAAAAAACAGAATATTTATTATAAAACAGAATATTATTAAATAGTATAATATAGTTAATTATAAAACAGAATATTATTATAGTTAATTTTATAAAACGGAATATTTAGTAAAATAGTTAATTCTTAAATAGTTAATTCTTAAAAAATAGAATGCTAAACATAATTATTATAAATTTATATTTTGTAGTAACATTGATACAATACTAAACATAATTAACACATAAATATATATTATTATAGTAGCATTAATTAATATCGTATTTACATTTTGTTATTATTTTATAATATATTGTTATTATATGATAGTTATAATATATTTTTAAAATAGCATTGTGACATGATTTTATAATAGCATGATTATTTTGTAAATAGTATGGTATACTTTAATTTTGAAATGAAATGTTATTTATAATAACAAAATTATAGTATTTTCTATGTTTTTAAAATAGAAATTTATGTGTATTAGTTATTTGATATAATTGACCAAAATTTCCGAATTGGTCAATTGATTAAAACGTTTATGTGATCATAATGGTTACGATATTGTAAACGTGCAGTATGGAATATTACAAGTACTATCGTAGTTAGATGTACGATCGTATGTATGCAGGGAGACGTGGACTTAAACCACATTTTGAGGAAGGAGTTAAAGCGTTTGTTACATGGGCATTTGATCAAGAATGTTGTCGAATAGAGGGAGTAAGATGTCCGTGTCTTAAATGTGGATGTAGACGTATAATAAGTAATCCGGAAGAAGTAGAAACTCATTTGAAGAGAAAGGGGTTTAAGGAAAATTATTGGGTTTGGACATCAAATGGGGAAGCAATGCCGATGAATATGCCAGAGACTAGTAATGTACAACAGGGCTCAAGTAGTCGATCACAGATGGAGTATGAAGAACAGTTTAATCTGCACGATGACATGATTGGCGATGCTTTAGGGGTGAACGTGACCTACGATGAACAACAAGATAGTGATGAGGAAGAGTTGCCGAATGAGAAAGCTCAAAAGTTTTATCAGTTGTTGAAAGAAATAAACACGCCATTGTTTGAGGGTTCGTCAGACTCTAAATTATCTATGTGTGTGAGGTTGTTGGCCGCGAAGTCAAACTGGAATGTTCCTGATCAGTGTCTGGAATTCTTTTGTCAAATGATGTTGGATGCGACCCCTACGAAAGACAATTTGCCTAGAAGTTATTATGACGCGAAGAGGTTGGTTATGAAGTTGGGTTTAGAAGTAAGGAAGATTGATTGTTGCATTAGAGGTTGCATGTTGTTCTATGACAATGAGTTTGGTACAAATGATGGAGCGTTGGAGGAATGTAAGTTTTGTAACAGTCCAAGGTATGCAGTTCGCACTAAAGCCATTGATCGTAATAAAAAATGCATAGCAGTGAAATCAATGTTTTATCTGCCAATAATACCAAGGTTGCAGAGATTGTTTGCTTCAATGCACAGTGCGAGTCAAATGACATGGCATCATACAAACAAAACAAGTCCAGGCACCATGCGACATCCATCTGATGGCGAGGCATGGAAGCACTTTGATCGGATGCATCCTGATTTTGCTGCAAAACCTAGAAATGTCAGACTCGGATTGTGCTCTGATGGTTTTACTCCATATGTCCAACAGTCGGGAACTGGATATTCTTGTTGGCCGGTTATTGTTACCCCTTATAACCTCCCCCCTGAGATGTGCATGACAAAGCCTTGCATGTTTTTGACTTGCCTCATTCCAGGGCCGTCGAGTCCAAAAGCAGGAATTGATGTGTATTTACAACCTTTAATTGATGATTTAAAGAGGCTGTGGATTAGAGAATTTACATATGACATATCTCGTAAACAAGACTTCAACATGCGAGCTGCTTTGATGTGGACGATTAATGACTTTCCTGCATATGCCATGTTGTCTGGTTGGGGTACACATGGTAAAATGGGATGTCCTCATTGCATGGGTGAGACAAAGGCGTTTACATTGGATAAAGGAGGAAAAAATTCGTGGTTTGACTGTCATCGTAGATTCCTACCAAAAAACCACATACTTAGAAAAAACCACATACAACAGACTATGCCTCAGTCTAGTCCGTGGGCATAGCAGACCATGCCTCAGTCTAGTCCGTGGGCACAGCAGACCATGCCTCAGTCTATGACTTCACTACTCACTTCACAGGATGGTCCACCAGGATTTTTTATACCCACACCATTTCAGACAGACATACCCCCACCTGGGCCCTCATCATCCCATCAGCCTGAGGGATCTCGTATCCCACATCCTCCACGCAGATCCTCGTCACGCACCTCACATTCCCCACATGGATCCTCGACATCCCATCACCCTAGGACCTCACCTGTACCCGCATCAGTCCAGCAGGATGACCAGGAGGAGAAGGAGGAGGAGGACATTGAGGACGTGGATGTGGTTGCGATGGAATATAAACATGAGAAGTCTGAGGGAAGATGGATTATTAAGCCTGTTGGAGACTCGTAAGTTTCTTTCATATATATTAAGCATATGCACATGTTTCCATTTTTTAAAGTTTAATTAATACTTATTAAAATTATTGTTGTTTAGTTTTGTGCCAAGTAGGCCTGCTGCAGTTAGCATTAAGGAAGTTATCCAAGAGTTATATAAAACAGCATGGAAGACTTTTGGACAATTTATGAAGAAGGAACCTGAGTTGTATAAACAGTGGTTTGATAAATTCCGGGTATATATTTTCTTTAAGTAATTAATTTTTTAATTTCTAACTATCTTGTTTTAGGCATATAATAATTTTTCAATATTGCAGGAGAAGTGTGCATGGGACCCACTAGATGAGGAGTTGATTGAGATTAATTTTAAGAAGAGAGCATCAGCCCGACTTTTTGACATGCTTAGGCGTGCTAGACTCGGATTTGAGGAAAGTGGGATCAGGCCTCCTTGGATGGGCGAAAAAGTATTCAAAGAATTGCTTGTTTATTGAAAATCTGATGAGTTTAAGAAAAAATCTGAAAAAGCAAAGCAACGTAGAGCATCAGAAAGGGGAGCCGCTAATCATAGAGCGGGAAGCATTAGTATGGCCGATCATGCTGAACGGATGGTAATAATATATTCATCTCACTATTTTTTTGAAATTAAATTCTTAATTGTGATAATATTTTTTTTAATTGAAGTTCTATTTGTATTAATTAGGCTTGTGAGAAAGGAAGAACTCCATTAATGCAAGAGCTTCACGAAAGGACTTATCGAGGAAGAGATGGAGAGTGGAGCGATGACCGTGCTAGAGAAATTCAGGTAAGATGATATTAATATTTAAATGTTATGTTAAATTTTTTTAATTAAATAAAATTGCCTAAAATATTATTTAATTTATTTTTTTATGCATGTGTAGGCGGAGTATGCAAGATTGAAGGCAGCACTTTTAGCTAAACATCTGGAGTTAGGTGGCCCACAGGGGCGACATCCACTTGCTCCAGATGTTGATCAATATTTGTGGTTGAAAGCATGTAAGGGAAGGAATAGAAATGGAAAAATTTATGCTACTGGGCCTTTAGCTGGCAACTACAAAAAAGGGGATAGGATGTCTTTATTTAGGAGAATTTTATACGGGGAAGGGTCTTCACGTCCTCCGACATTAACCCCTGAAATAACTGAAACAATTAGACAGCTAGCTCAAGTGAATCAGCACTTGAAAATGAAGCATTGAGAAAAAAACAAATGGAGTTGGAGGAAGCATTGAGACTTTCACAAGAGCAAATAATGCTTACACAACAACAAATTCAACAACAAGTACAACAACAAGTACAACAACAAATACAACAACAAATGCAACAACAAATGCAACAATGGCAACAAATGTTTCTACAACATTATGGTGGTGGCGGAGGTGGACCGGTTGATAACCAAGGAGTGGTAGACGAGAATGATGAAGAAAACGGAAACAACCAAGATTCGGATCCGGAGTGAATGTCATTTTAAATTTAAATATTTTGGATTAATTATAAATTTATTTAATTATCAACTTTTTTAAATTAAATTTGAATTTAAATATTTAGGATTAATTATAAATTTATTTAATTATCAACTTTTTTAAATTAAATTTGAATTTAAATATTTAGAATTTAAAATAATATATCAATTTTAAATATTTCTGAATTTAAATTATTTATTATATTTATATTATTCTAAATATTAATTTAATATTTAGAATAATATAAATATATATTTTTTTATTATATGCGTTAGTATTTGCGTGGTGATTTAAACTTGGTAAATATAACTCCTTTGCCAGGTGAATTTTACCCAGCAAAATTGAATAATCAAAATTTGCTAGGTGGTATGCACCCCGCAAATTTTCTGAACCCTATAAACCTACCAGCCCTACGCCTGTTCTGCTGAGAGAAATAGTTAATATTAAAGATTTGCTGGGTGATTTGCACCCCGCAAAATTCTGAACAAATCTGACCCATGCCTGCTCTGCGTGCTTTTAACAGCTCTGACACGCGTGTCTCATATGAACTGTGCAAATGCACTTGCGGGGTGATTTGTACCTGGCAAAGGTGCGGGGTGATTTGTACCTGGCAAGGTTGCGGGGTGATTTTCCCCTGGCAAAAAGTTGCGACTACTGTTTTTGCGAAGTATTTCAAACATCCCGCAAATGTGACGTTGCAGGGTGAATTTTGGGTTTGCGGGGTGATATTCACCTAGCAAATTCCTGTTTTTTTTTGTAGTGTACGTAGAAGAAATCAAAAATACCTTATGCTAACATTCTCATTCGCAAAGCTGATTAAACTGTTCACGTTGGATACAACGGACGCCATTGGGTGCTAATACCTTTTCTGTGCATAACCGACTCCCGAACTTTAATTTGGTTGTGATGACACTCTTTATGTTTTTTTAGAGTTTTATCAACTTTTCGACTTTTAAACATAAACTTTGGTAGTGACTTTATTGTCATCCGAGTGTTCGTTCGCTCAGGTATTTTTTATGCCGCAACAGTAGGATAACCGTGAGTTATTAGCTAGAATGATGAAGTTCCCAATTGTTAATGATGACGAATTAGATTCGTTAGCAAGAATATTTGGCAGCGGAGAAACATGGCTATGTGTATAAAGTACAAAAAGCAAAATTAGTACTATCTAATTTCTCCCATCCAGTTACTAATTATTCAAAATTAGTAACTAATTATTCAAATAATTATTGATGTGTCAATAAATTTTTAATAATTTATTCAAATAAAAAAATTGATAAAATAAAGTAATAAATAATTAGTAATATTTTTAAAGCAATAAAAAATATTATTAAAAAGTAATAATATTTGTTGATTATCTTAATATATACTCCCTCCGTCTCAAAATATAAGAGAAAAAATCAAAATCACACTTATTAACAAAAGTAAAATCATAATAACTTGACTAAGATTTTTTTATCAAAGCAATTTATTTCAACAAAATCTTAGTCAAGTTATTATGATTTTACTTTTCTTAATAAGTGTGATTTTGATTTTTTCTCTTATATTTTGAGACAAGAAAAATGTACTTTTTTCTCTTATATTTTGGGACAGAAGGAGTATATATAAAATGATAAAACAATACACATAAAATTAATTGTGAAAATATTTAAGTTTACATTTATATGGTAACAAAATGATCAATAATTAAAAAAATTAATTTAACATAAATGTGGTATATTTTAGAAACTTCAAATCACACATATTTTCAACAAGAAAAATATCAATTTAAGAATAGAATTAGTAAATATACTAAAAACATTGGAAGAACAATATAGCACTGCATGTCTAATTACACGTGTTTATGACGACATCTATGTTATCTTATCTTCTCAATTTTTCTCTCCTACGAAGATCTAATATCTATTAATAAGTTTACCTTTTAAATCACAAAATTGAGTATATATTCACAACACAATCAAAACAAATTCACTTCAATAATCTTTAGATACTGTAGATAACATCTTTCAAAGACATGGCTGAGACCAAAACCACTACAGTGAAGATTACACAAAATTCCCAAATTGCCCCTTTCAAGACTAAGATTACTGATTCTTCTTCATCTCTCAATAAGAATCTCCCCTGCTCAAATAAGATGAAATCTGTCATCACTGTCACTAAATCTCAGGTATCATCAATTCAAACCCTCGCCTTTCTCAATTTTAGGATTCAATTTTAATCATTAATTATATTTAGGGTTTCTTAATTTTACAGTTTTCCGCTTTCTTGAAAGTTAGCGTTCATAGTTCTGTGATTATTCCAATGCATAAATGGTGATTAATTAATGTTGGTAGATGTTAGATATAATTTGTGATTTGATAAATAAAGTTGAAATTTGTTAAGGCACTTGTAAGCAAGGTTTTAAAAAACGGTTGCGACATAGATTGTGAACATCACGGTGTGAATTAACCATAATTTTTTAATTAATACAGAAACTGTACAATAATGGTATCGGTATCGGCTTTACTAATACCATTTTGTTGTGGCCGTTTTTGTAGTATCATGAATTATGAGGTATCATAAATTCAAACCCTCACATTTCTCAATTTTGGGATTCAATTCTGATCATTAATATACTTAATTATACTTAGGGTTTCTTAATGTTATAAATTACCCTTTTTTGAAAGTTAGGGTTCATAATTAATGTTGCTAGATGTTAGATTTAGTTTGTGATTTGTTATATATAGTTGTAATTTGTTAAGGCACTTATTAGCAAGGTTTTAAAAAATGGTTGTGACACAGCATCACAGATTGTGATAATACCAATAATTTTTATTTAAACTAGCGTCGAAACGGGCACTCCCGTGTTCGTCTATCCGCTTTTTTTAGTGCAGGTGCAGGTCAAAATATAAATGCATAATTTTTTGTGTAAACTTTGTAAAAATTCTCATGCTTGTCTGTGTATTTTTTTATTGCAGACACACAAAAAACTTTTTCGCTCTCTCTTACTGGATGTAACTCATTTACCTAACACCTTAAGATTTTGGCTTAAGATTTTAGGTTAAGATGTAATGTTTGTCTCTTTTATGTTCTTGAAGTACTGGTCTTGTTTGTAATACCCCGTATTATCTAAATGCTCAGTTGAATATTAGATGAGATCTGATGAGTATCTATGTACTCTATCTTTGGTAAATTGGATTAATAGAATCCTCTAAGTACTTTAAGTATTGACATTTGGGATCAATAGAGCAACTAGTGAACTCTGAAGAGATCAATTATTGATAAAAGGGGCGGATCAATATTTACTAGTTCAAGAGAGAATTTTATGGTAACTCTCATAATTGATCAATTGGTGTGAGACGACAAAATATCAATTGGAGATATTATACCATGTTGGATTTATAATATATAATAAGGTTATATATATATATATATATATATATATATATATATATATATATATATATGTTATAAGAAAAAAAGAAAAGGAAAAAAATAGATAGAAAAGAAGAAGAAAAGAGAAAGAAGAGAAGGAAGAGAGAAAGAAGAAGAGAAAGAGGGAAAACTTGAGAAGAAGCTCATGGATCATCATCATCTTCTTCAACCTCCTCATCGATTATCAGGTGGGTTCTAGTTAGAAACTCTAAGTTCTAGAAATCCATGATTTGAACTTAGGTTAGATTTGAGAGAAAATGATTAAACGGATGAAATTCGATATAAATTGCGTAGTATAGTCGTAATATGCCTATGATCAATTGTTGATACTTGTTTTGTGGTTTAGAACTGATTTGTTGTGGAAAGGGTGAGTTTTGGAACTCTTGGAACCATGGAAACGCAGCAGAAAATTTTGCTTCTGATGCGTACAGCCGGGCGGCGCTTTGAGCGTCGGGCGATGCAAGGCCTACGCCGCTGCTTCGCAGGGCGATGGTCAAGAGGTGCAGCAAGTTTTGATTCTATAAGTTTTGGGTTTTTAGCTTGGGCTTTATGCCGCAGCTTCGTCGGGCGAAGCAAAGGCGAAGGGGCACCGCCGGGCGAAAGCTTGACCGCCGGACGCTCCTGGGAGTTTTCCAAATAATTTATTTTCTTTAAAAATTCATAACTTCCGAACCGTGTTTCCGATTTAAGCGTTCTTGGTACCGTTGAAAATTAGGGGTATAATGTGGGATTAATTATTTAGTGGGAAATGAACTAAAATAATGTTTATATGACATGTTAGAAATCCATCTCTTTTGGATTATAAATCTGATCGAAGCATGGTTATAGCCAATGCAAAACTGTGAAAATATCCTATGGGATAAGAGTGAGAAATATTGATTCGATACTCGATTAAATGATCGGAGGGAAACCAAGAGTTATGTGACTTATGATTGAATTATTATGTGTGTTTATATTATGCAAATTATGTTATGCTATGTGTAATTAATTGTTGTTAAACATGATCGAGAGAATATGCATGCTTAAAATGAATTAGGAAGAGTGAGGAAACTTTACCCCAAAACAAATGACATAGTTAAGATTGGCATAATTCTAGGTTGTGACTAGGATTGTGATAGAAACTCTGGATGGCGAAGCTCGTGCATTCGATGTAGAAAGATGCATCCTTGACGAGTTCTGGCCTGGAGAAGATAACCTAGATGACGATGCTCGGGCACTCGATGTAGAAAGGTGCATCCGTGACGAGTATGGGTCTAGGAACGAGTAAACACTAGTATGGAACATGTGTGAACCCTTGTGATTTATGAGAAAAGGCAAAATAGGCCTTAAGGAGAATGTGGCCTTGTGATTGTCGAATACAATCACGTTGTGTATATGATCACGTAATCGTAACCGTTTTATTTGGGTTGCAGTTTCATGAGTCTCGAGCTCCTCTGAAACGTATGCATGGTACTTGGCAGGCTTGATTCCCGCGTGTAGTACGAATGGAGCCTATGCTATGGCTAGAGACTTGTAACGGTTTATGGGCCGTGTGAAGTGACGAATTAAGGTTATAATATGTCCCTTAGTTCCGAATCCATTTCGTATGCCAAGTAAATTACAAAGATCCATGACTCGGGTCGACTTCTAGACGTAGAAGCGGACTGGAATAGTGGATGCCTTGGTACAGGTTATCGATTAGTGATATTTTGAGTTGGTGAACTCATGACATGTTTCAATATAGTGTCAGATTTGTGAACTCAAGGTCATTTCCCTTCCCCTCGACTTGAGTTAGGATTGGTAGAACCATGTAAAGCCGAGAGAATCCATAAGATAGGGAACTCACTTAGATTAGATATCTCACCCCATGTTGTTGAATATTTTTCAGGTATTGAGTACATGTTTGATTTACAAGTGGAGCTATGCTTGAATGTTTCAAGAGAAGTTTAGTTAAGCTTATTCCGCTGTGTATTTGTCGTATACAATTGAGGATATTGTATATTGATCTTAGATTTTTGTTTTGGATAGTTTTCGTATCTTGTACCATAGATTGTATTATGTTTTAGAATGGTCAAGTATGTGAATTATGCCATTAGGCACTTATGATGGTGTCAGTACCACAATAAAATGCTTGTATTGTATTATTCTAAATAAATATTATACAGGGCATTACAGTTGGCATCAGAGCAGGTCGTGTCCTCGACCTAGCATTGAAACATCATAAGTAAATCTATTCCTGCCTCTTATGTGTGTCTTGCCATCATAAATCTTAATATCATACTATGTAGTGTTGGGCCTGATCAACCTAATACTATGTATGTGATAGGTAGAATCATGGTTGAGCGACCACGAGGACTCGGTAGTGTTGTCGGAACTTGTGCTGTGAGGGTAGGCTCAAGCCAAGAGTTAATAGTGAGGAGTTTTGGTTAGCTCATTTGAGGTCTTCTTAGAAGTTGTGCTTTGAGTAGCGTGGAGTTGAAGAGTGGTGTGTTGTTCAAGTAATCCTTTGGAATGAATCGAGTCTGAAAGTTAAGAATCTCTTGCGGATGATTGGTTAAGGTATTGAGGAATATGTAAAATCGCTAGTAGAGATGGATTGACCACTAGTATGGATGAGAATTTCAAGTAATCTCATTCCGTGGAAAAGAAAAGTTGTTTTGTGGAATGTCTGACGTAAGGTCCAGAAGTCAGATAATTATTGGTGCTTCAGTTCAAATGGACGAGAGTACTTTAAGAAATGTGTTCGGAACAATATCTTCAAACTAGTTAAAAGTGGATGATTAAGGACGTTCGACTTTTATGAGGACCTAAAGTAGTAGAGAGGTGTGAGAAGGAACACAAGGATGTGTTTACATGCTCCAAGTGAAACAAGTATGTGTCGGACGAAGAGTGTGTGATGAATTGCGTATATTCAGTTATGTAAGGAGATTAAGTTAGAGATATTACATCGGGATTTTCTGTATTCAATGAGACACCAATTTGGAATTTGGAAATGTTAAATTACCCAAGGAACAGTATAAGGTATTGTGTTGGAGGAAGTTTGAACCTTATTTAGTAGCGAAAAGTGTAGTGATACAGACCGGAAGAAGTGTGTGTTAAGGAATAGAGTAAGTACTTTGGATTTAAGGGAATCTTAGTAAGATGGTTTTATATTTGGACCTAAGAGGATTACAATAGAGAGCGAAGTGAACACAGTGTGTGTTGCGGTGAAAATCGGATAACAAATTATTAATTAATTTGCATCAGTTTCTTTTACAACCGACTTTGATTTATCCAAAGGAAAGGTTCAAGATCGTTAGAAAAACCTAAAGGGGAAAGATCTAAGGTTCGGGGGTTGGTTACGCCTAGGGAAGGTATTAGCACCCTAAACGTCCGTAGTACTCTACGGGAGCCTCTTGTTCTACTGTTATCTTATGTTTGCTAAAGGTTCTATGCTAAAGGTTGAAAACCCTAGGGGTTAGTATCTAAGTATACTCGATAAAGCATCGCACTTTACGCCTACGTATCCTCGGGAATAGAATCAGAGTACACGTAGTTCTACTTCTACTGAATGATTGACTATGACCAATATTCAGAGGGGAAATGAGTACAAGCTCATTGTAGAGTTTAGGAACTCTCTAGATCTAGTTGTAATGGACCTATGTTGAAGTTTAGTTAGGAGGGGAAAGTGATAAATTCATTATGATGAATACCACTAAGAGTTGAAGAACTCTTTCCTAAAGCTAGTTGTGAGTTCTATGGCCCTTGATGAGGCCAAGAAACAAAGTTTCTTCCTAAGAGGTTATTTAGGTTAAGATTGGGGGCAATGACTTTAAGAGTCAATACTATTCACCTTCCTTTGGAATAGGGGGATAAGAGTAGATAAGATAATAAGATGATATGAAAAACATTGATATAATAGATAAAACAACATAAGCATAAGGATGGCAATATGTTTATGACAAAGATAGGATGAACATGATTAAGAGAGTACATCAAATATGCTTCAATCTTTAGGAAGACAAACATAGAGAAATGATATACAAGAACACATCAAAATGTTTCAATCTTTATGAAGACAAACATAAAGAAGTGATATGAAAGATGATATTTAGAACAATGATGATGTTCATATAGAATCAAACATATGGCCAATCAACATGAATATATTACCTTAACAATTAAACAAGTCAATTTAATAATATTTCAAGATAAAAAATGTTCAAAGATGACATGAATACAAATATGAGACTAAGATATCAAGATGTCAAAGCAAAGTAAAGATTAAACACACAATGGTCGAACACATTAGATATATCATGGCATAATGGAAAAAAGAAAAATGCAATAAAGCAAATAATGAGCAATTTAAGCTTAATAAAAAATAAAGTCTCAAAAAATTAAAATTATCAATTCTTTTTATATAGAAAAAGTCTAAAAATATAAAGATGAAGCAAAAAGAAAAAGAGAAATAAAATAAAAACAATCTAGAAGAAAATAGTGAAAAATAATGAAGCTAAGTGATAAAAAAGAAGAAGTGCAGCCGTGGGGATTTGAACCCACGCCCCTTTGAACCAAACAAGCAAGTCATAACCAACTGAGCTATATGCGCGTGCTGCCAAAGGAAAGACAGAATGCGTATATATTTGAAACCAAGCGAAAATCAGGAAAATAAATAAAAGGACTTGGGCGAGGGGGATTCGAACCCCAGTCCTAAGGGTAGGCAAGGTAGTTATGTGCATGTGTGTGACCGTTGGGACGGCGTGTTTCATCCGTTCACAACTTGATTCAATTAATATATAACCTAACCAAGCGCGCATTTTCCAAATTAAACACAATCCAGCCAAAAAAAATACAAACTGCTCACGACAAGCATATTCAAACCATGCTATTAATTAAACATTGCCAAACTGGAGCAGAAACACACATGTATCGGTTCAACACCAAGAGTGGCGACATGTATTAAAGACCAAATAACTGCTTATCATCAAAACATCAATCATTTTGAATACATAAAGTGATGAAATTTAACATAAACGTTGCAGCAGCAGGTAAAAGAAGGTTTAATGGAATATCTAATAAACAGGCATGCGGATCCCAAATTAGCATGGCAATGAGATTAGCTCAATGTGTATTAAGGCATCTTCAAGATTTAGTCAAGTTTGGTGCAGGGGTACTTGTGTATTAGAATTAAAACCACGTAGTTAGCAAGGTTATGAGTTAGAATGCTGGCAAGCAAAAGGTCAGTCAGGGCATGATACATTTAGTTCCAATGATACATTCCAAAGTTCAACTAACAACTCAAAGCATGCCACAATAAGTAGTCAAACAAGTACAGGGCAGATTAAGACAATTAGATTCTTGACTATTAATGACAATTCCTAGATATCAATAAAAGCGATAGCATTAAAAGCAGTCAGTAGCAAAGCAACATGCCATTTAGACAACTACAGTTCACAAGATAAAACAAGGGTATGTAAGTTAACAACTTCGCATGGCCATGGCAGCAGGCAAGCATTAAAGATTCAAAACAAAACATGGTAACATAGCATACCACACACACAGTCTAGACGCAGCTGATAAACCACATATAGACGGTGGAAATTACAACAGCATGATAAGGTTAATCAACAGCAAGGTAAGTTAGTAAAGTCATACACAGGCAGTCAAATGAAATAGAGACTATAACAAAACATGAATGAAGTATTATGACAATATGAGTTAAAGAGCTTTCATTTAGATATCAATGCACACAAATATGTATTGAGGATAAGATTTGAAATTCCCTTTACACAATTTCAGGCCAAAGACCAAAAACATTGTCAACAGGCTTACACATATATATATCAAAGTGATATTTGTACAACATTGAGTATAAGACAAACAAACACATGAAAAAAATGGCATACACATCTGTCGCTCCCGGGATTTTCATCCTAGTACAAACGCGAAAGTGGCACCGAACAGAGTCGCCAGCAATGTGTATTTATCCCAAGAGAGGGAAAGGAAACACCGCGTAAACCTGAAGAGAAGGAAAGAGCATGGTCTCGCGACCAAGAGAAATGGGTTCGGGAGTCGGTTACGCGAGAGGAAGGTATTAGCACCCCCTCACGTCCATCGTACCCGATGGGATCCACGCTTGCTTGTCTCGATCAAAGGGTGTAAAGAAAGGAATACTGAGAAAGAACTGAAAAAGGAAAGGAGAAAGAGAAACAAATGTAGGGAAAATAAAAGAAGTGCTCGCATGGGCCCTACCCCACTGCCTACGTATCTCATCAGGAGCATGAGAATCAGAGCGACGTAGTTCCCCTCACTAGGGATGAATTGTTTGTGTTTTTTAGAGAACGGCTGACGTTCTAACTCAGGTGTTGCAGGCTCGCTGGTCCGAGTGCGTTACCATCTTGCAAGAGAACGAGTAGAAGCGCGTTCGTGCGTTGAGAGTGAATGAGGTGAGAAAAGAATTCCCGAAGGAAAGACGTTATTGTTTGTTTTTGTCTTTTAAGAGTTTTTTCATTTGTTTGCATATGATAGTGTATCTGAATCTTAGTCATTGGAATGTGTACATCCTCACATTCCAAGATGGAATGGGTAAGAAAGCACACTAAGAGTGAAGAAGACCCCCACACTTAGTTCCAATTGTCAAGGTTCAAACACACTAGCATACTTGTGTTTATTAAGTGTTTTTGTTGATTAAGAAATGAAGAAGTGCTTTTTTATTATTTGCACCTTCAACAAGTATTGCATTTAAGTCCCTCATACAAGATCAAATGTTTAACACATTGACCCAAGATGGGCTATATGCTACACATTCTAAGATTACAAGAGAAGACCCCTTATAACCTTTTCTTTATATGAAAGGCCTAAATGCAATAAATGCCTACCTTTATTAGATATTTTGAATTTTCTTTGAGATGAGAAAAGAGACTCAAGGGAGGAGAAAAGGTAAAACCTATATGGACTAAGACTCAATCCTAATTGATTAGTTAAGGGAGTGATCCTAAGGTTTGTGAGGTTTCAACCTAACGTCTAAAGAAAGAAATGAATTAAACAATTCACTTCTAAAGTAGAAGATGAATGGTAATTCACAAAGGGCAAGTGATGAGTTATTAAAAGAAAGCACATAAGTGCTTAACAAAACACAAAATGAAATTGTAAAAGAGAAAGGATAGAAGTTGAATGTGGATTCCTTATCCACACTCAATTGAAACTTACCAAAGCCCCTACATGGTTAGCACAATCACTTACAAGTAAAGTAAGAAGGTATAATGAACAAATCAAATTCAAACAAGTTGACAAACAAAGTAAAATGAGATTAAATGCTATACATGCTTCCAAGTCAGAATGTAACTCATATTTACACAACCTAATGTTATCCTAAATGAGCATACCAAATCATGCAAACAAAATCTCAATCCAACAAGAAGCAAAGAAGAAAAGGTGAAGTGATGTGAATGTGGTTCATACTTGTGAAACAAGTGACTTAAGGTGCAAGATAAACATCAAACATGCAAAGATGAAACCCAAATGTCACAATCAGAAGTCAATTAACATGCTATACATCCTCAAACAAAACCACAACTCATGGCACAAGTGCCTTCATGATCAAGCAAACCAAACATGAGGCATGCATTCACAAAATAAACAAGTTAAACTTCATGCTTCAAACAAATAGCAAACATGCTTCAAAAATTATGACTTTCACCAATCAAACACCTTAAACACATGCCATTAACATATCAAGTCCACAAGCAATGAATCAGAGCCAAAGTCACTCAACAATTAGGTCAAAGTCTCATGGAAGTTTCATGCATTCATGCTCAAAGCAACACATCAAAAGTCATCCAAAAAAGACTTAAAAATCATCTCATAAATCTCAAACATACCTCAACATATTGTGACCACAATGCAAAAAGAAAGGCATCAAAATCATTTTTTATGATCAAGAACAAAAATGCACAAAATCATATGTCACATTAAGTATGCATACAAATGGAAATTCAAAAGAAATAATGGAACAGGGGCAAAATGGTCATAAAATCAGAAAATAAAATCATAGAAAATTTCCTAAATGTTTTAAGAATACACATGAATTTTTGTAGAATTTTCCAATATGTTTTGGTATTTTTAAAAATTAGAAATCAAACGTGTATGAAAATGAAAATAAAAATAAAATGCAATATGAGAGGGGGGTATGAATATAGCAAATCAGCATGTTCAAATCACATGGGCCTCAAAATTGGGGGTGTGGATAGTATTCTGATTTGGGTCCATTTCAGCGCATAACACAATAGCAAGCATGCACTTCAGTCAACAGAAATTGACTCATTCTCAGCCAATGGATCAAGTCAAGGTCAATGCGTGGTCAAAGTAATTGCATCCAACGCGCATACATGAACGACCACATAACATACCATACACCACACCACAAAATGCTTAATTGAATTCAGAAAAATGGCACATGCCTCGCACATGCGTTTTAATGCGTTGTCATGCTCTTAGCCACACGATGAGAAAAAAACAACGGACAGGATTAAAACATGGCAAAAACCCTAGCTCTAACAGTCACCGGCCGGAGAGGACCTCCGGTCATCTTCTCCGGCCAGCAGCCACCACCTGCAACTCACATTTTCTCCAGAAATTCACAAGCCATATACCAAACGAAAGCTAAGCTCATGAGGAACACAAATCCAACAAGAAAATTCATAGATCAAGCATGAATAAGGAGAATCGAAGAGGATAAATTTGCCCTAATTTTCAGTTCTAAGCTCCTAAAGAGCTCTATCAACTAGCCAGCTTCACATAGCTTCTAAAAAGCTCAAACAACACATCAACAAGTCAAAACAGGATAAAATCGTGCAATTAAAGTTTGAGAAATTTTGAAACCTGAAATTGGAGAACTCTTGAATCAACAGAAAACCAGAGATGAGAGATTGATCTTGAGCTTCCTAAGAGCAAAATAAATGCTCTGAACCTTTGGATTTTGAAGACAATGAACTGAGATTCCAATTGGAGAAGTTGCTGCTCTCGATAGCTTGCTCTTACTTCAGCTTGTTCTTGATCAGAAGTGCTTGATGATGAACAATTGATGAAGATCAAGGTGAGAACGTGTGAAGAACTCGTGTGAAATCAGAGAGAGAATGGAGAGAACTCTGAGAGAAAAGTGAGAGCAATTTGGAGTGAGAGTGAAAAATGAGAATCCTCCTCTGAAATTGTGAGAGTTTCAGCTTATATATCCAAGGTTAACTCCCAACCAGTTCAGTTAACAGTTAGAACTCTAGTTAAACTGAGTTAGTTAACTGAGTTTGAGTTAACTAACTGAGTTAGGTGGTTAATGGCACGAGTTGGGGAAGTTCTGTTAGAGTGAGGGTGAGGTTCATGGAGTTATGGTGGTGTGTAGGAGAAGGAAAGTGATGTTATGTTGTTCTAATGTAGCAGCAGGAATCTTGTGGTGCAAGTTTCTCACTTCCTCTTTCATGCAAGGCTCAAGCTCGTATGCATAATGTGAAATGTGTTTGGCCAAATGAAGCAAAGAATAGAGCAGCACACATAGGACTTATGTCATGTACTTGATGTGTGTTTGAACCAAAATTATGCAGCAAATCTTCATTGTGACAGCAAGTGTTTGAGGAGGAATTTCTCACTTGTCAATGAATGAAACAATCCAATGTTGGTGGCATTAGAAAGATGATACATTAGGGAACAATATTGGTGTTGAAAGTTGGTTGAATTGGAGTTTGGAACATGACCAAATGTGGCTTGTAACAGAAGAAACACCAACTGGTGCATGGGCGAGATAATGAGGTTGGTTGGCAAGGCATGCTTGGCATGGATTTTCAGTTGCATTGACCAATCTTTGAGCCATCATAACTCCTTATCCTTTGATCAAATGAAAAATCCATGAACATCAATCTTGAAGATCTCACATAGGGGAACAACTTTGATGTTGCAAGATTTTTCATTTGAAACCTTTAACCATGAGTAATTGATCTACACATCTTGCTCACCAACTGTTTGAGAAAATGACTGCGCGCAGACCTGGCCAAGCTTGGTCAAGACATGGTTTTTGGCCTACTTTCCTCCAACTTTGATTAATCATATCTCCCTCAATTTTTATCCAATGGAGATGTTCCACACATGGATTTGAAGCTCAAAGCAAGGCCTTTCATTGAGGCAGAGTGGAATTTTCATTTGGTGCTTCAATTTTGAATGGCCTTGGTTCCAATTCTGATGCAAAATGGCCAAAACTTGCTATTTTTAGTAACCCTACTTCATCCAAAAATGGCAACTTTCCAAATCTTGATTTTTTCATGATTCCTTTGGAGTTTCTTGATCAAATTTTGTACATTGGTCACATATAACATGAATTTCATGAATTTGGCTTTAAAAAATCAAGAGTTGACTTTTTCCTCTGATTATTTGACTTGGCCCCAAATCCCCTGATTTTTTATCTTTCTTCCAATTGAATCACTTCTAAAACCAATTGAGATGCAATCTTCCACATACATACACTTAGGGACATATGGAATACCATGACAACAAGTTTTGTCCAAAAAATCAGAGATTCTCTGATTTAACTGGAAACCCTAATTTTGGCCCCCTCTGGTTAGGAGGTAAAAGTGCAGTCTTCAATTTCCAATTCCTCAGGGTATGTTGTGTATCCTCTTAAAGGATGATGAGAAATGCCACTTGGGAATGATTTTGAATCAATGAGCTATCTCTTTTGAGGGTTTTCCTTCAATTTTTGGACTTCTTGCATAGTGTAGGATGTAATGCTTCAATCTCCCATTGTATCTCTTATCCTTGAGGTTGTGGATGATCAATTGAGATGGTATGAGACATGAAAGACCTCTTGGCTTGCCTTGAGGGCATTTGATTGACCTTTTGTGCTTTGAATGATCCCTTGATTGTCCACCTTCCACCTGATCACATGCCCTGATGGTAAGAAGGATGCCATGCTTCATTTTTCTATGTTAAATGCAATGCAATGCTAATGAGATGGATATGATATGATAAATGATAATGCCATGCTATGATGCCAAAAGGGAAGAGCAAATTTTGGGGTATTACAACATCATCTTAACTATGCATTCTGAACATCATACAAAACTGATAGCAATATGATAAGGCAAGAGGGATGTCATAACTTGAGGTTAGAGTCTAATGTGCATTAAGGTAAACCACTAACTCGAACATTCAGAAATAGAATTTTCAAATAGAGTCGGATTAACAGAGTGTCACTACTATCATTTGACAAACATAACACCACTGTAAATGTAAAAGCAAAGACAAGCTCCCAAAAAGGTTCTTGACCTCATGTATCCACCAAACAGACCTAAAATTAATATGAGCTTGGATACATGTTTGAACAGATCGTGTCAACAGTCAGCATACCTCAAATTTAAACATTATGCACCCACAAGTCAAGTATGATGGCAGAAGGGTTAGTCATAGCAGCAGGGCAATAACATAGTGATTATATCAATAGAACATACAGGCTATATCTATATGACTAATTGTAAACCCCTAGTCAGGTTTATGCAAACACAGATAGGTGCCTTTGTGTGCAAATACATTTGTTAGAGTGTGTGAAAGTAGTGTATATGCCATAAGACAGGTGCAGAAGGGCATGGTCGTGTTAGTTCATCAAACAAGTTTTACAAACCAAATTCACTTCAAAAACTTCAATCAAAATAGGTTAGCAAAAAAATAGTCATGAAATAATGCACGAAACCAAACAAATGATGAAGTGTTTACAAGCACAAAGTCAGAATATCAAACTCAACTTAAAAGATAGCAATAGATTTCAAGTTAAACAAGTCAATACCAAACATTTTAACATTTCAACACCAAACGACAAGCCCCTAAATCAATACATATTAAGTCGTGGCAGAGTAGAGTATGTCAAAATGTGGATCAATACATGAATAACAAAAGTGTCAACACCTAAATACAACAAGCATCCATAATAGCAAGGTTGAACATAAAACAAAGCCATGATTTTAAGTATACAAGATGATCATACATTGATGATGACAGAAAAAGAAAACCAGTGCCATTAGTGAAAGCAGCTTAGCAACAGTTAAACAAGCATTGATAGATAAGTTTACTTAACCATAAAAGACACGAGCATACCAGAAACAGGGGTGGACTAAGACAATCATGCATCAAGATACACATCATTTTAATCAATCCAAATCATCTAACTTGACAATACAACATCAACATGAAACTTTACAAGCTTGCAGCTAGTTAATGGACACAACCAAATGCACAATCAACATGATGTTATCTCGAGCACAAAAACTTAAAACAAGAGCAGCATACATGTCTATCTCAGTGAAGCAAACGGAATCATCATACTTCAAGATATCAAGCCATGGACAGAACATACACAAAAGCACATTATAGACGAGTGAAAAACAATATAAAGCACATTATAACAGTTATGATTGAGATATGCTATGATGACATGAATGTTAAAAGGGGAAGTGTATTTACCAAGTGGAGTAATGTCCACTGCACCTTCAAGGAGATTGAATACTCTCCTTTCTGAACTAACAAAAAAGAAACTCCAAAGCAGCTCTTCTCCTCTTTTGCTCGTGAAAACTCAAAAACTCAGAAACTTTTAGAGTGCTTTGTGAAAATTTTTGGTGATTTGCACTGAGGCTGAACTCCTTTATATAGGCAGAGTGTTGGGTTGATGAGAGGCATATGGGCCGGGTCAAATCCTCAAGCAACTGGTGGGCATAAGCTGAATCTCCTAAGGTTTCCGTTTGAATTTCAAATTTAGTCCACTTCTGGGAGAGGAATCCGCTGCGACATTTCAGACGTGCAGGATTAAACTCATTACTTGGTGAATGGATTCAGAGCTCTCCCATTAAGGCTGTTGAGAGGGGTACCAAATGGAGTAAAGATTGGAGGTAGCGTAGACGTGTTCGCAGACAGAGCAGTCGTATGCTGGAAATGGCATGCCTTTTCTTAACCATTTCCTGCACAACGCAAAGACGAGCTTGAAGAGGAATGGATTTTTGAGATTCAAAATTGAAGAGCCCGCGCCAACGGTCTTGCAATTTGAATCGTTGGATGAATGGATTGATACACGATACAACTTGAGATTTCTCCCTTGTTTACAATTCTTCGGCAAGAACGAAAGGAGGAGGAAGAATTGGTTTCCTTTGGCACTTTGGACGCCACATGTCATGCTCTCAATGGTTGAAAGAAATGTTGAAAAGTCAACACAACCATACTCATTTCCTATTGGTCCTTGGTTATGAAAGATAAATCCAATGTTTGGTATCATTTTGTCACGATGGCTTATGGAAATGAAAATCCTTTCTTTAAATTAATTTTAACATGCTAAATGATAATAACTATTAGTAAAAATGTTAATTAAAAATAGTAAGCTAAATTAACTAATGCAAAAAAATAAAAAAAAATAAAAAATAAATAAAATGAGATTAATTATAAATTGATAAAGATAGGACAAGTAAAATATAAATAAAATTAAGAAACATATTGAAATTAAATTAGAAATAAAACAAATAAAATACTAAAATAAATACTAAATTTAAAATATAGAGAAAAATAAATAAAACATCAACTAGCAGAAAAAAATGAGGGTAAAATTTGGGGTGCAACAGTTGCCCCTATTTAAATATCTTCACCTGATGACATGAGAGATGAAGATCCTCATGTAATCAAAAGTTAAAGATATTTAAATATAGATAACCGAAAATTTTATCCTCAAATGCACACACATGCAATGCAACAAACATGATGCCAAGAAGATGCCAGAAAATGCCGACACAACAAGACACCAAGGGACGAACAGGAAGCAAGAAGAATCAGAGCTTCACTAGGAAGGACGAAAGGTACAGTATCCATGAGAAAAACTCACTGGGGATACCGACCAACCAACAAAAGAGAGACTCACTGGGGAGAGTCCAAAGAAACACTGGGGAAAATACCACAGACAATCTCCACTGGGGAAAAATCCGGGGAGATAAACTACTGGGGGCAAAACAAACCTACATCCTTCCTGAACATGAAACCAGAAAGAGGAACTTGGTCACTGGGGATCAATCTAAAAAGGACAGACAAACAAGCAAGGACTTCCTGGGGAACCTAAACTGAAGAGTTCAAAATGGGATCTTCAAGAAAAGCCAGGAAGACAGAGGCTAACCCTGCGCACCAGATAGGAGTCTTATAGGGTTAAATAAAAAGATATTGCCAGAAATTTATCTTAAAGTATTTTTAGGAAAGAAACGAAATAAAGAGGTGTTCAATGTCCAACACGATTCGGGCAAGAACAATTTTAAAACAAAAAGACAGTGCTTGACACGATTCAAACAGCGTCCCAATTCGAGTTCGACACGATTCGAACAACGGTTTTAAAACAAAGGGGGTCATTGTTCGACACGATTCGGACAAAGACTCTGTTCAGGTTTGACATGATTCAAACGAGAACAGAAGAGACAGTGCTTGACACGATTCAAACAGAGTCCAAGTTCAAGTTCGACACGATTCAAACGAGAACACAAAAGACAGTGCTTGACACGATTCAAACAGAGTCCAAGCCCAAGTTTGACACGATTCAAACGAGAACACAAAAGACAGTGTTTGACACGATTCAAACAGAGTCCAAGTCCAAGTTTGACACGATTCAAACGAGAACACAAAAGACAGTGCTTGACACGATTCAAACAAAGTCTAAGTTCAAGTTTGACACGATTCAAACGAGAACACAAAAGACAGTGCTTGACACGATTCAAACAAAGTCTAAGTTCAAGTTCGACACGATTCAAACGAGAACACAAAAGACAGTGCTTGACACGGTTCAAACAAAGTCTAAGTTCAAGTTTGACACGATTCAAACGAGAACACAAAAGACAGTGCTTGACACGATTCAAACAAAGTCTAAGTTCAAGTTTGACACGATTCAAACGAGAACACAAAAGACAGTGCTTGACACGATTCAAACAAAGTCTAAGTTCAAGTTTGACATGATTCAAACGAGAACACAAAAGACAGTGCTTGACACGATTCAAACAGAGTCCAAGTTCAAGTTTGACACAATTCAAACAAGAACAACTTTCCAAAATCCTTTAAAGTTAAACTTCTTGGGGAGTAGAAAAAGATTTTAAAGATGCAAATCTGGCGCGCAAAGGTTAAGACCGAATGAGCACGACATAAAGCAAACCGGGGACGTCTTCACTTCACTGGGGAAATAAAGACAGACGCCAACACAGGACCACATGCAAAACAAACTCCAAGGAGCGCAGATGCTAGGGTATGATGCATATGCTTAGCTATATGCCAGAAACGACGCGAGCGACGCAAAACAGGAAAGAAGAAAGGATAACACAAGTCAACACCCTGAAACCCAAACATCAAGGACAACCGGGGTGGTCTTCTTTCACTGGAGGTGGCAGATTCATGCCAAAAGGAAAAAAAGTACTGCTGACTCTTTCTGTACGAACTTGATTCCAAAACGTCTTAATTCCAGAGTAAAACTTAGTTTATCTTTGTGTTTTCTCAAGATATTGCAAAATTTCCGTTTTCAAAAAAATCAAGTGAAAATGGCTAAACTTGCAAAAAAGGAAGGCTAACGTGTTAAACACGGAAATGATTCAATAGCTGATATTCATTGAAAAATGGTGACTTGCCAAATAGCAGAGTCCCATGAAATATTACAAATGCAACAAAATGGCAATTATCAAAGGTTACATTGTATTCAATGACCGATAACCCTAATGACTAAAGACTCCAGTTGTAGCAGAACTTGAGCTTCTCTGGGGATTCCTGGATATCACATAGGTGTTATTGCCTCAAGCATAATACTTTTGCACCGAGTCGGCATTCACAGGATGTGCAAGTTGTTCACCGTCCATAGTCGTGAGGAAAAGAGATCCTCCTGAAAATACTGTCTTAACTATGTATGGACCTTCATAATTAGGCGCCCACTTTCCACGGGCGTCTCTTTGCGACGGCAAGATCCTCTTAAGTACCAACTCACCTACTCAGAATTCTCGAGTGCGGACCTTTTTGTCAAATGCTCTCTTCATCTTTTTCTGATACAACTGACCATGACACATAGCTGTTAGGCGCTTCTCATCAATTAAATTCAACTGGTCATATCTCTCTTGAATCCACTCAGCTTCCTCAAGCTTTGTCTCCATTAATATCCTCAGCGAAGGTATTTCCACCTCTATGGGGAGGACAACATCCATTCCATATACCAACGAAAAAGGGGTTGCTCCTGTTGATGTTCTGACAGACGTCCTATATCCATGTAGTGCATACGGCAACATCTCATGTCAATCTTTGTATGTTTTGACCATCTTCTGAAGGATTTTCTTGATATTCTTATTCGCAGCTTCGACCGCTCCATTCATCTTCGGACAATACGGTGAAGAATTATGGTGCTCGATCTTGAAGTTATCACACAACTCCTTCATGGTTCTGTTATTCAAATTGGTCCCATTGTCAGTTATGATTCTGCTTGGAATCCCATAGCGACAAATGATATTGTTCCTGATGAAACGAGCAACTACTTGCTTAGTTACGTTTGTATAAGAGGCGGCTTTCACCCATTTGGTAAAGTAATCTATGGCCACCAGGATGAAGCGATGCCCATTAGACGCTTTAGGCTCGATTGCCCCAATCATATCAATGCCCCACATGGAGAACGGCCAAGGTGATGACAGTACATTCAACAGAGTAGGAGGAACATGCATTTTGTCTGCATAGATCTGACATTTGTGGCATTTCCTAGCATACTGGATGCAATCAGTCTCCATAGTCAACCAATAGTATCCAGCCCTCAAGATCTTCTTAACCATGGCATGCCCATTGGCATGGGTGCCAAAAGCTCCTTCGTGAATATCGTGGATCAACAAGTCAGCTTCTCTCTTATCGACACATCTTAACAAAACCATATCATGATTCCTCTTGTACAATACACCGTTGCTGATGAAGAACTTGGCTGACAACCTTCGTAGAGTCTTCTTATCAAGAACGGAGGTATTGGCCGGATATTCTTGATTCTTCAGGAAGTTCAAAATATCATGAAACCAAGGTTTGTTGTCTGATTCTTCTTCGATGACCTGGCAATAGGCCGGCTCAGTCCTTCTTCCAATACTGATCACTGGGTCTTCATTGATAAATCTGACTTGCCACATTGAAGCCAGTGTCGCTAATGCATCGGCCACGTGATTCTCTGTACGTGGTACATGACAAAATGTTATCTCATCAAAACACTTAATCAGCTCCAGAGCATATGCCTGATAAGGGATAAGCTTCTCATCCTTGGTCTCCCACTCGCCTCTAATCTGATAAATGACTAGAGCGGAGTCACCCATAACTTCGAGAAAACAGATTCCAAGATCAATTGCAGCTTCCAAACCCAGAAGGCATGCTTCATACTCAGCAATATTATTTGTACACCCAAAATCCAGCCTAGCTGTAAAAGGGGTGTAGCCACCCTCAGGATTAATTATGACAACACCCACTCCATGCCCCTTGCAATTGGATGAACCATCGAACATCATCTTCCATCTATATTCCGCCCTGGGATCTTCTTCAGAACTTGGCTCTTCATCATCCTTTACTGCCATAATGTCCTCGTCAGGGAAGTCAAATTTGAGTGGTTCATAGTCTTCAACTGGTCGATCAGCAAGATATTCTGAGAGGATACTTCCTTTAATGGCCTTTTGAGTGACATATTGAATGTCATATTCAGATAATAACATGTGCCAACGGGCAAGTCTACCTGATTGAGCGGGTTTCTCAAAGATGTATTTTATCGGATCCATCTTGGAAATCAAAACGGTGGTATGATAGATCAGGTACTGCCTCAAGCGTTTGGCGGCCCAAGCCAAAGCGCAACAAGTCTTTTCCAGTAATGAGTAACGTCTTTCACTATCTGCAAACTTCTTACTCAAATAATAGATTGCGTGCTCTTTCCAGCCAGTCTCGTCATGCTGTCCCAAGACACAGCCCATGGACTCTTCCAAAACCGTTAAGTACATAATGAGAGGTCTTCCGGATACCGGAGGAATTAGAACAGGAGGCTCTTAGAGATAACTTTTGAGTTTCTCAAAAGCTTGTTGACAGTCAGCATTCCACTCTACTGGCTGATTCTTACGGAGCAATTTGAAGATTGGTGAACAAATTGGAGTCATGTTGGAGATGAAACGAGAGATGTAATTCAAACGACCCAAAAATCCCCTGACTTGAGACTCAGTTTGCGGAGCTGGCATTTCTTGAATTGCTCGCACTTTATCTGGATCTACTTCAATACCCTTCTGGCTGACAATGAAACCTAATAGTTTCCCAGATCTGACCCCAAAGGTACACTTTGCAGGGTTCAGCCTCAACTGATACTTCCGAAGCCTCTTGAACAGTTTCAGCAAGTGATCTACATGTTCCTCCTCATTCTGAGATTTGGCTATCATATCATCCACATACACCTCTATCTCTTTGTGGATCATATCGTGAAACAAAGTCACCATGGCCCTTTGGTACGTTGCCCCTGCGTTCTTCAGTCCAAAAGGCATAACCTTATAGCAATAAGTGCCCCACGGGGTAATGAAAGTGGTCCTATCCATATCAGCCGGATCCATTTTAATCTGATTATAGCCTGAGAAACCATCCATAAATGAGAACATGGCGAAACGGGCAGTGTTGTCCACCAGCGTGTCAATATGTGGTAGAGGGAAATCATCCTTGGGACTAGCTCTGTTGAGATCCCTGTAGTCCACACACATTCGCACCTTTCCATTCTTCTTCATAACAGGAACAATATTAGCTACCCATTCTGGGTACTTGGAGACTGCTAAAAATCCGGCATCCAATTGCCTCTTGACTTCATCTCGGATTTTGAGGGCCATATCAGGATGACTTCTACGAAGCTTTTGTTTTACCGGCGGGCATTCGGGTTTGAGTGGTAATTTATGAACCACAATATCTGTATCTAAACCAGGCATATCTTGGTAGGACCAAGCAAACACATCCACATACTCTTTAAGTAGTGAAATCAACTGCTGTCTAATTTCTGGTTTCAAAGATGCCCCAATCTTAACTTATTTCTTCTCTTCCTCAGAACCAAGATTGATGACGTCCACCTGCTCTTCATGTGGCTGGAGATCTGTATACTGGTAATCACACATGTCTGCCAGCTCTTTGGGTACCTCAAAATTCTCTTCCTCTTTAGCTTGATAGACAGGGGAGTCAAAGTCAATGGTAATAGCAGGGTCATTGAATACAATGGGTTTACGGTTAATTCTGCATAATAGAATGATTTGTATTACTAAAGTGTACGACAATTCACAAACATGCAAGATGAAGATGTTTTGTTTGAAAAGATTGCCATTTTTAGAAAAGAATGCAGTAAAGTGAAGACAGCGAAAATTGCAAAAAAGTCATTTCATTGATTAATATTGAAAACGGAGGCCCATACAAAATAATCCACTAGCTTTGGGCAAGACTAGGGAAATGAAAACAACAAATCAAAACAGGTTACCCTGGTTCCGGGTACACAGTTGGGATCTCTATAGCCTCCCAATTGCTCAAAGCACCCTCTTGGCGAAAAACTAGATGATCAATGTCTTCTTCCTCTTCAGCGCTTTCGATGATTGCGTGGACCTGATGTCCACCTTTGACAAATATCTCTTGCACAGTCTTCGTCTTTCTTCTCATTCTTGAAGCAGCTTCATCTTCTGGAGTTGGTTTGTAACCCAACCCCTGATGTCGGTCCCTCTTCTCGATCTCGATGACTTCGCCCCATCCTGCAAGCACGCCTTCCTGAAGGGCGGACTGGATGCTCTTATACGAAGCAAACGATGGATACTCTGGAACTACCGGCTTCTCGCTGTCGATCATAACTGCATTGGCTATTTCCAAAGCTTGGAAAGAAGTTTCCAACGCATCTTCGTCAGCCTCAATGTAGCGAAATGAGGACAGATTACTGACCATCAAATCCTCCTCACCATGTATGATAACTAATCTATCATCAGCTACGAACTTCATCTTTTGATGCAACGTAGAGGTCACAGCACCTGCTTCATGGATCCAAGGTCTTCCGAGCAAACAGCTATAAGCAGGATTGATGTCCAAAATTTGAAACAGAATATTAAACTCCTGAGGTCCAATCAACACTGGGAGCTCTATCTCCCCCATAACTGATCTTCGCGAACCATCAAAAGCTTTGACAATCAACGAAGTGGGTCTCATGACTCCTCCTTTGTATGCCAATTTATCAAGAGTTCTCTTTGGTAAGACATTCAGAGAGGACCCTGTATCCACGAGGACTCTAGCCAATGTATCTTCTTGACATGTCATGGATATATGCAGAGCAAGATTATGCTTCCGGCCTGCTTGGGTTAACTCTTCCTCACTGAAACTGAGGGTATTACAGGCGGTAATGTTAGCAACAATGTGATTAAACTGTCCGATAGTGATATCTTGAGCCACGTGAGCCTGAGCCAAAACCTTCTGCAGCGCAGATCGGTGAGCTGGTGAATTAATCAATAGAGACAAAACAGAAATCTTTGACGGGGTTTGATGGAGCTGATCCACAATCCTATAGTCACTTCTTTTTATTATTCTAAGGAACTCTTCATCGTCCTCTTTGGAGATTACTTCTTTTCCTTTATCGCTGGTAGGTACATGACTAACACCTTCTTTTCTGAATGTTTCCATGTTCACAGGGGGACAAATCCTTCCACTTCTCATCATTCTCCCTGCCCCTGCTATATTGGACACGTTCTTCTCATCGGCCCCCACCTCTTTCCTCGGGACCGGTTCTTCTATCACGACCCCCACCTCTTTCCTTGGGGTCATTTCTTCTTTCTTTCTTTCACCTGTGATATCCTCATAAATCCAGGGCACTGCTTTGGTTCCTCTGAACCTGAATGGAACTGGTTTTGGGAAGTTATTTTGCCTAGCACGATTAACAGGAACAGCAGCTTCGGGCCTGTTAAATCTCAGAACTGATTGTTTAAAAACAGGACTCACAGTATTTACCCCTGGATTGTTGAACACAGGGACTACTGAGGGGTACTCTTCTTCAATAAACAACTGTTCTTGTTTTGGCAAGTTGAATACCGGCTCAATCACCGCTATTCTGTCTTCCTTCCTGAAAACCTGTAAGAAACCTTCATTAATCAAGCGCTGAATATCTCCTTGTACTAACGAACATCCTTTACTAACACCATCACACTCTTCACAATCATCATGACAAGCTTTGACCAAACCGGCCCTAAATAGCTTGGCATGAAACAAATTCAAGGGAGTTTTAATCTGTGCTGTATCTGAGATTACTACCTCGTCATTCTCCTTTTCAATAGCATTAGTTGACCCATGGTTTGGCAAAGGGTTGCTTTTCACATTTGGTTGGCTATTGACGAAAGACAGAACATTCTTCTCTATCAGGCCTTTTACTAGATTCTTCAATGCCAAACATCCTTCTAAGTCATGACCTACCCCTCCTTGATGGAAGGCGCAGGTTGCATTGGGGTTGTAAAACTGCATAGACCTTTCAGAGGGTGGCCCCAATGGCCTAGTAATAATTAACCCTTGCTCCACCAACGAAGGATATAATGCTGTGTATGTCATTGGTATAGGGGGAAAGTTCGGCGTCACTGCCTGTTTTCTTGGCGGGGTATTTTGTTGTGGCGCTGGCCGCCGCTGCTGCTGGTAATTCTGGTTCTGATTCCTTGGCCACTGCTGTTGATTTTGTGGCTGAGAAACCGGAGCTTGTTGCATTACTGGATGATTGAAGGTGGGCATAACAGATGCCACGTATGGTTGCTGGGGGAATTGCATAGCATAAACTGGCTGTTGGGGGAAGCTGGGACCTGGCTGTGGTTGGAAAAGAGCTTGCTTCCAACGAGGACTCTGCTTCTTCCCTGTCATGACAGCGTTAGTCTCGCCCTCTTTCTTCTTATGAAAATTGCTTGGAGACTTTTTGACGCTGGTACTGGTAGCATTGTTAGGTGAACTAGCCACCTTTCCACTTTTTAGACCTGCCTCTACCTTCATACCGATTGCAATAATGTCAGAGAAATTGGTGCCAATGTTGCTAATCATCTTCTCATAAAATTCAGGTTTCACAGTGTCTACAAACCAATCGGCTAGCCCCTTCTCGGTTAACGGCGGTTCAACCTGTGACGCAGTCTCTCTCCACCTCTGAGCGTATTCTTTGAACGACTCAGTGTTTTTCTAAGTCATGGTCAAAAGTTGCCTACGATCAGGTGCTAGATCCAGGTTATACTTATAGTGTTTTATAAAGACATCCATAACATCTTGAAAGCACTTAATCTGAGACTGATCTAGACCTAAATACCACTTTGCAGCAGCGCCTTTTAGGCTATCCTGGAAACAATGGATCATCAACTTATCATTATCCATGTATGCTGCCATTCTTCGGAGATACATGACCAAGTGTGCCTTTGGACACGTAGCGCCAGAGTACAATTCGAAGCTTGGTAATTTAAACTTTGGTGGAATTACTAGGTCAGTTACCAAACACATATCCCTTAAGTCAGAGCTGAAGACATTACCTCCCTCCATGGCCTTCAATTTTCTCTGCATAATCTCCATACTGGCCCTCAATTTCTCGTTGCTGTCGTCTCCTTCCATGGATACGTTGTCATTAATAAGATGATGCTGATTCTGGAAGACGGGTTGAAACTGGGTTTGAATCACTGGTGGAGTATAGGTTGGGATAGTTTGTTGGTTTTCACCAAACAAAGGTGCAGCTTGTTGAGTGGACTGAGGAGCTGTGGCTCGTATAAACTCAAACGGTATCCCTAAAGTAGTGTCCACAGTAGGGATGACTGGCGGCTCAACAGTTGTGGTGACGATTTTCGAGACTACAGTAGCTTGAGTATCCATTTTTGCTCGTATAACATGCAGAACTTCCATAATCTGTCCCATGCCTACTCTTAACTCATTGAGCTCCTCGTTGACTTGATCCAAATTCTCACAATTATCAGACATCTTTCCTCCTTAAGCCTGGTCCGAATATTGCAACAAATGTAGAGATCAGGGTGCTGGTTCAAGTGGACAAAAACGGCGATGAGAAACAGAAGAATGCGCGTGCGTATGCAAAGATGCAAATGAGATGCAAATGCAAATGCAAGCTAAACTATCAAGAAACCAAAGACATCTTGCGGATAATGTAACGAATAGATCCTTGATAAAACAACTTCTTCATTAAGAGTTTGGAAAACATTACATTTGGAGCAGGGTATTCTCATACTCCAAGTACATAAGTAGAGGTACAACAAAATGAAAAGATACAATAACAACACAAAGGTCAACAACAATACTTAGAAATTGAATCCGCCGGTTGATGATCCTTCTCCATTAATTACCCTCATTATCTTGATGATGCGCTCCTTGGTTTCTTTCTTGGCGAGAACCAGCTCTCCCAATTCCTCCATCATCCTCTGCTTTGTTTTAGTAGGGGACTCGTGGCGGGGATGTGGCTTCATCATTACTTGGGCTATGCTACGACACCATTGCAAATGAGACTCTGTGACCGGGCATTCGGACCTCCACAACTCCCTGTTGATATAGCGCCAAGTGCGTCTCAAGCACCTCTTCATCTCGAATCCTTCCTTCTCGTCATAAAACATCATTTGCATGTCTTCATCATCTGGGATTCCTTCCTTCAAATGACCCAACTGACGGCGAGCGAGGACGGGGTTGTAATTGATACAACCATTCCTTCCCATGAGAGGCACATTGGGGCAGTCCCCACAGCTAACAATTATGGTGATTCCCTCGTCCGTTGAATCATACCATTCAATGTCGGTATGCTTCAATTCCATCAACTTCTTAGACCACACCTTGCAGTCTTCAATCTCCCAGAAAGCTGGGGTCTTCGGCAAATAAGAAACAAACCACTTGTAGAAGAGGGCCACACAACAAACAATCAGCCCACTGCCTCTCATATATCTGGTCTGTATGGAATGGTAGACATCAGCCAACAGTGTCGGGACTGGATTATTGACTGCAAACAGTTGAATGGCCTGGGTGTCTACAAAATCCTTGGCGTTTGGGAACAGGAACAAACCGTATATCATCAATGCTAAAGTTGATTCGAACAAAACTTCATTTCCCCTGTTCTTAAAGTACAGAGCTTTCTCCATCAAGATCTGTGCTGGCAAACCACGCTTTCCTCCCTTATTGGTCAAATTGGCTTGGACATCAGATAACCTGATTCTGGTCAGTTTGGCTATGTCTCTGGCAGAAGGTGTTTCTTCAATTCCGGAAAAGACAGGAGCATCCCTGATTGGGATCCCTATCATGGCTGAAAATTCTTCCAAGGTTGGTACTAACTGAAATTCAGGGAACAAGAAACAACGGTATGCTGGGTGATACAGTTGGACTAGAACTTCCAGTGGTCCCATAGTTACTGGTGTCTTCATCAGGGGTATGACACACCCATATCTATCAGCAAAGGCTGACTGGTCTTCAATCATTTCTCCCAACCATAGCAGACGATCTACCTCTGGCAACTCAAAGCAGTAAGGCCAAACTCTTTTTCCTGCGGCATCCATCTCTACAAAATCTGCAGAACAAGATTAGTGACTTGATAGTTTAGCGAAAATGCTGATGCAATGCAATATGATGGTGTAATTCAAGAGAACTCAGCATCGTATCCTTGCAGAAATTTAAGGAACATTTCTCTTAGAGGAAAACTCATTTTATTGATAATAAAGCTTTGAATTACAACGTGAGACACATACATTTTCGAAAACCAAAAATAGAATACAAAATAAAGAAGACTAAGTCCTAAGCCATCAATCAATCTTCCCCCATCAATCTCATGGCGAGTTTCTGGTTTTCCTCCTGCAGCCTCTCATTCTCAACAGCGAGCTTAACCAACTATGACTTCCATGGCTCTGGTGGAGACGATGTGCTAGGAGAAAATAAACCCCCTTGCGCTTTCCTTTTTCTGACATATTCTTCTTCCCCCCTCTTGAGACTTTTCTGAAGCGCATTCATCTCAAAGTCCAGAATCTGATACTTGTTTTTCCGGGCATTTCTTTCTCGTTCTACTTGAGCTAAACGAATCTTTAATTCATCTTCATTACTAGTGAAATAAAGAACAGGATCTCTGGGAGCTAATGGGATGGGATCATGACGATCGTATGGTATCTTCAACTCAATAGCCCTCTTTCGCACCCATTGAGTGTAAGATTCTGATGCCAAACACTCGGGTAAGCCCAAAGCAGATATGCCTCTGGTGTGAACATGTCGCCAAGCATTAACCATCATTTCCTTAAGTATCGGGTCTTTATCCTCTTCAAAGAACAAACCTTCCAAGTAAATGTTATCAGGTTTAGCTCTCATAGAATAACCATGTTGACGGCAAGCCAAGGTAGGATTGTAGCTTATGCCTTCTTTTGTGCCGAGAAGCGGCACGTTAGCAAATCCTCTACAGCTAACAATCATATCCTTGCTTTTAAGTGATGGGTGGTACCACTCAAGATCAGTGTTGGTGAGAGACATGATCTTCTCTGACCAAAGAAGTCCATCTTGGAGATCCCAAAAGGTCTTCGAACGGGGTAAATGGGAGATGAACCATCTATACAACAGTGTGGCACAAAATGTTAACATTCCTCCCTTATGAGCGGTTCTCAAGTGCACTGAGTTGTAGGCGTCTGCAAGTAAGGTTGGAACTGGATTTCCGATGATGAAGATCTTGATTGCCTTCATATCGACGAAATTCTCGATATTGGGAAACAAGAATAAACCATAAATAAGCAGGGCCATAACAGCTTCAAAGTCTGCCATGTTCTTCATGCTAGCATACTGACGGGCTTTCTCCATTAAAAACTTGGCAGGTAACCCAAAAAGTCCTCCTTTGACAACCAAGTTAGCCTTAACTTCTGATAACTTGAGGTGGGCTGCTTCTGCAATTTCCTTTTCTTTAGGCGTCCTCTCTAGACCGGAGTAAGGTAGGTTTGGAGTGATGGGAATACCAACTAGAATGGCATACTCCTCGAGTGTGGGCATTAGCTGGTAATCTGGAAAGGTGAAGCAGTGATACACAGGGTCATAAAACTGTATGAGAGTAGGGAGCAATCCGTCTACCGTCTTGGTCTTCATCAAAGAGAAAATCTTTCCATACTTGTCTTGGAATGTTGATGATTCATTGATTGGCCTACCCAGATTCCTTAGGTCTTCTAATTTTGGACTAATGAAAGTGTACTTCTTCGTTTTCCTTTTTTTGAGATCCATCCTATAAAGTTTACAAGACAATACTGAGTTCCTTGAATACACAATGCACATGATGCAAGGATGAATGCAACAAACACACATAGACAGGTAAACATAAAGAACACAGAGCAACCTAGGTTTAAAAGGTCACGAGCATGAAGTCAAAGGTCTACCCATCCCAAAGGTATGTACTATGGTTTTTATCTGCACGACAAGGTTCTAAAGAGTTCCCAGAGTCAACAACCCATCTTTCGGATTTTATCAACTTTCCAATTGCTTGGGGATCAACAAAATTCTCAATAGAGTCTCGCCTGAGTGTAGCATCGCGTAGTAACCATTTGGGATAGCTCCCTCACAGTCCTCGCACTACGTCCTAAATAAGCCAAGTGGGGGTAAGAGGTAACTAAAGGTCATCAGTATCACGGGCTCCTAGGTCGCAAGTAGTAACGCATTCACGATTGCTCGTTCAACATATACCACTTTTGAGAGGGCCTCAACTGAATGTGGACTTCAAGTTCCCTCCTTTGGGATTTCTCCCTCGAAGTTCCCTTGACTATGTCCACGATTCCTAAACATATGTGTTCGCTCGAGTCCGGGTTAGGACTTATCTCACTCATTGATATCATGTCAACCCAAACCAACAGGATAATATCAAACATAGAACAGATATATGAGCAGATAGGCATACAAGCAATCATACAAATAACAAAACATGAACAATATAAGGCAAAATAGGCTTAACCCTCTTAGGACAGGACTAGCTGTAGGTCTTACTGTCCCCAGTGAAGTCGCCATTTCTGTTGCGGTGAAAATCGGATAACAAATTATTAATTAATTTGCATCAGTTTCTTTTACAACCGACTTTGATTTATCCAAAGGAAAGGTTCAAGATCGTTAGAAAAACCTAAAGGGGAAAGATCTAAGGTTCGGGGGTTGGTTACGCCTAGGGAATGTATTAGCACCCTAAACGTCCGTAGTACTCTACGGGAGCCTCTTGTTCTACTGTTATCTTATGTTTGCTAAAGGTTCTATGCTAAAGGTTGAAAACCCTAGGGGTTAGTATCTAAGTATACTCGATAAAGCATCGCACTTTACGCCTACGTATCCTCGGGAATAGAATCAGAGTACGCGTAGTTCTACTTCTACTGAATGATTGACTATGGCCAATATTCAGAGGGGAAATGAGTACAAGCTCATTGTAGAGTTTAGGAACTCTCTAGATCTAGTTGTAATGGACCTATGTTGAAGTTTAGCTAGGAGGGGAAAGTGATAAATTCATTATGATGAATACCACTAAGAGTTGAAGAACTCTTTCCTAAAGCTAGTTGTGAGTTCTATGGCCCTTGATGAGGCCAAGAAACAAAGTTTCTTCCTAAGAGGTTATTTAGGTTAAGATGGGGGGCAATGACTTTAAGAGTCAATACTATTCACCTTCCTTTGGAATAGGGGGATAAGAGTAGATAAGATAATAAGATGATATGAAGAACATTGATATAATAGATAAAACAACATAAGCATAAGGATGGCAATATGTTTATGACAAAGATAGGATGAACATGATTAAGAGAGTACATCAAATATGCTTCAATCTTTAGGAAGACAAACATAGAGAAATGATATACAAGAACACATCAAAATGTTTCAATCTTTATGAAGACAAACATAGAGAACTGATATGAAAGATGATATTTAGAACAATGATGATGTTCATATAGAATCAAACATATGGCCAATCAACATGAATATATTACCTTAACAATTAAACAAGTCAATTTAATAATATTTCAAGATAAAAAATGTTCAAAGATGACATGAATACAAATATGAGACTAAGATATCAAGATGTCAAAGCAAAGTAAAGGTTAAACACACAATGGTCGAACACATTAGATATATCATGGCATAATGGAAAAAAGAAAAATGCAATAAAGCAAATAATGAGCAATTTAAGCTTAATAAAAAATAAAGTCTCAAAAAATTAAAATTATCAATTCTTTTTATATAGAAAAAGTCTAAAAATATAAAGATGAAGCAAAAAGAAAAAGAGAAATAAAATAAAAACAATCTAGAAGAAAATAGTGAAAAATAATGAAGCTAAGTGATAAAAAAGAAGAAGTGCAGCCGTGGGGATTTGAACCCACACCCCGTTGAACCAAACAAGCAAGTCATAACCAACTGGGCTATATATGCGCGTGCTGCCAAAGGAAAGACAGAATGCGTATATATTTGAAACCAAGCGAAAATCAGGAAAATAAATAAAAGGACTGGGGCGAGGGGGATTCGAACCCCAGTCCTAAGGGTAGGCAAGGTAGTTATGTGCATGTGTGTGACCGTTGGGACGGCGTGTTTCATCCGTTCACAACTTGATTCAATTAATATATAACCTAACCAAGCGCGCATTTTCCAAATTAAACACAAACCAGCCAAAAAAAATACAAACTGCTCACGACAAGCATATTCAAACCATGCTATTAATTAAACATTGCCAAACTGGAGCAGAAACACACATGTATCGGTTCAACACCAAGAGTGGCGACATGTATTAAAGACCAAATAACTGCTTATCATCAAAACATCAATCATTTTGAATACATAAAGTGATGAAATTTAACATAAACATTGCAGCAGCAGGTAAAAGAAGGTTTAATGGAATATCTAATAAACAGGCATGCTGATCCCAAATTAGCATGGCAATGAGATTAGCTCAATGTGTATTAAGGCATCTTCAAGATTTAGTCAAGTTTGGTGCAGGGGTACTTGTGTATTAGAATTAAAACCACGTAGTTAGCAAGGTTATGAGTTAGAATGCTGGCAAGCAAAAGGTCAGTCAGGGCATGATACATTTAGTTCCAACGATACATTCCAAAGTTCAACTAACAACTCAAAGCATGCCACAATAAGTAGTCAAACAAGTACAGGGCAGATTAAGACAATTAGATTCTTGACTATTAATGACAATTCCTAGATATCAATAAAAGCGATAGCATTAAAAGCAGTCAGTAGCAAAGCAACATGCCATTTAGACAACTACAGTTCACAAGATAAAACAAGGGTATGTAAGTTAACAACTTCGCATGGCCATGGCAGCAGGCAAGCATTAAAGATTCAAAACAAAACATGGTAACATAGCATACCACACACACAGTCTAGACGCAGCTGATAAACCACATATAGACGGTGGAAATTACAACAGCATGATAAGGTTAATCAACAGCAAGGTAAGTTAGTAAAGTCATACACAGGCAGTCAAATGAAATAGAGACTGTAACAAAACATGAATGAAGTATTATGACAATATGAGTTAAAGAGCTTTCATTTAGATATCAATGCACACAAATATGTATTGAGGATAAGATTTGAAATTCCCTTTACACAATTTCAGGCCAAAGACCAAAAACATTGTCAACAGGCTTACACATATATATATCAAAGTGATATTTGTACAACATTGAGTATAAGACAAACAAACACATGAAAAAAATGGCATACACATCATCTTAACTATGCATTCTGAACATCATACAAAACTGATAGCAATATGATAAGGCAAGAGGGATGTCATAACTTGAGGTTAGAGTCTAATGTGCATTAAGGTAAACCACTAACTCGAACATTCAGAAATAGAATTTTCAAATAGAGTCGGATTAACAGAGTGTCACTACTATCATTTGACAAACATAACACCACTGTAAATGTAAAAGCAAAGACAAGCTCCCAAAAAGGTTCTTGACCTCATGTATCCACCAAACAGACCTAAAATTAATATGAGCTTGGATACATGTTTGAACAGATCGTGTCAATAGTTAGCATACCTCAAATTTAAACATTATGCACACACATGTCAAGTATGATGGCAGAAGGGTTAGTCATAGCAGCAGGGCAATAACATAGTGATTATATCAACAGAACATACAGGTTGTATCTATATGACTAATTGTAAACCCCTAGTCAGGTTTATGCAAACACAGATAGGTGCCTTTGTGTGCAAATACATTTGTTAGAGTGTGTGAAAGTAGTGTATATGCCATAAGACAGGTGCAGAAGGGCATGGCCGTGTTAGTTCATCAAACAAGTTTTACAAACCAAATTCACTTCAAAAACTTCAATCAAAATAGGTTAGCAAAAAAACAGTCATGAAATAATGCACGAAACCAAACAAATGATGAAGTGTTTACAAGCACAAAGTCAGAATATCAAACTCAACTTAAAAGATAGCAATAGATTTCAAGTTAAACAAGTCAATACCAAACATTTTAACATTTCAACACCAAACGACAAGCCCCTAAATCAATACATATTAAGTCGTGGCAGAGTAGAGTATGTCAAAATATGGATCAATACATGAATAACAAAAGTGTCAACACCTAAATACAACAAGCATCCATAATAGCAAGGTTGAACATAAAACAAAGCCATGATTTTAAGTATACAAGATGATCATACATTGATGATGACAGAAAAAGAAAACCAGTGCCATTAGTGAAAGCAACTTAGCAACAGTTAAACAAGCATTGATAGATAAGTTTACTTAACCATAAAAGACACGAGCATACCAGAAACACGGGTGGACTAAGACAATCATGCATCAAGATACACATCATTTTAATCAATCCAAATCATCTAACTTGACAATACAACATCAACATGAAACTTTACAAGCTTGCAGCTAGTTAATGGACACAACCAAATGCACAATCAACATGATGTTATCTCGAGCACAAAAACTTAAAACAAGAGCAGCATACATGTCTATCTCAGTGAAGCAAACAGAATCATCATACTTCAAGATATCAAGCCATGGACAGAACATACACAAAAGCACATTATAGACGAGTGAAAAACAATATAAAGCACATTATAACAGTTATGATTGAGATATGCTATGATGACATGAATGTTAAAAGGGGAAGTGTATTTACCAAGTGGAGTAATGTCCACTGCACCTTCAAGGAGATTGAATACTCTCCTTTCTGAACTAACAAAAAAGAAACTCCAAAGCAGCTCTTCTCCTCTTTTGCTCGTGAAAACTCAAAAACTCAGAAACTTTTAGAGTGCTTTGTGAAAATTGTTGGTGATTTGCACTGAGGCTGAACTCCTTTATATAGGCAGAGTGTTGGGTTGATGAGAGGCATATGGGCCGGGTCAAATCCTCAAGCAACTGGTGGGCATAAGCTGAATCTCCTAAGGTTTCCGTTTGAATTTCAAATTTAGTCCACTTCTGGGAGAGGAATCCGCTGCGACATTTCAGACGTGCAGGATTAAACTCATTACTTGGTGAATGGATTCAGAGCTCTCCCATTGAGGCTGTTGAGAGGGGTACCAAATGGAGTAAAGATTGGAGGTAGCGTGGACGTGTTCGCAGACGGAGCAGTCGTATGCTGGAAATGGCATGCCTTTTCTGAACCATTTCCTGCACAACACAATGACGAGCTTGAAGAGGAATGGATTTTTGAGATTCAAAATTGAAGAGCCCGCGCCAACGGTCTTGCAATTTGAATCGTTGGATGAATGGATTGATACACGATACAACTTGAGATTTCTCCCTTGTTTACAATTCTTCAGCAAGAACGAAAGGAGGAGGAAGAATTGGTTTCCTTTGGCACTTTGGACGCCACATGTCATGCTCTCAATGGTTGGAAGAAATGTTGAAAAGTCAACACAACCATACTCATTTCCTATTGGTCCTTGGTTATGAAAGATAAATCCAATGTTTGGTATCATTTTGTCACGATGGCTTATGGAAATGAAAATCCTTTCTTTAAATTAATTTTAACATGCTAAATGATAATAACTATTAGTAAAAATGTTAATTAAAAATAGTAAGCTAAATTAACTAATGCAAAAAAATAAAAAAAATAAAAAAAATAAAAAAAATAAAATAAAATGAGATTAATTATAAATTGATAAAGATAGGACAAGTAAAATATAAATAAAATTAAGAAACATATTGAAATTAAATTAGAAATAAAACAAATAAAATACTAAAATAAATACTAAATTAAAAATATAGAGAAAAATAAATAAAACATCAACTAGCAGAAAAAAATGAGGGTAAAATTTGGGGTGCAACAGTGTGGAATACAGTATTAACAGTGTATTATGAGGAAATGACAACATAATGTATTTTCGTACGAATGTGTAATAGAGCTATTGAGTAGTTGTTAAGGCTTAAATTAAGGAAGTGTAATCAAATATGGTTCATCCGTGAGAACTCTATTAGTATGATACGAAATGTGAAAGTAACACCTTGGTATTAAGAACAAGCGTAGTGGTAGCACCGTGGTCACAAGTGTACGTGATGGATTCTTATTCTTGAGACAAGTGTGAAGGAACGTACCTTGTGGAACAGTGAGCGATGTGTCCCAAGAAGTAAGATTGTGGTAAAACAACGAGAATCAAAACCGGATGGGGGAGTCCTTGGTGGTCTCCTTGATCCAACATAACTCAGAATGGGCTGAGTATCGGCAATCAAATGTGTAGGGATCGAACTTGCCATGGATGGTATGGCTTCAGAAACATGCGCTAAAACCTTTGGTCCCCCAGTCGAAGATCCTGGGGGTTGTTCTACGTTAATATTGGGCATAGTTTGAGGATTCAAACTATTTGGTTGAAGGTTCGAATTATTTGGCTGTTTTCCTCGTGTATCTTCTCCTTGGTCTATCTTCGTTAGTGGTGGCTACTTTACCACTTCTTAATAACATACAATGAAGTTTTCGACAGAGAAAGGATAATTAAACACAGAATTATAAATTTCTTGAAAACATAGAAAATTGTTTTCACAAATTACTTAGCGCTGTCCCACTGGGCGTGCCAATTTGTTTATAGTGAAGATTAGCAAACAACCTCAAGTTTACCAAATCTATAAGAAATTAGATAACTTGCAGGATCGACCATACAAAATCCTAAGACATGTGCTAAATAATTCAAAAGGATATTTGAAAAAGAATGAACACTTCGACAGTATTCACAATTTAGAAAAGGGTTACTTCGACAATACTAAAGGAAAAGTAATTCAGGGAAATGATTAAAAATGCATTGGAAAATAACTTGCAAAATTAAAAGATAAGAGGTAAATTTCTAGGCAAAGATTAACTAAATTGCATTGAATAAGAAAGGCGGTGCTACATAAAACGTACATTTCTCACAAACTCCTTTCTCTACACGCGGGTACTTTGAGTAATTGAGGAATTTGTACAAACTTGAACACACACAAATCCTAACACTAAGACTTGCTATCTATAATATTCGAAAATAACTACCCCTAACGGCCTACTGATTAGAGCGAGACAAATGGCATTCTGCATGTCTTCGTCCTTCAAATGTGCTCGACGTGTCTCCTTCCATCAAATGGATAAGAACGAAATTCCCCTCTTATTTGAATTTAAATTTGGAATAGAACGCCATCAACAAGGCTTCCGTCGAACCAAATTTCCAAATTGTTAGAAAATATTTCTAAGTCCATAAAATATGTCTCTCTTGCACAAGGATGATTTCGACTAGAATTTCTGGAAATACCATTCTAGTCAAAGTCTTCCAAAACTTCAAAAATTCCATTTCTTTGAATAATATTCTTAATGAAAAGTTAGGCGTCGAAATTAGGAGTTAACACCCCCATTCAAAACATTCCTTCTTGAGTCAAAGTAGAGGAGAGAAGGCTCGAGTCTTGCCACTTAAGTTTGGGATGAACCTCCTTAGGAAGTTGATCTTTCCTAGCAGAGACTGCAGTTCCTTCTTCGTTGATGGCGCTTTCGCCTCCATGATGGCCTTGGTTTTGTTTTGGTTGATTTCGATTCGTTTCTTATGGACCACAAAGCCTAGAAAATACCCAGCCTGCACACAAAAATCACACTCAAGAGGATTCATCTTTAGACCATGTTTCCTCATTCTTTCGAATGATTGTCGAAGATGGTCTATAAGACTTTTCCATAAAATAGACTTAACCACAATGTCATCAATATAAATTTGAATGAAAGTTTCAATAAAGTCATGAAATATAGAGTTAATTTCTCTTTGATAAGTTGCCCCAGCATTTCATAGGCCAAAAGGCATCACCACCCATTCGTAGGTGCCTAAGGCTCAGGGACATCGAAATGTCATTTTTGGCACATCTTCTTCAGCAATGAAGATCTCGTTGTATCCATAATACGTGTCGAGCATACTAAGATACTCATGTCCTGCAGTAGAATCGACTAACATCTCCACCACGGGCATTGGATATTCATCTTTTGGGGTTGCAGCGTTCAAATATGTGAAATCAATACAAACCCTCAAAGTGCCATTTTTCTTAATGAATGGTACAATGTTAGTAATCCATTCGTCATACCTGGTTGTACCGATAAATTTTCATTTAAGAAGCCTTTCGACTTCTTCCTTGATCTTCGACAGAACTTCAGGTGCAAAACGCCTTGGAGTCTGCTTGATTGGCTTCTTCCTAGGCTTTATAGGCAACTTCAGTTCGACCAGATCTCTGCTTAAACCAGGCATCTCATTGTAATCCCAAGAGAAGCAGTCCTTGAACTCCTTCAACAGTTGGATTACTTCGACCTTAAGTTCTGGGCTAATGTTGGCGCTGATGTATGTTGGCCTTTTTATTGCCCCCTCTCCCAAGTCAATCTCTTCTAGAGGGTCTTGCGCTAGCATATTTATATATTTTTCCAGCAGATCCTTTTCGAAACCCAAAGGCTCGTCATCAAAGATGGCGTCAATCCTCTGGCCTTGCACTTCATATCGATCCTTATAAGGTGGTTCAGGATCGAAGTTCTTACCAGGAATTTCCAAGTGCTCTTCATTCTTTTTAGCTTCGACAACCATGTACTTCACTTCAGCCTCTAGGGCCGCTTTTAATTTGTTTTCGGCTATGTAATCCGAAATCTTTTCCAATGTCTTTGACTTAGTCATCATTATTAAATTCACTTCCCCAACTAGTTGGTTGGATTCCTTCCGTTCCAAATCTGAAATCTTCTTCACCTACTACTTCCCTATCTCATTGGAAGCCATGGGTTAGGCGGAGGTAAAGGGAACAAAATGGTTTGTCAGTGGGCGTAAAGTCGAACCCTACAGGATTGCAAGGTGCAATGTGGGCCAGGTTCTTGTCGAAGTGCCTCCTGTCCACCTGATTGACTTCAGCCCTGTAATAGCTTTGGTCCACTTCTATATTCTTCATTATTCCATCGTTTTGCCAGATTAAAATGCGTTGATGTAGTGAAGAAGGGACTGTGCCAATGCCATGTATCCATTCTCGACCCAAAATTAGATTGTAGTTGGCCTTCGACGCTATGAACATAAACATAGTTGGCCTTGTAATTGTGCCAACTGTGAGGTCCACATAGATTACCCCCATTGTAGTACCCACCTTTCCCTCATAGTTCGATAGAACCATGTTATGAGGTTTAGTGTCAGTGTCATCTTTTCCTATTCTTTTTAACATTTAATGCGGCATCAAATTTACCGCCGCTTCTCCATCCACTAAGATTTTATTCACTCCAATGTTTTTTATGTTGGCCCTAATAAACAAAGGCTTCAAATAGTTCTTCATCGCCTCGTCAGGCCTTTTAAAAAAGGCGTTTTGTTCTTCCACACATCCATTATTGAGTATTTAATAACAAACTGGTCTGTGTCTGGCCATTTCCAACTCAGTTGCATCCTCAGGTTCTTCTATCTTCGTAACTTGGTCGTATTCCCTATGCAATACAAAAACCATGTTGCAAACGATATCCAATAAAGGCTCTGAACCTGTATCGAATTCATCTATTACCATATCATCTTTTAGTGCCTAGTCAGACTTCTCTCCCATAACCTCCTTTTGGGAAGCAAATAGTTTCCTCTATTTCCGTAGCTTGACAGTCTACTCGTCTTCCCAGGGTCTTGTCCCTCTCTATCCGATATTGGATCAACTTGAGGGGTACGTTACTGCTTGATTTAGCCTTTGCCTTCTCTCCAGCCTCTCTCTCAGCCTTTCTCCTTCTCTGTTGTCTCCTCCATTGAGACCTTGACATATGATTTTTTCCCTTATAGTTTTCAGAGTGATATCCCAACTGCTTTAAGGCTTGGAATTCCCTACGCTATGCTAGTGAGGAACCTCTTTTTACTTCAAAGTTTTGCCATTTCTTTTGGCCTTGCTCCTTTCTTTTGACAGGCTTCACCCACTTACCCCTAGGGCGTCACCAGTAGGCTTGAATATGGCTGGTTTGTTGACACGAAGTCCTTGTCCACCTTGCTCTTGCATCCTGGATCTTCCCATCTCGTCGATGGAAAAACGGTTATGAGTGTCTCTCTAGTTATTTATATTTTTGGCTAGTCGAACCCTCCATGTTTTCTGCAACCTTTCTATCGAACACTGAGCTGCACCTTGGGCACAACATCACTTCTGAGTTTTTCCTTTGGCACCTGTGAAGGAATTCGACCAGGCTTTCATTCTACTTGGGATAGACCACTTTGACATACTCCTCTTGCCCGAGGCTTTGTTCATCAACCTCCACTGCAGTCTCCTGGGTTAATTCAACCATGTTAACCTCTAAGTTGGAATCCTTAGTGATGTCCAAATCCTGTAACTTGACTCTAAGTCCCTCAGTGACCTCAGTTATTTTGTTAATCTGTATGAAACCCTCAATAGTTTCATTTGTTGTGATCATTTTACTGGAACCCTAAATGATTCCCTTTTTTAAGCCTTATTGACTCATCATCGAGCTAGAATCTCACAGATTCAATACCGGGAATTTTACAAGATTTGTTGTTTCCCAACAACACTGATCCACCAACTTGATCACATATTTCCTCAAACACTTCTTTGTTTAGATTCATGTGTTAAGTAATACCTGAATCCATAACCTACTCCTTGCTAGAGTCGCTGTTTGAAACCACCAGGACATCAAATGATTCATAATCATCTTGCATAATGGCTGCATTACGATTATCCTTTCCACCATGATTATTCAATCGATCAGGGCACACCTTTCTTGTGTGACCCTCCTACTTACAATGATAATACCTAATAGCTGGAGCATTACCATCATAAGAATTCTGTAGAACTTTACCCTTCTTCTTTTCAAACCACCATCTTTATTTGAGAATTTCCCCTTAACGAACAAACCTTCACCAATAGAAGATAGCTTGTGCTCCTTTCGTTTGTTCAAATCCTTATAGTACAAGGCTGATTGAAGTTCTTCAATGGTCAATGGATCTCTTCCTTACAAGAGAGTTTCTTTGAAGTGAGCATGAGATCTTGGTAAAGCACACAATTGCAGCAACGCTTGTTCTTCATCATCAATCTTGACCTCAATATTTTCAAGATCAAGAATCAACTTGTTAAACATATCGAGCTGCTCAACCAAGAATTTGTCTTCACTCATCTTGAACGTATACAAAGCTTACTTCAGGTAGAGATGTTTGACCAAGGATTTCTTCATTTACAAACACTCGAGTTTTCTCCACACACCTGCTGTCGTCTTCTCCTTCGAGACCTGCCGGAGAACCTTATCACCAAGGCTCAATATGATGACATTATGGGCTTTCTCGATCATCGTCGTCTTCTCCTTCTCTGTTAGGGCAGCATCTATCTTCTCTGATCCTTTCAACGATTCTAAAAAACCCTGCGGAACCAGTAGGGCTGACATCTTCAAGCGCCACAAACCAAAATCATTCACACCAGTGAATTTCTCAATCTCATACTTTGTTGACGACATCTTCTCCTCCACGCTCCACGCACCCATTTGTTGTGAATTGATTATGTCAAGAACAAATCCAAATATGAGAAAGAGTGTGTTTCTTGAACAAACACAAGAAACCTTATTAGGTTTTACAAAAGAGAAAAGAAGGAAGAAGAAGAATTGGAATTAGTTAAAACTGTTTTACTATTCACTTACTCAATAAGGGTTCAAAGATTACAAGTGAATATCAACAATTAACCTCTCCCAACAACTTGAGAGAACTAGTCTATTTATAGACCACTATACGCTTACTTAGGCTACAAGCTAATTTAACAATTGGGATTACAAGTAAGGCCTAATTTGACATGCTAACAATCCTAGCATTTCGACTACTGCTAGCTTGAGCATACTTAGACCACAACATACAAGATTAATATGTGAACAGACATCGACTACATGCTAAACCTTTGTCAAACCATGAAGCTATCCTTTTCGAGACTAGAGTTCGATCAAAAAACCACAATATCGTTTCACTATCATATCTCTGGTTGTTTATAACAAAATTTAATATAATTACTTTAAAAATCAAAATTCTTTATAAATAGTTTTCAAAATTAAAATAACACAATTCACCCCCTCGTCTTGTGCTTGGAGCCACTTGATCAACATATCAATGTCAATGTTACATTATCTTATCTAAAGGACCAAATGAACCAATTGAATCGATGTATCAACCACAATGACACAGGGGTGCTCAATGTTGAGTATTGTGGTCCACTAGTGAACCATGATGAGTGTGTTCAGTTCCCAGTATATAACTTCAAAATGATTCTAATATGAGAATTAATGTATTAATATTTGCTCAGTATAATGCCAATGGCCTGGTCAAGTTACATACTACGTACCTTGATCAGATATGTTTGGGAGATCTTCTCAAGTTTGATTTGTTCCATACATTGATGAAATTATGTATATTTGAGGTCGATGAAGTAGTAACTAGTTTGTCTTATCTATAATCTTATTTGGATTTAATTGATAGTTTTAAGGATTCACTAATTATTGTTGGTGTTTAGAATATAACAGGTTGAAGTTCATTTGATTTAATGGAGTTTTTTTTTTTATAATCTAACAAAATATATTAATTAGGGATACAAAGGGGTATCCCAACCCATATACAGCAATAGACCTACCAAAAATCAAGGCCTACAAAAAATCACCTGGGGAGTTTACCCAAGTGTAATAATTACAAAGAAATGAATTCTTATGCATCTTTCCTATCCACCACCAAGAGAAAGTAATAATACGACTCGAAATTGTATCTATGTCCCAAAACTCATCCCTAAATATAATGTTATTTCGGGACGCCCAAATACCCCAATAAATTATCAACCAAAGTCCCACAGCATTAGTGACTTGAAATTTCCTACTAACACACCCTGCCAACCAGCATGATAAATGATTCATCATAGATTCTACAAGGATATGTGGTATCCCTACCCAGCTACATACAAAATTCCATATCAGCAATGATTTTTGACAGTAAAAGAGAATGTGTTCCACCGTTTCTAGATGCAAGAAACAGAAGGGGCACGGCAAATCGTGACTATTAGTAATAATACCTCTACGATACAAGTTGTCTCGCGAAGATATTCTTTTGTGCAACATCCTCCAACCAAACACTTTCACTTTAAGAGGAGCTTGGGCAAGCCAATTAAGCTTGCAAGCAGCTTTAAATTCATCAGTAACACCTGAATCAGAGGCAGCCAGCTTAACCTGCAAATAGCTATACAAAGATGAAACAGAAAAAAGAAGATCCTCATTGAGTAGCCAAGAGATCTCGTCCGTCGCTTCAACAGACGGCTGGTAAACGGACAGGACACGGTATAGCCGTGACAGCTGCATTTGATTTTGCTGCGAGAGAGAATCAAAGTCTCCTATAATGTTCCACACCCACAAACCATTTACCCATATGCCATTATCCGCCACTGAACAACCCTTGTTTTCTACTAATAAGAATAACTCACTAAAATCTGCTGCGAGAATGTTACCACAAGCCCATCTCGATAGCCAAAATTGAGTTCTGTCGCCATTGCCTAGTTTATGTGAAATACAGCCAGAAATTGTATCCAATCAACAAAAAATGGAGACCTGTACCAAATCACGCCACCAAATAGATGCAGGAACTGAATATTTAAAACTCACGCCAGAATAAAATTCAAATGAATGGTTAGAATAACGAAACGCAATTAACTGCCTCCACAAAGTATCCCGACCAGCCAAGATTCTCCAAATCCATTTATACATCAAAGCATTATTGAAAATTTTGATATCTTTCACACCTAAACCTCCCACTTCCCTCTTTTTGCATACTGTTTTCCAAGCAATCCACGACACGCCCTTTTTGGAGACTAACCCATTCCACAAGAAATTCTTTTGAATAGAAGTGAGAATCCTGATAACTTTGGCTAGGAGTTTGTAAAATGACATATAATGTATCGGAAGATTTGCAAGGACAAAATTAATTAGAGTCACTCTACCACCCATCGACAAAAATCGAGCTTTCCAAGAACTCAATCTAGAACGGACTTTGTCTATTAATGGTTTCCAAAATGACACATTTCTATGATTACCACCAATTTGAATGCCAAGAAAATTAAAAGGGCAGGATGAGACAGCAATGAATCGTCTATACCAATACCAAAAAAGGAACTCTTGTTGAAGTTGATATCCAAACCAGAAACTAACTGAAACCCTTTAAGAATTGACTTTGCTGCCACTATATTCCTCCAAGATCCATCCCCTAAGATAACCGAGTCGTCAGCGTATTGCAAAAGGTGAAAATGCACATCAGGGCTGATTTTGAAACTAGAAAAAAACCGTTGACTATCGCTCTTCTCATAAGTACAGCTAAACCTTCAGCAGCAATCGTAAATAAAAGAGGGGCAAGAGGGTCCCCTTGTTTAAGGCCTCTATGCACTCCAAAATCATGGGTAGAACTACCGTTAACCAATACAGAAGCATAACTGTTAAATACGCCATATTCCATCCACGACATCCATTTTTGGCCGAACCCCATAATCTTCATGACATCCCTAAGATAATTCCACTCAATACAATCGTATGCTCTGGCGAAATCAACCTTCAGAAGCATGAGCTCTTTCTTGGAACGCTTAGCAAAGTCAATGACTTCATTAAGGACGAGGACGCCATCAACCAGGTTTCTACCTTCTATGAAAGCTGTTTGGGAGTTGGAAATGATGCCACCAATTTTTTCTTTGAGTCTGTTGGAAAGAATCTTGGATATAACTTTGTAAACTGAACTAATTAAAGATATAGGCCTGTAATCATCTAGAGACATAGGGTTGTCCAGTTTGGGAATGAGAACTATAAAAGAAGAAGCAAAAACTTTATGTAATTTCTCACCCTGGAAAAATTCTAGGATACAATTTGTGAAATCCTTTCCTACAATACTCCAACATCGTTTAAAGAATTCAAAATAGAAACCGTCAAGGCCTGGGCTGCGATCCCCAGCACACTCAAACACAATCCTTTTAACCTCTGCTTCATCCACATCAGCCTCTAAATCCACTCTATCTCCACTAGTCAGACTCCTGAAACCAGACTCACCAATAGATGGATAAGGTCTTGAAACCCTGCTGAATCTCTTAACAAAATGATCCTTGACAGCACCCTTGACCTTCATAACCTCTTCCACCAAAATACCATTGATACAGACTGATGAAATGGTATTCATATTAATACGATTCCTCAAGGCAGCATGAAAAAATTTAGTATTATCATCTCCATCAGTGTTCCATTTCAACCTAGATTTTTGTTTTAGAATACTCTCTTTAATCCTCAGAAATTTCCAAAGATCAACTTCTGCTTCATTCCTTTTTGAATATTCCTCAGTTGTTATGACCCCTCTATTTAGAACAAATAAGTCTCGATCCCGTTTATAACACCAACATCCGTCTTGATTTTGGTATCAACCCAACCAAATACGTTAATATTCCACCATCGAAGCCTTTGTCTAAGATTTTGCCACTTTCTAGCCAGAATAAAAGATGCCTTGCCAGCAACCTGAAACTCTTCCCATTCTTTTTTGATAAAAGGCATAAAATTTGAATGCTCAAACCAACATGACATAACTTTAAAAGGCTTGGGCCCCCAGTTTATGTTTTTTGCAGAAATCCACACCGGCCTATGGTCGGATACATCGCGTTCCCCTATCCTTTGATCAACCATATTCCATTCATTGAAAACTCCCTGTGTGACTATAAATCTTTCCGACCGGCTACAAACATTACCTTTCGGCTGAAACCAAGAGTATTTGGAACCCACAAGAGGCAGATCCACACAACCCATTGAGTTAATAAACTTAGAAAATTCCAGCATATATCTTGTATTTAGGGAAGTGTAACCAATTTGTTCAGCAGAGGACTTAATAGAATTAAAGTCCCCACCTAGTATCCATTCACCAGGCTCCAAGTTGTTTTTAAGATTAATGAGCTGAGACCACAAATTCCTCTTCTCTGAGATAGTGCAGGGAGAATAAACATTGAACATATAGCATTTCTTGCCTCTCCAAATGACTTGTAAACCTAAAAACCCCAAACCTCTATAACTGCATATAGGTTCCACAACTCCATCCTTCCAAATAGTCACTAAGCCACCAGATAATCCATTGGAAATATTTGCAGACCAACAACAAAATGAATCACCCCAAATACTGTGTAGAATTGAATCCGTCATTTCTGAACGTTTAGTTTCCTGTATAAAACACATTTCAGCTCCTACCTTACGAAGGACTTCTCTAATTTTCTGCCTCTTCAGAACACCTCCACACCCTCTTATGTTGTACGTAACTAAATTCATTTTCCACCTGTAGCAGCCCCCTCTTACCTTTCCTTGATTTCCTATCCGTCTTCTCAAGATTCCTCAAAATACTCTCAAAAACTTCATCATCTTCCTCCGCTTCAATACCAAGAGACTTAATAGAATCCCAAATCCTAGCAGGCAGGTTCTCCAATCTCTTCTTAATCCTAGAATTATTCTGAATGAAACCAGAATCCGAGATAGAATTGTCGACAGAATCAAATGCTTTTTCAGCCTGAGATAACGCCCTCTGCTCCTTAGAACCCCTAACATGACATGATTGATCCAAAGCAGACCTATGATAGTTACTCTCAGAGTGCAGCAAAGTTGCATAATAAGATGGACAAAAAGGAATCTTTAACTTCTAGTAAATGTCATCTATTACAATCTTTTTCTTCTTCTTTACTTGACATCCCCCCAGAATATCACCTGAAGGATTACCAAAACCAGCTGCATCCGGAATCACACGAGATATAGGAGAGACAGCTTGTCTAAACGCACCAACTTCTGGAGAACTCTCAACACTCTCAGAGGAACACGAGACATGAGTAGGATCAGAGCCAGAAGAATGACATATGTCACCAATTTCCCCTGCACAATCGCCTGCCAATACGCCTGATGTAGGTGTCCCAACATTAACATGAGGTAAAGACCTAGCTTGGAAAGGTGTGGGTTGATCTCTAACTTCCACAATAGTATCACCAACTTCCTCAGAAATCAGCCTATTTGATAATTCCTTTTCATCCTCATAGACTTGTGTCACGTAATCCTTAGCAAAGCCCCTAATTTCATGTTCCTCCCTCCCTTGCTTGTGAGACCCAGACGGCTTCAACTGAGAGCTGAAAACCTCAGAAGAATTTTCCCATAGCGCCCCAACACCCTCCAGGTCAGAGTCTGACTCGACAACATCTGAACTATCTTCGTCAAAGTACGAGATTTTGTTCCTATCTTGGTCACTCGCATAAGGACCAAACGAATCTTCAACCAATTTGATTCTATACATACTGTCATTCACATCTACATTAATAACTTCATTAAGAGACATAGCAAACTTTGTACGAATCAGGATTCTAGCTACGTCAAATCTCGAATGTTTCCTCGTATCTTCATCCATCTTAACAAAAGCTCCAGTGGTTCCAGCTAAAAATTTGAAAAAATTTTCTCCCCATACATGGCACGGCAGCCCAAAAATTTTAACCCAGGTGAGACTCTCCTGATCAACATCACAAGGGGACCACAGATGGACTTCAGAGAACCATTTAGATATCCATTTGTGCTCCTCTGAAATCAGCTTTTTAATGTCACCTGGATTATCTTCTTCAAGGAGGCATAGATTAGCCCCCATGGAGGTAATCTTAATGTTGAAGAATCCTTCCATTTGGAACGCTTCAGAAACCTCAGCCGCAGATCCGGGAATCTCCAGAGTCCCAGTATAGGCTTGCTTAAACTTTTCCAGTTCATCTTTGGCTACTTCAAAGCTTAAGTGAGCAAAGTTGGGCCTGTCCCCAAGGAGAACCTGCTTCGAATTATCTGCCTTCAAAGTGTGTCCACCTCTGGTCACTTGAACAAAAGAATCTTTAAAATCATACCTGTTACTTAAACCATGTTTGAGGGAAGGATCAACAGCTTGCTTCGTATACAGATTCCTTTTCTTAGAAATGAGAGCTTCACCATCAGCCTTAAAATCTCTTCGAAATCTCGGAAGATTAACAAATATCTTAGAGCCATTAAGTACAATGTTGTCAAGCTTAATGACAAGAAGATGTTCGTCTTCGACTCTTATGAATAGTGATTATGTTCATTGTGTTTGTTCATAGATTCCACAAATTTGGATTTTAAAATCTCAAAGATTAAAAAAAAACACTAAAATTCTAGAATAGGGAGGAATTTTTTGTCAAAACAAGAGAGATGTTTGTGAAAGATTTTAGAGCCTAGGAAAGAAATTTATATTTATACATATCCTTAAACTAAACAAAGGATTAGAAAGGAAAATATTAGAGACCGTGACGGGGTAACATCTATAATAGAGAATATGATGAAAAATAACTTTGATGATTTTGTCATGTTGAGAGAAGACTTGTAGATTCTATGATAAGGAGAATAAATCAAATGGGGAGAAATTAGAAAAAGAAGAAGACTTAGAAATTCCATAAAAAAAATTATTACGATCTTGAGATTAACGAGTTAGATAGAAGCATAATCCTAAATACAACATTATAACACAAATTGATTTATGTATTCAACCCGACTTAATAGGACAATTGTATACATGCTTAGACCCTTATAAAAGCTGGCTTACTTAGGACTAAGCATATTGGCATTGCTTTGGCCATCATAAGATTCAACATATTTTATAGTTTGACTATTAGTGAGACTAGACCTTAAAGTCTAATAAGTTTTAACAAATCTTAAATTGAAAATTTTCTCAATTTACCTCCTATACACTTATAAGTAAAAAATTCTATGAGAGACATGCTTTCGATAAACCTCTTGCTTTTTATGGGTTAATTAGACTTTAATGTTAAATAAAATTTAGCACACCTTAAAAATTAAAAACTTTCTCGATCTACCTACTATACACTAAAATCTATAAAAAATACTATCAGAGGCAAGCTTTAAAAATTGTCTAAAACTTAGTCTATGACATATAATAGACAAGTTTCTAGTTCCTTTTAATGATTTGTCTTTAATTTGAGTCAATAACCACTTAAATATTAATTAGTTTTTCAATAAGTGAATTGCAGTTACTTTTACATATAATTAAGCCCTGAAAGAGTATATTACATGAACATAAAATAGTTTATATATTAGAATAGGACTTTTAATCATTAATCATGAACCTTGTCACACAAGGCACAGTAAGTGCCCTTAGGGGTGCGTTCATGTTCATCAGATGCAGCTTTTATCTTCGCTTGTGTTGCATTGGGTTCTGATGCAGGTTTTTGTATGTCTCGTGGATGATCTGATTCAGGTTTTGGTTTGTCTTGTTGTGGATGATCTGATTCAGGTTTTGGTTTGTCTTGTTGTGGATGATCTGATTCAGGTTTTGGTTTGTCTTGTTGTGGATGATCTGGCGTAGTTTCACGTGCAGGTGGAAGAATGGAACCACCACTAGAAGGCGGCTCTACATGACCAACACGTGATTCCGTTGCGGCCTTTGATGTTGTGTTGTTTTCTTTGAACATTAACCTTAGGATTTTGACAGCAACAAGAGCCAAAACAGTAGCCGAAGGAACAAACACAACATCAGGTACCGCATTCATAAATTTCAACTGAGGCAGTGTTGTTTGTCCGGTTCTTTTAGCCACCATGGCCGCTGGTGGCGCAACTATTGCAGTGATTATCATAGATTCATCTACTTTGTTGAGATTCACGTTCTTATCCATTAAGTCTCTGAAAATCTTCTTTCTAGCTTCTTCATTAGATTCTTCCCAACGTTTGAAAATTTCCTGTATGATGGAAAATTTGTTTTTGCTAGTTTATGCACGATTTTTGAATGAAATTACTCTTTTACGCCAAAATTGTATCACTTAGTTTGAAAATCAATACCATAAATAATTTTCCTAATAGATTTATTTATCTAGCGAGACACCTTTAGCTGAGAATAAAGTTGAAAGAGCTAAAACGGACAAATTGTATAAGAAGATAACAAACCTTTACATCCTTATATGACGGGGCGTTATAATGCTTCCCCGGTACAGCCACGTTGATTGTACTGCATAAAACTTGATTCTTTGTTATGGTGAAAATATGATCAAATTATTGTGAGAATGCAAATTTTTTAGTGCGATTATTTTGGCTATCTATGTTATAGATGTGAACTATTAACTAGTTTTGTCCATGACTAATCCACGTTGAGGAACATGATTTAACATCTTCAGTGGTGTCTTTTCTAGCGAAATGGTGTCATTGGTATTTCTATGAAAATTTATTTTCAACTATCTTCTTTTCGTAAATATTAAAACGCAAGAAATTAAAAGGTGATTAAAATTCATTGGAATAACATGCATTCTTACTTGAATGTATCAAGAATAGCAACATGGAATCCTTCAAACTCCTTGATGTCCTTCTCAACAAATTGCTTATACAGTTTATTCATCGCCAAACTCAACACCTGGGAGGTTGAAAATCCTGTGATGCAAAATCATGATGATAATGCAGTAATTAGTACATAAATAATGAGTATTATGATAGGAAAACAAATCAAAGATTAACCTTTTCCTCTCATTAAACTTGTGTTCATCCCCATAATGCTTTGAATAGTTGTACAGTTTGTAGTTGAGCAAATATAGAAGGAGTCAACTGTGATGAGAAGGATAGGGTGCTGTGAAGGGTTAATTAATGGCATCTATAATTTTGCTGTTAAAGGAAAGAATATAATATATCATGATTCTTGGCATGGAATAGCTTGTAACTTAAGTAATATAGTTTGTTTTTAATAGTGTTTTCCTCTATCCTTCGAATCTTTTACTGTTTGTTAGTCTGATTCTTGGCATGGAATAGCTTGTAACTTAAGTAATATAGTTTGTTTGTTTTTAATAGCTCGAATTTCGTTTTACTAACTTGTTTGTTCCTCGCTAGTATTCTTTGTATGTGTTTGCTTTTTGTACAAATGTGTTTATGATACATTTTGCTATGATTTTGGCTAATACTTTTAAAGTGATATTTGCATATTTGCAATGATTGTATGTAATGAACGTGCATAGTTGCTATTGTCCATCTTATTGCAAAATTGTGTAGTTGTATGTAGTTGTTCATGTTTAACCTCTATGTAAGTTTGTGATCATGTGCATGTAAGATTTGTGCTTTGTCAATGCTTTTAGTGTATTTTTATTGTCTACTATCTGCGTGATAGCGTAGTAGTAAGTAACATATGTCTGATGATAAGTTATATATTATTGTATATGTGATGCACTCTTCTATGATTAATCAGAGTGTTTTCTTTGCTACGAAATATAATGTGAAATGTTGTATGTAATGTAGTTATACAAATGTGTGATAAGATGTACTATTGTAATATTTGAACTTGATATCGTGTGTAATATTAAGCTGTATTGTAATGCCTGCATATAGATTTGTATATTATTGTGTGCGTGTTGTATAGTTCACGTTCCTTATACTTTGGAGTGTATGGTAGTTATAGTGTTGCTAACATTGTAAGAGTGAAAAATATGTAAAATTTCAGGTGTCAATCGTTTGGTCTATTTGTTGTGAGTGAAAATATTAGACATAAGATCATGCCAATCGATTGGTTCTTCCCAGCAATCGATTGGCTCCCCTGTTTTCACTATAAAATAAGATTCATAACTCAGAATGAGACACAGTTGTATGAGTTGGAAAGTTAGCCCAATGATCTACTCCTTGGTGAAAAAAAATCATGCTTATATTTCAAATATCACTTGGTTGGTGATGTTATACTATCATGTATGTTTATGATTTGTTTCCTTGTTTACACCATAAAACGTGATTCGTAGTTCCGATTGATGTGAGATCGGATACATTGGAAATCGAGTCCAATATTCTACATGTTTATAAATAGAAATCATCTTTATGTTTCAATTATTGTTTGGATATTTGGTGAGTAATCTTTGTTCCGGAAGTCTTATTTGGTGAGGTTACATTTGTTTCGAAAGTCCTATTAGTAATGAACCATTATGTGTATCTTATGAACAAGACTATGACTTGCTTGCTTGTGTGTATGTATTAAATGATAAAAATCTTGATAACGGGTGAGGTTAAACCTAGGTTTGTAATTAGGTGAATGGACTAGTAAGAATAATCTAGGCTATGACAAATGTTCGAACGCGAAGGTACCTAGGTGCGTACAATGGACGAGTATTCGCTAGAATTGTAGCTTAGTCAGAAACTAATATGCTTTGTATGGAACATGGTTTAATGTTGTGAGACTTGGTGAATGTGATCACTTAGTGATTGACGAGTACAATCACGTTGTGATTGATGAGCTCGTCATGTATTCAGAAACAACCCCATTGTCGTGCCCGTCCCAAATAGCGATGCTTATGAAAAGTAAGAAATGAGATACATGCAGTTTTGCTTCGCATCAACCAAATAGGTTAGAGTCCCACAGAAGACGTGGACCTCAAAGAGGGTTAAAGTCTTAAATGAGGAAAAGGCTTGAAATGGGTTTGAGTCCCATATGGACAAAAGATTCTTGAAGTGGGCTTGAGTACCATGGAGAATCTGAAATCCACAAGAAATTTGAAGCATGATACAAAAATCTCTAACTCGTGTCGATAATCCTAGACGTAGGGGTGTCCGGAGAAAGATGCCTTGGTACGATTTCTGATTAATGACTTATTTGAGTTGGTGAACTCTAGTGTACATGTTTCCATAAAATGAGAAAATCCATTAGATACTTGAGTATTTCTCTATTGTGTAAGAGTACACATGTTGATGTTAAGAAAGCTTAAGGTGATGAATCGATTAGACACTATGTAGAGCTAAGTGAACCCATAAGATAGGAGAATTCACTGAGATTATTATCTCACCTCACTATTATTGTTGTTTTTCAGGTAGTTCTTTGAAGGTTAAAGGCAAGGACAAACTTGTCTAATGGTGTTTTGAAGACTTTTGTTATCGTGATCTTCCGCCGTGGATTATGTGCAAATATGTATATTGTACATAGATCTTAGTTTTTGATTAGGCATTCTTGTATATCATGTACCATAGGTGTATTTTTTTTTGGACATGTATATATATTGATGCCATTAGGAACTTGTGTTATATCAGTACCAGTTAACATTGCGTATAATGTATTTTTTAGATGTATATTATATGGGGTGTTACAAGCTCCAGTTCTCTTAATGCTTATTACTTTAAGACTTTGTCTTGGTGCTAAAGAATCATCGGATGTGAATTCGTTTATGACAGTAATCAAGGTGTGATTTCCATCTCACTAATTACCAAAGTATATATAATTAACAATTTTCCTTTCACGTACACGAGATAAGAAATATTCCAAGAAGCGATGAGTATTGTCATACCTCGAAAAATGATTGCACAACCTCGCGAAGTGCAATCGCACGCTCGCGGGATGGACTTTACAGAGTCGCCACTGATCTTTATTTATTCCTATAGAGGGAAAGAGAAAATATGCAATAAAACCTCTAAAAGAAAGACAAGGATATGGTCGTCACAACCAATATTAGGGTTCGGGAGTCGGTTATGCAAAGGGAAGACAAAAAAGGGGACCTAAAAAATGGGACCTAAAAAGGTTTTCTTTATTAGGGGGCATGACAAAATTTCGCAATCCTGCTCCTACATATCTCAAAAGAGAATTCAAGGCACACATAGTTATGGGTAGAAAAATGTTTTTTTGTTGGTCGATTTTAGCGAAATTCATCTTGTATTAATCGACGAAAAACATTATTTTACCCAAAACAGGTGAGGAGCACACGTTTGCATCACATAGAATGGATTTACGAATCATATTCACGAGAAAACACCACTTATCTCAACTCATACGATTATGGATGAAGCATGGCTTTACATCATCTTAAGACAAAATATCTTTCGTTTTTGAAAATGTTTTTGGTTATTCCAAAAGGAAAAAGAGTTTGAATGAGTGTGATGTGTTTTAGGGTTTGAAAGACGAGTATTTATGACTTGCAAGCTCTTACACCTTAGGTCTAATACTTGGTGTCATACCCCAAATTTTGACCACCAAGATTTCCCATCATTGTTCAAATCATCATCACAACATGGATGAACCATCATGCCTCATCAATCTCCTCAAAGATTGTTGAGTATTCACTACAATCAAGAATTAGGGTTTCAAGCCCTCTCAGAGCACTTAGACAAAGGATCAATCAAGAAATGACATGATCTTCAACTTGCCTAGCCCCTTAAACACCCACAAAGGATCAAGAGGACTCCCACATCAAGAATCAAGCACAAAGTTGCAACATTCCAAGTGGATCAAGCCTCAGGATCGCCAGTGTCACCAAATTAGGGTTTTGGTCGACTGAGGCCTCCAGATGAAAATTTCCATATGGACATGAGCCAATGCCTCAATATATGATCCTAAAAGCTCAAAAGGATCTCAAGAACCCATTCACAATGGCAAAATCACCTTGAGGATCCATCTATCAAAAAATCTGGAATTAGGGTTTTGACCTAATTCAACCCTTGAGTTAACTTGTGAAGTGAGGCATGGCTTGAAGCTTCAAAATGAACTTCAAAAGACCTCAAATACATCATATTGACATGTTTACAAGATTTGATTCACTCAAATAGCTCTAATCCTAAGCCACAAGAACTCAACATCATCTGATCACAAATTAGGGTTTCTGATGGAAAAAGTCAACCCTACTATAACGCCCTGTATAATATTTATCTAGAATAATACCATACAAGTGTTTTATTTGGTACTGACACCATCATAAGTGCCTAATGGCGTAATTCACATACTTGACCATTTCTAATACAAATAAAACCTATGGTACAAGACATGGAAACTAGCCAAAAATAAAAATCTAAGATCAATATACAATATCCTCAATTGTATACAACAAATACACAGCGGAAAAACTAAAGTTAAGCTTCTCTGGAAACATCCCAGCATAGCTCCACTTGTAAATCAAACTTGCAAATACCTCCTAAAAATAATCAACAATAGTGGGGTGAGATACATCAAATCTCAGTGAGTTCCCTATCTTATGGATTCTCTCGGCTTTATAGGGTTCTAGCCAAATCCTAACTCAAGTCAAGGGGAAGGGAAATGACTTTCAGTATATATTCTCACAATTTCACAATCTCACACTATATGGAAACACGTTATTGAGCCCGTTAGTAAAAAATATTCACTTATCGTTAACCTTTTCAAGGCATCCCCTTTCTCCCGCCCTCTTCTACGTCTAGAAGTAGGAACGAGTCATGGACCCTCGTAGATTTCTTGGCATACGAAATGGATTCGGAAATAAGGGACACATTATCACCTTAAATCGTCACTTCACACGGCCCGTACACCGTCACGAGTCTCTTTACCATATAGGCTCCATTCGTACTGTAACATTGGGAATCAAACCTACCAAGAAATCGTGCATTCATTACCGAGGAGCTCGTTACTCATGAAATGGCACATAATGGACTAATGGTTACAATTTCGTGATTGCACATACAACCATAATTGTATTAAAAAATTCTAGGCCACATTAGCCTTTAGGCCTCTTTTGCCTTTATCAAATAAACATAATAATTACACGTGTTCCATACTAGTGTTTCACTCATTTCAATACCATTCGGTAACGGACACACGCCTCGGCCTTTTTTGTACGAGCGTTGTCATTAAGTTATTCATCAATTTTCTAGCTCATTACTAGGTTCCAATATCTTAAACTATGCCATTTATTTTGGGGTAAAGTTTCCTCACTCTTTCTATTTCATATTTTAACATGCATTTATTTTCAATCAGGTTTGACATCAATATTAGGCAAAGCATATTACAATTGCACATTGTGAATTACATATAATAATTCAATCATAAGTCATACAAAATCATATTACAATTGTATCATAGAATCACATATAATGATTCATCACATAAAAACGTCACTTTCGGGTTCCCTCTGATTTATTTAATCGGGTATCGAAATCAATATTTCTCACTCTTATCCCGTAGGATATTTTCACAGCTTTCTAACGGCTATTACTATGCCTCGATCGGACTTATGATCCAAAAGATATGGATTTCCAACATATCACATACCATTGTTATCATTCAAATGCCACTAATTAATTAATCCCAAGAACGTCTCGATACAAGTTATGGATCAAAATTTATGGATTTTTAAAGAAACATAATTATTTGAAAACACCCAGGAGCGCCCGGCGGTACAAATTTTCGCCCGACGGTACCCCTTCGCCTCTACTTAGCCCGGCGAAGCAGCGGCGTCAATCCCACATCCAAAACTCAAAAGTTATAGAAGCGTTTTATGCTACGCCTCTCTACTTTCGCCTGGCGCAAGCCCGCGTCGCCCGGCGCTCTGCACCAGAAGCAGAATTTTCTGCTGCGTTTCTTAGGGTTCCAAGGCTCCAAAATTCATCTTTTCCATATCCAATCCTTTCCAAACATCAAAACAAGTATCATCAATTGATCACATGCATTTTACGACTACACTACGCAATTTATATCGATTTTTGTCCGTTAGATTTCATTGATTTATCCGTTTAATCATTTTCTCTCAAAACTAATCTAAGTTCAAATCATAGATATCGAGAACTTAGAGTCTCTAACTAGAACCCACCTAGTAATCGAAGAGGAGTTTGAAGAAGATGATGAATAGATGAAGAGATGATGAAGATCCAAGCTCTTCCTTCTTTTGCATTTTCTTCTTTCTCTTCTTTCTCTCTTTCTCCTTCTCTTTTCCTTTTCTTCTTCTTACTACCTTTTTCGCTTCTTTCTCTTATATATATATATATATATATATATATATGTAATCCTTATTATATAATATAATCCAACGAGGTAAAATATCTCCAATTGATATTTTGTCGTCCTAACCTAATTGATCAATTATCAGAGTTATCTTAAAATACTCTCTTGAACTAATAAATATCAATTTGTCTTTTTAATAAAATAATTGATCTCTTCTGATATCCGATTGAGTACTTAAATAATACGTGGTATTACACTCTCCCCCCTTAAATTAAAATTCACCCCCGAATTTCCTCTACTCAACAATAACCACAACTTGCATCACTGTCTTAGATCCACACTTAACTTTTCTTCCGTTCAAATTCGGACGTAATCAATTCCAACTTAATTTCACAGACCAAAATCCGTATTTTCACAATTTATCAGACTTCGTGTCCTTAGTCATACTCTTCTACTAATTCACAACACAAAACCATAATACCTTATCTTCATTTAGGACAACAACCACTCCTCAAATCTTCATGATGTAATTCAGTGATTTCTTTCCTTTATACAATTCCCGACAGCTATCCTTTCATAAATCCTTTAACATTCGAACCTCTTCATAACTAGTCAACGACTTCTTTACCAGTTCCATCTGGTCTAATACTAAACATTGTAACCATTACATCCGATATTTCATCTCTTTCATGTCACACCAAAAAGTAACACGTTTAGAATGAGATCCTCTCATTTCCATACTTATAAGCAACAATTTCAAATCCTTATCATTCTGACCAACTATTTCATCTATCAACTTCTAATGCGTAACCCAAATTCTAACAGTGGAACACCACGAATTCTTAAGCACTACCAATTAGTTAACTGTCCACAGAGAAACACACTTATCCACTGGGGTCCTTATCAACAAACGGTACAAAAAACTTACTGACGTCCTAAGGTAGAACAATTTACTCGCCAACACACAATATTATAACATCGGTCCAACACTCTCTAGACGATAAAGACACAGGAGTTAAACTGCTACAACCATAACGTACACAACTCCAAATCCATTCCAAACATGGAATAAATCATCTAAAGTAGATTAACAACTTACTCAAGGTTCCTTGTTGATTCGAGATCTCAACCCAAAATGATGTAACACCAACACAGAACTTCAATCATATACAAGTCACCACTTATCAAAACTTAACCCACTCAAGGTACAATTGTGCGTTTTCATACCACTCACCAATTCACAAATAACACTCCACCTATACTCACACTTTCGAAGGCCATGCCATGTTTCTCAATTGAATCCACTTTTCTCAATCATTATGTTCCATAAACGATCCAAGTTATCTGCTTGACTTCAGAAAGTCCAATTCTTACTCATACTTGGAAAGCTAACTTTCAAATTTCCTTCTTCTGGGTAAAACACAACTGCACACAACTGGTACCCCTCTCACAAACTAAATTTAGCCTTGAACTCACAGAAGATAACAATTACCAACTCTGACCAACCGCTCATACCTTACTAATACCATAATTACACACTGAAATATTCCTTGCAAAAACGATACTTCGTGAGTATTTTCCAACTTCGTCCTTAAAACTCTCAATGGTAATATACCTAAGACCTTCTCATACTCAACATAGTTCACAAGATTATTTCCCTAAGTCAACTCTCTTGTCGTCTGAACAAATAGTCCACTATGTAACACCCTTCCAAAAGTTACGATTTCAAAACACAAATCCGTCTTTTTTTTTACTTGCAATTCCGTTTTCCATTCGCACCATACTCTCCACTCGAAGCAACATGAGCTAATCGATTAACCATCTGAGCTAATCGGTTAACTCCTCAAAATTCAGTGCAAAGCACCATCCTTGCACGTGTTAATCGGTTAACCCCATTGTGTTAATCGGTTAACACTGCTGAAGAATAAAAAAAATAGTTTCTTCTTAATTCAAAGCCATCCCCACTCAAACCATCAATCTGATTTATTCTAACTTGAAATATCATTCTCAAATCGCGGCTTCTTAACTTATATTTCATTCACTAACCATGATCCACTCAAGGTAAAACCGACAAAGTCGACGACACATTCCAACCAAGTAACAAGGCAAAATTCCAAATTCTGACGCGGTCACACTACAAAACTTCAGCGGGATAGTTCATTTCTGCTCAAACAACTACACTAGTGGGAAGTCAATAATGACGACATTCTAGGGTTTTGCCATAACTCATGCTTAGTTCGTCCATAAACAAAACCCAACACACAACCATTATACGGTACCACAAAGTTGATGGACATCTCATAACAAGCATACCACCTTATTCTCTCACTTGAACTCCTTGGTGAGAAATAAAACAACAACGTCCTTGGTCAACCAAAAGGTAGATTCCGAATATTCCGATTATTCCCAAATACAGAAGTCTCTCTATACCTGAAAATAAATCGGGGCAATGCATCCTCTTGAAGAACCTTTCTATCACTTCACACACATGAACCTAGATTTCTTACCCTTCTTTATCCATTACATATCCCACTTACACCAAATTACTTAATGGAAGATTCACAACCGACAATTCTCGTCAACTATTTACAAAACTCTTCTGGTATAAACCGTTCCATGATTTACACTTAGTCTGTAATAAGTCCTTATTTGCTTCTCGTTGTTTTACCAGTATCTTACTTCTTAAAATACAATATTCACTGTTCCACAAAGTACATCCCTTCACACTTGTCTCAAGAATAAGAATCTGTCACGTACACTTGTGACCACGGTGCTACCACTACGCATTTCTTAATACCAAGGTGTAACTTCCTCAGTTCAGCTCGTACTACTAGGGTTCATGGGGGTGAATCATCTTTGATTACACTTCCTAAATTTTAGCTTTTACAACAACTTAATAACTCTGTTGCACATTCGTCCAAAATACGTTCCGTTGTCAATTCCTCATAACACACCGTTAATACCATTTCCCACACTACATTTACTTCGCTCTCCATTGTAATCCTCTTATGTCCAAATATAAAATCATCATACTAAAATTTCCTTGAGTCCAAGATACTTACTCTGGTTCTTAATACAAACTCTTCCTGTCCGTATCACTACACTTTCTGTTACTAAATAAATTCCAAACTTTCTCCGACACAATACCTCATACTGTTCCTTGGGTAATTTAACATCTCGAAATTGGTCTCTCACCGAATACCGAAAAATCCCGATGTACTATCTTGAACTTAATCTCTCTACATAACTGAATAAACGCAATCCATCACCCACTCTTTGTCTGACACATACTTGTCTCATTTGAAGCATGTAAACACATCCTTGTGTTCCTTCTCACACTTCTCTACCACTTTAGGTTCCTATAAAAGTCGAACGTCCTTAACTCTTCAGTTTTAGCCAGTTGGAAGACATTGCTCTGAACACATTCCTTAAGGTACTCTCGTCCATTCAAGACACTATAGCGACCCTAGAAATTGAAGCACCAATACTTATCTCACTTTCGGACCTTACGCCACGCGTTCCACAAAAGAACTTTTCTTTTCCATAGAATGAGATTACTTGAATTCCTTATCTGTACTAGTGGCCAATCCATCTCTATTAGTGATTTTACATATTCCTCAATACATTAATTAATCGTCCAATAGAGATCCTTAACTTTCAGGCTCCAAACTTCCAAAGGATTTGCTTAAACCACACATTACTCTCGAAGTCCATATTATCCAAAGCACAACGTCTACTAAGATCTCAACTGAGCTGACCAAAACTCTTCACTACTAACTCTTGGCTTGAGCATTCCCTCACAACACAAGTTCCGACAACACTTCGGAGTCCTCATGGTCTCTCAACCATGATTCTACCTATCACATACATATCATTAGGTTGTTCAGGCCCAACACTACCTAGTATGATATTAAGATTCATGATGGCAAGACACACTTAAGAGGCAGGAATAGATTTACTTATGATGTTTCAAGGCTAGGTCGAGGACTCGACCTGCTCTGATACCAACTGTAACTCCCTGTATAATATTTATCTAAAATAGTACCATACAAGTTTTTTATTTGGTACTGACACCATCATAAGTGCCTAATGGCGTAATTCACATACTTGACCATTTCTACTACAAATACAACCTATGGTACAAGACATGGAAACTAGCCAAAAATAAAAATCTAAGATCAATATACAATATCCTCAATTGTATACAACAAATACACAACAGAAAAACTAAAGCTAAGCTTCTCTGGAAACATCCCAGCATAGCTCCACTTGTAAATCAAACCTGTAAATACCTCCTGAAAATAATCAACAATAGTGGGGTGAGATACATCAAATCTCAGTGAGTTCCCTATCTTATGGATTCTCTCGGCTTTACAGGGTTCTAGCCAAATCCTAACTCAAGTCAAGGGGAAGGGAAATGACTTTGAGTATATATTCTTACAATTTCACAATCTCACACTATATGGAAACACTTTATTGAGCCCGTTACTCAAATATATTCACTTATCGTTAACCTTGTCAAGGCTTCCCCTTTCTCCCGCCCTCTTCTACGTCTAGTAGTAGGAACGAGTCATGGACCCTCGTATATTTCTTGGCATACGAAATGGATTCGGAAATAAGGGACACATTATCACCTTAAATCGTCACTTCACACGACCCGTACAGCGTCACAAGTCTCACTACCATACAGGCTCCATTCATACTATAAAATTGGGAATCAAACCTACCAAGAAATCGTGCATTCATTACAGAGGAGCTCGTTACTCATGGAATAATGGTTACGATTTCATGATTTCACATACAAACATAATTGTATTCAACAATTCTAGGCCACATTAGCCATTAGGCCTCTTTTGCCTTTCTCAAATAAACATAATAATTACACGTGTTCCATACTAGTGTTTCACTCATTTCAATACCATTCGGTAACAGACACACGCCTCGGCCTCTTTTGCAAGAGCGTTATCATTAAGTTATTCATCAATTTCCTAGCTCATGACTAGGTTCCAATATCTTAAACTATGCCATTTGTTTTGGGGTAAAGTTTCCTCACTCTTTCTATTTCATATTTTAACATGCATTTATTTTCAATCAGGTTTGACATCAATATTAGGCAAAGCATATTACAATTGCACATTGTGAATTACATATAATAATTCAATCATAAGTCATACAAAAGCATATTACAATTGTATCATAGAATCACATATAATGATTCATCACATAAAAACATCACTTTCGGGTTCCCTCAAATTTATTTAATCGGGTATCGAAATCAATATTTCTCACTCTTATCCCGTAGGATATTTTCACAGCTTTCCAACGGCTATTACTATGCCTCGATCAGACTTATCATCCAAAAGATATGGATTTCCAACATATCACATAACATTGTTATCATTCAAATGCCACTAATTAATTAATCCCGCCTCATTGTGGCTTTCTAACGGCACCAAGAACGTCTCGGTCCGAGTTACGAATCAAAAGTTATGGATTTTTAAAGAAACATAAATATTTGAAAACTCTCAGGATCGTCCGGCGGTACAAATTTTCGCCCGGCAGTACCCCTTCGCCTCTACTTTGCCCGCGAAGCAGCGGCGTCAATCCCACATCCAAAACTCAAAAGTTACAAAAGCGTTCTATGTTACGCCTCTCCACTTTCTCCCGACGCAAGCCCGCATCTCCCGACGCTCTAAGCGCCGCCCGGCGCTCTGGACCTGTAGTAGAATTTTCTGCTGCGTTTCTTAGGGTTCCGAGGCTCCAAAATTCATCTTTTCCATACCAATCATTTCCAAACATCAAAACAAGTATCATCAATTTATCACATGCATTTTACGACTACATTACGCAATTTATATCGATTTTTGTCCGTTAGATTTCATTGATTTATCCGTTTAATCATTTTCTCTCAAAACTAACCTAAATTCAAATCATAGATATCGAGAACTTAGAGTCTCTAACTAGAACCCACCTGGTAATCGAAGAGGAGTTTGAAGAAGATGATGAATCGATGAAGAGATGATGAAGATCCAAGCTCTTCCTTCTTTTCCATTTTCTTCTTTCTCTTCGTTGTCTCTTTCTCCTTCTCTTTTCCTTTTCTTCTTCTTACTATCTTTTTCTCTTCTTTCTCTTATATATATATATATATATATAATCCAACGGGGTAAAATATCTCCAATCGATATTTTGTCGTCCCAACCCAATTGATCAATTATCAGAGTTACCTTAAAATACTCTCTTGAACTAATAAATATCAATTTGTCTTTTTAATAAAATAATTGACCTCTTCTGATATCCGATTGAGTACTTAAATAATACGGGGTATTACACCTACCCTTGATTGTTGACCTACCCTTGATCTCAAACCTTGGGGAGGGGTCCAAGACATTCCTAAATACCCTTGGAGGTCATCCATGAAGTTTAATTGGGCCCAAGGATTGATTTCACAAAAGGATCGCAAATTCAAAATTTCATCTGCTGAAAAAGTCAACTGTAAAAAAATCCAAGTTTGACTTTTTGGATTTTTGGTCAACCAAGGTTCCTTAACCCTAAACCAATGTTAATATGTGATTTGAATCATCATTCATCAAGAAAAATCAAAGAAAGTGAGTTAACTTGTAAAAGGGGTAACCATAAAAAAACTTAGAATTTTTGTAAGTTATGGAACCAAGTGGCTAGGATACCAACTTCCAAGGACCATAACTTGAGATCCAAGCAACCATTTTGGGTTATCCAAAGCTGGATTTATAGGTCTTGCTACACTCTACAAAATCTTCAACTACATCAAACTCCAATTCCTCATGGATTTTAAGTTATGGAGTGATCAAAATGTCTAAAAACATGAAAATGACATTTTTCCAACACTTTGTGAAGTTTTCACTAAGTCAGAATCTGCCTTACTTTTTCAAAAATGTAGGGACATTTTTCACCTTGATCCAAGTCAAACCAGGTCTAGGGGTGAACATTAAAGTTAAAGTATGCCAAGAGGGCTTTCCAACAAGTACTAGATCATCTCCAAATTCAATTTTAGCAGGGAGATACAGCCCTTGAAACATGGAATTGTCATACCCAAGATCGACATAATGCGCCTAGAAAGGCCCGCTTACATCTTCACGATTGAAGCAGTCATAGACGACCAACCTTGGTATCACGATATCAAATGTTTCCTTCAGAAACAAGAGTACCCACCTGGGACATCCCGAAAAGACAGAAAAACCCTCATGAGATTGGCAGGCAGTTTCTTCCTGAGCGCAGATACACTCTATAAGAGAAATATCAACATGGTCTTGCTCCGATGTGTAGACAGACCAGAGGTAAACATGCTGATGAAAGAAATTCACGAAGGATCCTTTGGCACTCATGCCAACAGACACACAATGGCTAGAAAAGTTCTGAGAGCCGGGTACTATTGGTTGACAATGGAATCCGATTGCTACAAGTACATGATGAGGTGTCACAAGTGTCAGATATACTCGAACAAGATCCATGTACCGCCAACGCATCTCAAAGTTCTCTCTTCCCCGTGGCCTTTTTCCATACGGGGAATCGATATGATCGGCATGATCGAACCCAAGGCTTCAAATGGACATTGGTTCATCCTGGTAGCCATTGATTACTTGACCAAGTGGGTCGAAACAGCATCATACGCCAATGTAACCCGACAAGTGGTGGTCCGCTTTATCAAAAATAATCTCATGTGCCGTTACGGTGTTCCAATACAGATCATTACTGATAATGGATCAGACTTGAACAACAAGATGATGAAGGAGTTGTGTGCTGAGTTCAAGATCGAACACCATAACTCATCTCCCTGCCGACCCAAGATGAACAGAGCGGTAGAAGCAGCTAACAAGAACATCAAGAAGATCGTTCAAAAGATGGTTGTAACCTACAAAGACTGGCACGAGATGCTACCCTTTGCTCTTCATGGTTATCGCACGTCTGTCTGCACTTCAACAGGGGCAACCCCTTTCTCTCTAGTATATGGCATGGAGGCAGTGCTTCCCATAGAAGTAGAGATCCCATCAATCCGGACATTGATGAAAGCTAAGCTAACAGAGGCTGAATGGTGTCAAATTCGGCACGACGAACTGAATCTGATCGAAGAAAAGCGAATAACGGCTTTATGCCATGGTCAATTGTATCAGCAAAGGATGAAGAAGGCGTCTGACAAAAAGATCCGACCTCGCGTCTTCAGGAAAGGAGACCTTGTGCTCAAGAAGATACAATCATTTCTCACTGATTCCTGGGGCAAGTGGACTCTGAATTATGACCGCCCTTATGTGGTCAAGAAAGCTTTCTCAGGCGGTGTCTTGAGCCTCGCAACCATGGACGGAGAGGAATTTGCCTACCCCACAAATGTTTAGGTAGTCATGAAATACTTCTCCTAAACAAAAAAAAGAAAGAAAAAAAACGTCTCGGGGATTGAAAACCCAAAAGGGCGGTCCAAGCAAAAATTAGAGACATAATAAAAAAAATCACCCCAGTGGATTGGAAATCTCAAAGTACAATCCAGGCAAAAATTAGGGATTAATGGCAAGTAACTACGTCCAACAAAGGGGAAAATCCCTTAGCAGCGGGCATGCCATTCGTCAGGAAAACTCCAGTCAAGGTCATCTTCGACGGAAGCTCAGGATGTCCAGAATTCAAAGTTGGTAGAAGGATATCGGTCGTTATGTTTCAAAGTAGCCCCTTTTCCCTTAAATTTTCATTTTCTAACTTTGTAAATCTTTTATGGAATCACGCGCTTGGCTGATTTCCATCCTATTAATAAAATTTTAGCCCTAGTGCTTTTGTTTGCAATTCTTATTTGTTTTAGCTTTACAGAACGACATTTTGACATGATTAACGATTCTTGAAATAAAGCAAAAAATGAATTTACTTGTCAAACTTTTTCTGCTTTTGAAATAATGATGGCAATTCTTTTGACTATTGAACATCGAAAGAACATCGATCGCTTCTCCAAAGGTGATTGAGCTTCAAAGTGCAGAATCAAAGTACTCATTCTAAGCCAGTGCGCCTGAATGAAGGATCAACTGCGTTAGATGCGAATATTCCGTCCGATATCCCCGACCGAGTTCTTATCTTCTAAGCCCGACCAACGGTTTTCCCCACAGGGACTATCTCTCATAAGCAAGGCATAATTGCTATCTTGAGCAAATGGTATTTCTTCGTCCCCTGCAGTAGCCAAGTATCTAGTCGTGTTCATCTATTCATCTGTATGTCGCGTAAGTTTTGTCAGCATAAACATACATACATCATGCATAATTGATTCACATACATATTGATATTCCCTCACTATCACTCGGGTTAGTCTTATCCCCAAGTGATAAAAGTCCTCTTATCAATCGAGTTGTCAGTTCTTTCCTCGTCACGAAATGTTTTGTCTGAACAATCTCACCTCTAGTTTATTTCTGGAATGGGGACAACCCTTGACCACTTTGATAACTTGAACCTCTGAAAGACAAGAAGACCTTCGATAAATGTCACTTTTCACCATTGAAGTTGATATCTTTGCTTTTCCGGATTAAGGAAAATCCCCAGAGAAAGCCACTTTATCAAAGATTCGGAAATACAACAGTTTTCTCCAGAGAATTGGCTGACGAAAAGGTCATCAGCACCTCAAAATTGGATTACATCACATGGCGTTTCTCTAAGAAGATCTCAAGGAAAAGTATGATGTAATATCCCCAAGCAAGAAACAGTCTCTCAAGAGACTCGTTTTCCCAAGTAGAGTCGGCAAATGGCGTCTCAAATAGAGAAGTTTGTACACCTCTATAGTGCAGAGGAATGGGTTTCCCCAGCAAGTCTGATATCAAAACTCTTTCCCATCAAATGGTATCTCCCCAGGAAAATCCAGCGAGAAGTTTGAGGAAGACCGCTACAAGTAGCGTCTCTTGTCAAGAAAGTTTATTGACAAAAGAAACTAAGACCAGTTCCTTGGATGAAGACCAGGATCGAGGGGAAGTTTATGTCAGAAACTTAGACCAGCTCCGTGGCTGAAGACCAAGATCGAGGGGAAGTTTATTGACAAAAGAAACTGAGACCAGATCCTTGGGTAGAAACCAGGATCGATGGGAAGTTTATTTCAGAAACTTAGACTAGTTCCTTAGCTAAAGACCAGGATTGAAGGGAAGTTTCACCCTTTTCTAAGAATTATTGCTTAGCAAAAGAAGATGGATGAGCAAACTGCCATTCATAATCACCATCAAAATTTCGGGTATTCCGATATTTAATCCTCTTGCACCCCGAATGCCCGAATACCTTCGTCATTCACACCTTCGGGTCCAAGTAGATTAAATAGGTGCATCTGTCATACCCCAAATTTTGACCACCAAGATTTCCCATCATTGTGCAAGTCATCATCACAATATGGGTGTACCTTCATGCCTCATCAATCTCTTCAAAGATGGTTGAGCATTCACCACAATCAAGAATTAGGGTTTCAAGCCCTCTTAGAGCACTTAGACAAAGGATCAATCAAGAAATGACATGATCTTCAACTTTTCTAACCTCTCAAACACCTATAAGGGATCAAAAGGACTCCCACATCAAGAATCAAGCACAAAGTTGAAACATTCCAAGTGGATCAAGCCTCAAGATCGCCAGTGTCACCAAATTAGGGTTTGGTCGACCAAGGCCTCCAGATGAAAAGTTTCCTCTGGGCATGAGCCAATGCTTCAAAGCACAACCTAAGATACTCCAAGAGACCTCATGGACCCAATCATCAAGTCAATTTAACCTCAGGGGAAGCATTCATCAAAAAATCAGGAATTAGGGTTTCTTGACCTAATTCACCCCTAAGTTGACTTTTGGGACAAAACATGAGCCAAGATCTCAAGACATGATTTGAGGGTCCCCAATGCACTACATTGATCCATTTGCAATAATGGATTGATCCAAGAAGCTTGATCCACAAGTTTCATTTTCATCAGGACCACAATTAGGGTTTCGAGGAAAGAGTCAACTTTACCTTTGACTTTTGACCAAGACATGCTCCCAAACCTTGGGACATGATTCAATACACCCTATAACACCTATGGAATATGTCCATTAGGTTTGATTTAGGTCAAGGACTTGATTTCACCAAGGATCGCATAGTTTGGATTTCATCCGATAAAAAGTCAACTGTGCATAAAATCAAGTTTGACTTTTTGGAATTTTTCACAATTATGGTTCCTTGACCCTAAAAAAATGTTAATTTGTGATTTGAATCATCATTCATCAAGAAAAATCAAAGAAAGTTGAAATTCTGGTATCAGATATGTGATGTTAAGTGAGATGTCACAACATCAATATCTACTATATGAACAAGACAATAAAAGTAACAACACTTGAAAGTAATAAATAAACACAGAAAATTGTTCACCCAGTTCGGTTTAACAACCTACGTCTGGGGGCTACCAAGCCAGGAAGGAAGTCCACTATTAGTAGTATCAATTCATAGACTCTACATCCAACATACCAATTGACAATCTACTCACTTAATCACTACCCAATGACACTTCTATCTAAGACACTCTCAGATATGAGACACCTCTCACTCCCCCTCATTCACAGCAGTGATAACAACTAACAATAATGAAAGTAGAAGACCCACTTCAACGACAATACTTGATCTTGCTTAAAAGCTTCAACCAAGAACAAACACCCGTGCTTAAAAGCTTAGAGTGGACAAATTACAACTCAACTAAATAATCCAATTCAAACATTAGAACAGATGAAAGAATGGCTCACAATACACAGACGAAAACACAAACCCTAATAGTTGACACTCAGTACACACTCTCTTGTCTTCGTATCTTCCAAGTAGGGTTGATACTTCTTTAAATAGAAACAGATTCTTGGGCTTGGGCTCTATGAAAAACTCAGATTTGATGCACAATAAAACCAGATTTTACCTTCAAATCTTTTCGCCCTAAATGGAAAAACAAACGATTGCATCTGAATAAATCTTCTCTAAGAATTTCGCCTGCAATTTCTCAAACAGACTCTCTCAAAACATAACAATTAACACGCAGCCCTAAAACAAATAGCAGGCTGAGCATGATGTTCTGTCAACAGATGTTAAGACATCAGTCTTGACATCATGCACAAAAACTTCAAAACCAAATAACACACCACATGCAGAATGTTAGAAGCACATGTTAATACATCTGACATGACATCCTGAACAAACACATTATTTTACCAAAATTGCAGCCAATACCAGAACTAACAAACTCCCCCTTTGACTAATTTTGGCTAAAACAATATCAGCACACATCAGTGATACCTGCAGCAGAACCACACCATAACCCTAACATTCAGCAGGACCAATCAAAACTCAAACTCCCCCTCAAGCCAAGGAACCACACAAACCAAGCAGAAACTCTCCCAGAAAATCAGAAAACCACAACTACAACTCTTAACTAGGCAACAATCTCTCCCCCTTTTTAGCCACAATTGGACAAACGAACACTATGAGCAGCAAGCCCAATGTTCTGACACTTAGTCAAACATTGTCAAATACCAAGAAAAACTGTTGTCAAATACCAAGGAGTGACACATTACTCAACAGAGAGAGGTGCACAGACACTAAACAACTTTGACTGACCAGGCGATACAAACAAGGGTTTCCATTTGAATGTATAAAACAACTACACCAACCTGCTTCTCACTACATCCAAACAGAGAAGGAAACATGAGTTAGTCCTCCAAGACAGTTGAAACACACAAGGGCCAGTTGAAGCAAGACCGGAAGAACAAAAGCACACAACCAAAGGAGATGAAGTCAAAAGAAATGACCATATGTGGATCCTCTACAAGAGCAACAAGGACAGGAAAAACAACTGAAGCAAAGATGAAGACCAACAAGAAGCATATGAAGATCGGGTTAATTTCATTAACTCAGGTGGTTGGAATGAATAGCTGTGTTGCACCCCAAATTTTACCCTCAGATTCGTTTGATCATCGTCATATCATTTTTAATCGGCCATCTTTGTCTTTTTTTTAGTTAAAGTTTTCATTAATCATTAATCATGCTCTCTTTTAGTTATTTTTACCATCCTTTTTAGATTCATTTCTATTACTTTTAAATTTATCTAGGTTTGATTTTAATCTAATTTCAATTTAAAATTTTTCATATATATAGTTTATTATAATTTTAATTTGTTTGTAATTTATTTTAATTTTAGCTTAGCTTGTTTCCATAATCTAATTTCAATTAGTTCTTTTTTTATTTATCCAGATTAATTTCAATTGCTGTTATTTTTTTAATATTGTTTATTGTTAATTTTAACTTTATTTTAATCGTTAATTTTAGTTTAGATTTTTTTTATTAGATTTTAACTTTAATTTAAACTAATTAATTTTGGTTAACAGTTTTGTGTAAAAAAATATTTTTTGTATATTCTCTTTTCTCTTTTTCTGTGAACTGCCACATAAGCTGAGAAAGAATTCATTTAATTTTTATTCATTGTTTTATAACAAAATTTTAAAAAAGAAAAAACAACGTGATTATTTCAATCCGTTTGATTTCTGCTATCTCAAAAACCAGTCCTGCTATCTGCACATCCCACTACTCACTACAAAAAAATTTCACCAATTTGGCACTACACTCCAAGACGAACCGAAAGCAAACTACACCAACAAGCAAAGAGGTGAATTGAAAAGGACCTCTCAACCTTTTTTTTCTTCTGGTCTCCCACTTCAAAATGGCTCGCACCATACACCAAAGGTAACTTAAAAAGGACTCCCTCCGAAGAACCACGAGGACAAGAGAACAATAACTTTTATCTCATCTTCAAACTCCACCACACCATCCAACCTTTCCCTCTATAACTCACCCTGTTCCACCCTTTCAATCTCCATCGGCCATCCCTTTTTCTTCAACCAACATCCTCTCTGTTTCGCACCTGTCCGCACATCATCTTCCTTGCTCAACCTTAATAGCTTCAATCCTCAACACCTTCCGTCCTCATCCAACATCAAACACCCTCAAAACACAACAACCTTCTTCTACAAAACAACCACAACACCCAATCTCGAAACCCCTTTCAACACATAACACAAAGATTGAAATGAGATGAAAAGAAGGTGATTTCAACAATACATCAACAACCACTAACCCAAATCGAGCGAGAAACTCCGTCGCGTAGCAATTAAGACCAATTTCGAAGAAAAGTCGCAGATCTGCGGACGTTGTTCTTCTGTTCGGCATATCCATCATGATTCGTTCAATGAGTGAGAGATACGGAGACACTGAGAAGGTTGAATAACTCGATCTGATGTTGTTGTCGTAGCCATCGAATCGTGTTCATCTGTTTTCGCCGTTTTTTTTGTTGTTGTTTCGACCTAAGTTTCTTTATGTGAATGTGGATGATGAATCGTTACTTTTTCTTTTTTTAGAAACACTGATGGCGGTGGGGGTCTCATAAGACCTATGATTCATTCCCATTCTTTTTGTTTTTTTCTCCACCCGTGTTTGTGTTTCTTCCAGCAGCAGTTAATGGGCTTTGAAGCCCGTATGCACATGATCTTTTTCTCCACTTCATACATCACCAGATGTCTATACGCACCCCCTGTGGGTTTTCTTTCAATTATTTTATTTTTTTAGAGTATTCAATATTTATTTTTGAAATAGTGGTTAGATTTCATGATTTTTTACTTACATTTCGCTTTTTATTTTTTGTTGTTTTTGACTTTAAGGGCCTATGATATTAAAAAGCCACGATTTTTATTGATTTACTTTACTAAAAAAATCGTGATGACTATGAGGCCGTTTTTGTTTATTTTATCGGTCAATGAAAATCTAATTAAAAAGGTATTCGATTTATCGATCTAAAATCCTTATTTAGATGAGACCGACTTTATTTTCACTTTGAGCCCATTTTCTTTATTTTTTTTGGGCCGATGATATCACAAAAATCATGACTTAGTCGATTTATTCAAATTACTAAAAGTCTTGATAAATATGAGGCCGTTTTATTTTATTTTTTAGCTCGTTGGTCAATGAAAGTCAAACATCAAGATTATCATTTTTCGATAAAATCTTGATTAAGACGAGACCGACTTTATTCTCACTTCATATCGCATCTATTTTTTTATCTTCATTTTTATTTTTGATCGATGAAGTTCTTTGTTCACGAACATTAATTGTCGAGGTGATCAACCTTCATTATTTCAAATCTGTAGTAAGTAATCTCGAGATTACTTTCTATACTTTGGGATCGTGATCGGTTACCTTCGACTAATCAAGGAAAGTTTGTGATTTAAGACGAGGTCTTTACCTTTTCTTTTCGTGTGGCACGATTGTATCGGAGAATGGTTATCAATATCATTTCTCCATCGTGTCTTAACACAAAGATTGAATTGTGCTTCCTCCTATAGTGTGGTCTTCCTCATAGACCGTGCTACGATGGTTTAACACTATATTTGACCCGATTGACCGATCCAATAAGTTAATCATTAACCACTGACTTTACTTTCTGTCAATATTATCTTGATTTTATTATTATTCTTGTTCATATTATCACTGTTCATATTTATATCTTATTTTTATTGTACATTTTATTTACTCATACATTCTTTAAAACACACTAATAAATATCGAAACCTTAAAAAACTCAATGACCGGACTGTGGTTACCATCTCGAGTTTTCGGACTGAGGACTTAGATTTAGGACCCTTTTCCCTATGCTCTTGGAGTGGAGGTTTTGACTCTTGATCTTGGCTTGCCAGTGGCCCATCAGTGGGAAGTGTTTATGCACTATTCTAGTTAGATCTTTCTATCTCTTGCTATTTACATTGAAGCACTCATTTACTTTTGCTTGATGTCTGCTTTTCTTGATACTTATATATATGTTTGCTTGACATTGTTTCTTAGCATGTTAGCATGATAAACATGATACTATGTGGTTACCATCATTCTTTGATTTATTATCATTTGATTTTGTTGTTTTTATTATTACCATGTTCATATTACTTTGTTCATACTATCTTGATTATACTTTTGTTCATATTCATACTGTATATATCATATTCATGCTTGATTCTTGACCCTCCTTCCAAAGGAAAGTTCCTACTTTGACTCCTAAGTCCATAAACTACTCCTGTTTCATCCTTGGCCTCATAAGAGACGTGTCCTTCATAGTTTATTAATGGGATAGAGTTATCGGAACTCTATGTGATTCTCACTATAATGAGAACTCACTTTCCCTTTACTCAGACTTACAGAGTTATCATGAACTCTGTGTGATTCTCACTATCATGAGAACTAACTCCCCCTTCATAACGTAGACTTAGAGAGTTATCGTGGACTCTACATGAGCTCATGCTCATTCCCTTTGGAATGTTGTCCATAGCCAATAATTCCTTTTCTTTCACCCTTAGTTAGGTGAACTACGGTTGCTCTGATTCTTTAGTCAGATACGTAGGCACAAGATGCGACGTCTTGGAGAGCAAACTTTGTACATAACCTTAGATCTTTACCTTAGTACATATATTCTTTTAGCAAGCAAACATAAAATAACACAAACCAAACAAGAGGTTCCCGTAGAGTACTACAGATACTTAGGGTGCTAATACCTTCCCTTTGTATAACCAACCCCCAAACCTTAGATCTCCCCCTTTTAGGTTTTTAAACGATCTTGAACCTTTCCTTTGGATAAATCAAAGTCGGTTGTAAAAGAAAAATGATGCAAGTTAAATCATAACTTGTTAACCGATTTTCGCCGCAACAGAAATGGCGACTTCACTTGAGACCTTTATTTTTTAGGGTTAAGCCCATCTTGCTTTATTTGTGTTATTTATGTTTTTGCTTGCCTATACTTGTACATATTTGTATATCTGTATATATCTGTCTGCTTGGGATTTTCTGTGTGCCGGGTACCATTATTGAGTGGTGAGATAAGTCCTAACCCGGACTTGAGAATACACATTTGATTAGGAACCGTGGATATAGTCAAGGAAACTTTGAGGAAGTTGAATTTCAAAAGAGTTGACTTGAGATTCCACACCCAGTTGAGGCCCTCTCGGAGTTGGTATATGTTGAACGAGCAATCGTGAAAGCGTTGCCACTTCGATCTTGGTGCCGGGGATACTGAGGACCGTAGTTACCCTTACCCCCACATGGCCTATTTTAGACGTAGTTCGGTGACCATGAGGGAGTCTATTTCTAAAATGGTTGTCACACGATACTACACTCAGACGAGATTCTCTTGAGAATATTATTGATTACCAATTAATTGGGAAATCGATAATATCCAAAAGATGGATTGTCGACTCTGGGAACTTTTTAGAACCCTGTTCTGCAGATGAAAACCCATATTACATACCTTTTGGGATGGGTAGACCATGGCTCCATGCTTGTGATCTTAAAACCTAGGCCCTCTCTTGTTTGTGTGTGCATATCTGTGAATATCTGTATATATGTGTTTGTGTATACTTTCCTCCATTCATGAGACCCTAAATTTAGGACTTGTGTGTTGTTGTGTGTACATATATCCACGTTTTTTTGTGTGCCCGTGATTTATGCATTGCATACATCTCATCGTATCCATCAATGATTTCAAGGAGCTTAGACGTTCTTTCCTTTGCGAAGATCCTCAGACATCCTGGTTTTTAAAACAAAACTCTTCAGCTTTCAAAAGTTTGCAGCTTGCCTTTGAGTTCCTTGAAACCATTTGGCTTGCATTAGCACTGCATGGGCATTTGCATTGCATTTGCATTTCTCAGCCTTGAGTCCCGTCCGTCCTTTGTCTGTAACCCAGCTGGTTTCCTGAAGCCCTCATTGGACTTGAAGTAGCTTTTGAAGCTGTCTTTTCCAGACTCGCCAGGGTATTGACGCTAACGCCGTTGTGACTACCATACTGGGGCACAGAGGCATTTAACTGAAGACTGCAAGGTACTCAGGAACAAGGTTCAGGCCCTGCTTAACTCCGAGATGATCTCATTCACGCCTCAAGGCGTTCAAATCAGCAAACTGTCACCTAGTCAGGCAGGTTTATCAGACTCCGAGAGGGAAGAAATTTCCGAGAGTATATGTGAAGATGATTCTCAGACGGATCTCGACAATCAACTTTGAGGATGACTATCTCAGCTTGGCAGATCAAGAAGGAATTTCTAGTCCCCTGAAGTTGACCATCTTTTGGCTGTTTCAGCATTTTTGTTGTATTTTCTTTGCATGTTTGAATCTATTTTTGCTTATAAGCATTGTTGTACTTTCAAATTGGAAAGATTAATGAAATGTTTGTGCATCTTTTGATTAAGTCCATTCGTTTCACTCATTTACTTCTGTGTTCATAAAAACAAAAAAAAAACAAACAAAAAACAGACAATTTTTTTTCTGTCCTTCAAACTATCATTCAAGCAAAGATTGGGGAGGATGACGAACATATTATCCGTATTTGTTGTGGTATGCTTTCGATTAAACCTTGCCGAGGATGTAAGGCATTGTTTCAATTCCTAAACACTGGAGAAATAAGGAAGATAATCCCTCGTTAACCCCTTCGAGCCTAGAAGTAGGAGTTTTCTTTCTTTACACAAAAAACCCTTAAATCTCAACCTTGGGGCAGGGTAGTTTTCAGTTTAACTTGGTTATGCATTCGAATGCAAGCGCTTCATGCAGGACACCAGTCAGCTCTCTCAAATCAAATGAGTTAGCATTTGTACAAGTCGTTCCTCTAAACAACAAATAAGGAAGGATCGTTGAAAAATCCTTAATCAAAGAATAAGCCGAGTCCCTTTCAAGGCAAAAGCCAAGAAAGATGGGAAGCCCAAAACTTTGCGTTATACAAAAAGAACTTGTACAACAGCCAAAAAGGAGTTTTCAAAACCTCAATCAAATACAAGTAGAGGTATCATAACCTCAACCAAATCAAAAGTAGAGGTATCATAACTTCAACCAAAAAGAAGAGGTCTCAAAATCTCAATGAAAACAAAAGGAGACCTCAAAACCTCAAAACCTCAAAGGATGACCAAATTTTGCAAGGGAGTAATGACTATCCAAGGTGTCTGAATCATCAACTATCATCAACTCAGGAACTTGAATGCATAGCTTAGGTTAACTGAGCGTAGGACTAGAGTTCATCACGAAGATTGGGGTGGGACAAACAAACTTTGAGCCTTTATCTTTTGTTTCGTAAACCGTGAACCAGGCCACGTTACAACCCTTAAAAGACCTAATTGAGGTAAGGTTGTTTTGAAAGCATACAACAACAAGGTTGATTAACCTGACTCCTAGTGATCTTTGCTAATTGTGTGTGTTCATCACTTCGTCTGTCATTCTGTAAATGACCAGATCCACTTTGTTTTTTATTGTTTAATCATTCCACTGTGTGTGTTTTCATTAATAAAATTTGTTTTCAAAAGCTTGCATGAATTTTCGCATTGAAATTTCCAATTTTAAATGAACAATACTTGTTTGCAAAATAATTCAATATCAAGGAATCCCGGCAAATGCAGACAGCTAGGGAATTTGATTTGATAAAGGAAGCTCAATCAGGGGCAACCAAGTGCGAAGAATTTGCCAGTCCACCGTCCTAATAGCCAAGAATCAGGGGCATAACTCTTCAAGGTTCAGAATATTGGGGCAAGCCTTCTTGAGGTCGTTTTATGACAAGTTTGGACTCCAATGACCCATCAACAGGGGCAAGTTTGTTCCCCAGTTGTTTCTACCACAATTTAAAGGACTTTGTATTGCGAATGCAGTTGAACTGGGGCAGTTATGTCAAGACTCATGGATCTTTTCAAGAGTTTGAAGATATTGAAGCATTTGGTATGCCAATTCTTCTGTAAAATCCTTTTGATGACTTATCCTCACAAGACCAGTTAATCAGAAGCAGTCAAGTCGAGATTCTGCAAACCTCTAAAAAACAACTAGTCTGGGGCATCTCCTTCATAGATCAACTTGACAGGGGCAAGTTTGTTCCCCAGTTGTCAACAACCAGTCCGAAGCACAAGTTCAAGGACTTTATTGTGCAGACGCTGTTAATCTTAGGATCTGTACACTCCGTGATGAGTATAAACTATCAGACAGCCTCCTCTTAGGCTTTTTATAAGGATTCTCCCATGCGGAGTTAGTCAGTCAACAGATAGCCTCCTCTTAGGCTTTGTATAATGATTTCCCCAAGTGGAATCCAGCCTCCTCTTAGGCTTTGTATAATGATTTTCCACAGCGGAACCCAATTAACCTCTTAGCTTCAATCTTGGGCTTCGATCAAGACTCACAACTAGCTCAAGAACTTTGTCGTACGAAGCAGTCAATCAGGGGCAGTTATGTCGAGATTCGGTAAATCTCTCCAAGAGTTAGAAGACATTGAAACGCCTTGTGTACCAATTCTTCTGTAAAATCCTCTTGATGTATTCTTCTGACAGACCATGTACTCTGGGGCAGATAAGTTATGCAGAACTACTCAGCTCTTGCCAGCTCCCCAGTAAGTTGTCTCTTCAGCTAATCTTGGCACCTCCCAATGGATCTCTTCTCTCCAGTGAAGAAATCAAACTCATGATGGTGATCGTAGTGAAGTCAAGATGCTTTATCAAGTGGAGTACTTTTTACCCAGAGAAGGACATAACCTTGAAGTAAAGCTACTTCACCCCCAGAGATGGTCCAACTTTTTGAGTTTGGCTGGGTATCCTTGTCGAGATGTTTATTTCATCTCCAGTCTCGCTTCTTATCTGTTTTGTCAGCATAAACATAAGCATGGCATAAGCACTCATATGCATAGCATATTAGCATTTTTGCTACATGTTTATGGTGTTTACCCGTTTCGTTCACTTTGGCGTTTGTCTCCCCAAGTGACTGGGTTTGTCTTTTCTCTCCAATAGAGTTTTCAGCCCTAGGCATAAAGTTCCCATTCTTTTTGAATTCCCCACAGAGTTCAAGCCTTGTGGATGATGGTTGCTTCAGTTATCTTTTTCCACATTTGGATAAGATAAATCCCCAGTTGAGTTCATTCCTCAATTGAAGTCTTGTTTGGCCGTTTCTTTCTAGCTTGTTCCTAGATTGAACTTTGGTCCCCGACAAGTGCAGTTCCTGAACTCACTTTTGAGCGTGCATTTATTTTGCACTATGTCTCACAGGAAGAATCTTTTTACAGATCCCCCATTGAAGACAAAATTATTTCTCCAACAGTGTTGAAATACCAATATCTTTTTGGAAGTTATGCTCAACCACAAGTTGCAATCACTTTGAGAAGCTTGTTTCGCTATCATTATCTCTACAACGATAAGTGGTCATCTCCCTCCAAGAATCTTATCCGTCTTTGGTTTGAATCGAGTCACCTTAGGCTTTTATTTCAGTTTGTTCCTGTTTGAATCGTGTCAAACTTGAAACCAAAGTCCAATTATCATTGGTACCGTCTTTGGTTTGAATCGAGTCACCTTAGGCTTTTATTTCACTTTGTTCCTATTTGAATCGTGTCAAACTTGAACCCAAAGTCCAATTATCGTTGGCACCGTCTTTGGTTTGAATCGAGTCACCTTAGGCTTTTATTTCAGTTTGTTCCTGTTTGAATCGTGTTAAACTTGAACCCAAAGTCCAATTATCGTTGGCACCGTCTTTGGTTTGAATCAAGTCACCTTAGGCTTTTATTTCAGTTTGTTCTTGCTTGAATCGTGTCAAGCTTGAACCTAAAGTCCAATTATCGTTGGCACCGTCTTTGGTTTGAATCGAGTCACCTTAGGCTTTTATTTCAGTTTGTTCCTGCTTGAATCGTGTCAAGCTTGAACCCAAAGTCCAATTATCGTTGGCACCATCTTTAGTTTGAATCGAGTCACCTTAGGCTTTTATTTCAGTTTATTCCTGTTTGAATCGTGTCAAACTTGAACCCAAATTCTAATTATCGTTGGCACCGTCTTTGGTTTGAATCGAGTCACCTTAGGCTTTTATTTCAGTTTGTTCATGTTTTAATCGTGCCAAACTTGAACCCAAAGTCCAATTATCGTTGGCACCGTCTTTCGTTTGAATCGAGTCACCTTAGGCTTTTATTTCAGTTTGTTCCTGTTTGAATCGTGTCAAACTTGAACCCAAAGTCCAATTATCGCTGGCACCGTATTTGGTTTGAATCGAGTCACCTTAGGCTTTTATTTCAGTTTGTTCCTGCTTGAATCGTGTCAAGCTTGAACCCAAAGTCCAATTATCGTTGGCACCATCTTTAGTTTGAATCGAGTCACCTTAGGCTTTTATTTCAGTTTATTCCTGTTTGAATCGTGTCAAACTTGAACCCAAAGTCCAATTATCGCTGGCACCGTATTTGGTTTGAATCGAGTCACCTTAGGCTTTTATTTCAGTTTGTTCCTGCTTGAATCGTGTCTAGCTTGAACCTAAAGTCCAATCATCGTTGGCGCCGTCTTTGTTTGAATTGAGTCAAACATGGCCTTAACTTCAATCTGTTGCTGTAAAACGATCTTGTTTGAATCGAGTTAAACCTGAACCTAACCTTCTGGTTATTGTGGACCATTCTTCGTTTGAATCGAGTCAAACATTGTTTAAACTCCAGGTTATCATGAACCAGTTGCTTGAACCCTTTTAAAAGTCCAGCTCATACTGGTATTCTTCATAAACAGAATCATATTGTTATCTCAACCAGCTTTGGTACATATTGATTCATTAACCTCATTCACAGTTAAAAGGTCCAGTCACCTTTCATCATCTGACACAAAGTTTACCTCTGTCTTTTTTGGTTTTTTCTTGAAGATCCCGTTTGAACTCTTCAATACAATAAATCCCCAGGAAATCTTTTGTGGATGTCTATCCTTTATTTCAGACTGATCCCCAATGGTGATCATGTTTTCTTTCTGGTTCCATGCCCATTAAGAATGTGTCTTTCTTTCCCCAGTATCGTCCGGTCATGTGAACCCGTCGTTCTTCTCCCTGGATCTTTTCCTAGTGGAGAATACCTTTCTGGTTCTCATCTCCAGTAAGGATCTGTAGGGTTTCCCTCAATGTTTCTATCCCCTGTGTTTCCTTTGAGTCTCCTCAGTGAGTCCTTTGTTTGTTTGTTAGCCTGTATCCCCAATGGGGTTTCCTCATGGATACTGACCTTCATCCTTCCCCGGTGTTGCTCACCTGTGGTTTGCTTTCGTTGTTGTCTGCATTTTTTTGCATCTATCATGGCATCATACCATCATGCTAGTAGTTCAGGGCATGTCCGCATCTTAGACTAGTTCAGTCCATATCATTGCATATCGGCGTATCTAAGGGCAAAATTTTCGGTTATCTATATTTAAATATCTTTCACCTTAATTTCCATTTCTCATGTCACCCGGTGAAGATATTTAAATAGGGGCAATTGTTGCACCCCAAATTTTACCCTCAGATTCGTTTGATCATCGTCATATCATTTTTAATCGGCCATCTTTGTCTTTTTTTTAGTTAAACTTTTCATTAATCATTAATCATGCTCTCTTTTAGTTATTTTTACCATCCTTTTTAGATTCATTTCTATTACTTTTAAATTTATCTAGGTTTGACTTTAATCTAATTTCAATTTAAAATTTTTCATTTATATAGTTTATTATAATTTTAATTTGTTTGTAATTTATTTTAATTTTAGCTTAGCTTGTTTCCATAATCTAATTTCAATTAGTTCTTTTTTTATTTATCCAGATTAATTTCAATTGCTGTTATTTTTTAATATAGTTTATTGTTAATTTTAACTTTATTTTAATCGTTAATTTTAGTTTAGATTTTTTTATTAGATTTTAACTTTAATTTAAACTAATTAATTTTGGTTAACAGTTTTGTGTAAAAAAATCTTTTTTATATATTCTCTTTTCTCTTTTTCTGTGAACTGCCACATAAGCTGAGAAAGAATTCATTTAATTTTTATTCATTTTTTTATAACAAAATTTTAAAAAAGAAAAAACAACGTGACTATTTCAATCTGTTTGATTTCTGCTATCTCAAAAACCAGTCCTGCTATCTGCACATCCCACTACTCACTGCAAAATTTTTTCACCAATTTGGCACTACACTCCAAGACGAACCGAAAGCAACCTACACCAACAAGCAAAGAGGTGAATTGAAAAGGACCTCTCAACCTTTTTTTTCTTCTGGTCTCCCACTTCAAAATGGCTCGCACCATACACCAAAGGTAACTTAAAAAGGACTCCCTCCACAGAACCACGAGGACAAGAGAACAATAACTTTTATCTCATCTTCAAACTCCACCATACCATCCAACCTTTCCCTCTATAACTCACCCTGTTCCGCCCTTTCAATCTCCATCGGCCATCCCTTTTTCTTCAACCAACATCCTCTCTGTTTCGCACCTGTCCGCACATCATCTTCCTTGCTCAACCTTAATAGCTTCGATCCTCAACACCTTCCGTCCTCATCCAACATCAAACACCCTCAAAATACAACAACCTTCTTCTGCAAAACAACCACAACACCCAATCTCGAAACCCCTTTCAACACAGAACACAAAGATTGAAATGAGATGAAAAGAAGGTGATTTCAACAATACATCAACAACCACTAACCCAAATCGAGCGAGAAACTCCTTCGCGTAGCAATTAAGTCCGATTTCGAAGAAAAGTCGCAGATCTGCGGGCGTTGTTCTTCTGTTCGGCGTATCCATCATGATTCGTTCAATGAGTGAGAGATACGGAGACACTGAGAAGGTTGAATAACTCGATCTGATGTTGTTGTCGTAGCCATCGAATCGTGTTCATCTGTTTTCGCCGTTTTTTTTGTTGTTGTTTCGACCTAAGTTTCTTTATGTGAATGTGGATGATGAATCGTTACTTTTTCTTTTTTTAGAAACACTGATGGCGGTGGGGGTCTCATAAGACCTATGATTCATTCCCATTCTTTTTGTTTTTTTCTCCACCCGTGTTTGTGTTTCTTCCAACAATAGTTAATGGGCTTTGAAGCCCATATGCACATGATCTTTTTCTCCACTTCATACATCACCAGATGTCTATACGCACCCCCTGAGGGTTTTCTTTCAATTATTTTATTTTTTTAGAGTATTCAATATTTATTTTTGAAATAGTGGTTAGATTTCATGATTTTTGACTTACATTTCGCTTTTTATTTTTTGTTGTTTTTGACTTTAAGGGCCTATGATATTAAAAAGCCACGATTTTTATTGATTTACTTTACTAAAAAAATCGTGATGACTATGAGGCCGTTTTTGTTTATTTTATCGGTCAATGAAAATATAATTAAAAAGGTATTCGATTTATCGATCTAAAATCCTTATTTAGATGAGACCGGCTTTATTTTCACTTTGAGCCAATTTTCTTTATTTTTTTTGGGCCGATGATATCACAAAAATCATGACTTAGTCGATTTATTCAAATTACTAAAAGTCTTGATAAATATGAGGTCGTTTTATTTTATTTTTTAGCTCGTTGGTCAATGAAATTCAAACATCAAGATTATCATTTTTCTATTAAATCTTGATTAAGACGAGACCGACTTTATTCTCACTTCATATCGCATCTATTTTTTTATCTTCATTTTTATTTTTGATCGATGAAGTTCTTTGTTCACGAACGTTAATTGTCGAGGTGATCAACCTTCATTATTTCAAATCTGTAGTAAGTAATCTCGAGATTACTTTCTATACTTTGGGATCGTGATAGGTTACCTTCGACTAATCAACGAAAGTTTATGATTTAAGACGAGGTCTTTACCTTTTCTTTTCGTGTGGCACGATTGTATCGGAGAATGGTTATCAATATCATTTCTCCATCGTGTCTTAACACAAAGATTGAATAGTGCTTCCTCCTATAGTGTGGTCTTCCTCATAGACCGTGCTACGATGGTTTAGCACTACATTGAACCCAATTCATTGATCCAATAAGTTAATCATTAACCACTGACTTTACTTTCTGTCAATATTATCTTGATTTTATTATTATTTTTGTTCATATTATCACTGTTCATATTTATATCTTATTTTTATTGTACATTTTACTTACTCATACATTCTTTAAAACACACTAATAAATATCGAAACCTTAAAAAACTCAATGACCGGACTGTGGTTACCATCTCGAGTTTTGGGAGTGAGGACTTAGATTTAGGACCCTTTGCCCTATGCTCTTGGAGTGGAGGTTTTGACTCTTGATCTTTGCTTGCCAGTGGCCCATCAGTGGGAAGTGTTTATGCATTATTCTGGTTAGATCTTTCTATCTCTTGCTATTTACATTGAAGCACTCATTTACTTTTGCTTGATGTCTGCTTTTCTTGATACTTATATATATGTTTGCTTGACATTTTTTCTTAGCATGTTAGCATGATAAACATGATACTATGTGGTTACCATCATTCTTTGATTTATTATCATTTGATTTTGATGTTTTGATTATTACCATGTTCATATTACTTTGTTCATACTATTTTGATTATACTTTTGTTCATATTCATACTGTATATATCATATTCATGCTTGATTCTTGACCCTCCTTCCAAAGGAAAGTTCCTACTTTGACTCCTAAGTCCATAAACTACTCCCGTTTCATCCTTGGCCTCATAAGAGACGTGTCCCTCATAGTTTATTAATGGGATAGAGTTATCGGAACTCTATGTGATTCTCACTATCATGAGAACTCACTTTCCTTTTACTCAGACTTACAGAGTTATCATGAACTCTGTGTGATTCTCACTATCATGAGAACTCACTCCCCCCTTCATAACGTAGACTTAGAGAGTTATCGTGGACTCTACATGAGCTCATGCTCATTCCTTTTGGAATGTTGTCCATAGCCAATAATTCTTTTTCTTTCACCCTTAGTTAGGTGAACTACGGTTGCTCTGATTCTTTAGTCAGATACGTAGGCACAAGATGCGACGTCTTGGCGAGCAAACTTTGTACATACCCTTAGGTCTTTACCTTAGTACATATATTCTTTTAGCAATCAAACATAAAATAACACAAACAAAACAAGAGGTTCCCGTAGAGTACTACGGATACTTTGGGTGCTAATACCTTCCCTTTGTATAACCAACCCCCGAACCTTAGATCTCCCCCTTTTAGGTTTTTAAACGATCTTGAACCTTTCCTTTGGATAAATCAAAGTCGGCTGTAAAAGAAAAATGATGCAAGTTAATTCATAGCTTGTTATCCGATTTTCACCGCAACAAGCTGAATCCAAACAAGAAAACTCCTTGCTTCTAGTTTAAATAAAAATTGTAATATTGAGTACATCCAGCAATAAAAATGTTCTTGTTTGTTTCCAAACATTCTTATTATGTCACTTTCACCAAAAAGATAAGCTCACACACACACGACAACTGCACCAAAAAAAATAACTTCCTGCACTCCAACAAACGATCTACTAATCCTCATATATGCAAATCCCTAATTTGCTTCTTAAATTTTCAAATTGATTTGCATCTAAGGCCTGAGTAAAAATATCAGCTAATTGCATTTCATTAGCAACATGTTCCAAAGCAACCTCTTTATCTTCAACCAGATCTCTTATAAAGTGATGACGTATGTCAATATGCTTAGTTCTGCTATGTTGAATTGGGTTTTTGGAGATATTGATAGCACTCAGATTATCACAGTATAATGTCATGACATCCTGCTTGACATTGTATTCAGTTAACATTTGCTTCATCCAAACCAGTTGTGAATAACTACTTCCTGCTGCTATGTACTCAGCCTCAGCAGTAGAGAGAGACACACAGTTATGCTTTTTACTAAACCACGAGATAAGATTGTTCCCTAAGAAGAAGCATCCTCCTGAATTACTTTTTCTATCATCAGTACTCCCTGCCCAATCAGCATCACAATATCCTCTCAGTTCAGTGCCTGATCCATGACTGTATAGTATGCCATAGTCACTAGTACCATTCACATATTTCAGAATTCTCTTCACTTGATTCATGTGGCTAACTTTAGGTTCAGATTGATATCTGGCACAAACTCCTACAGCAAAGGAGATATCAGGTCTGCTAGCCGTGAGATACAGAAGGCTTCCAATCATGCTTCTGTATAGGCTTTGATCTACACTCACTCCATGTTCATCCTTGGACAGCTTCAGGTGAGTAGGAGGAGGTGTCCTCTTGTGATTAGCATTCTCCAGACCAAACTTCTTGACTATGTTCTTTGTGTACTTGCTCGGAGAGATAAATATGGAGTTTTCCATTTGTCTAACTTGCAGACCCAGAAAATAGCTGAGCTCACCAACAAGACTCATCTCAAACTCAGACTGCATCTGCTTCACAAAATGTTGAACCATTGCTTCTGACATCCCACCAAACACTATGTCATCAACATATATTTGAGCTATCAACAGTTTTCCTCCTTCCTCTTTGACAAACAATGTCTTGTCAATTCCTCCTTTTCTATAACCATTCAGAGACAAGAATTCAGTAAGCCTGTCATACAAAGCTCTAGGTGCTTGCTTTAATCCATAAAGAGCTTTTCTTAGTTTGTAGACATGGTTAGGAAATGTTGGATCAATAAACCCCTTGGGTTGATCTACATAAACTTCTTTATTTAAGTACCCATTCAAGAAAGCACTCTTTACATCCATCTGGAATAACTTGAATTTGAGATTACAAGCCATACCTAAGAGTAACCTGATGGATTCCAGTCTGGCCACAGGAGCAAAAGTCTCATCAAAATCAATTTCTTCTACCTGAGTGTAACCTTGGGCAACCAGTCTAGCCTTATTTCTGGTGACCACTCCTTGTTCATCAGATTTATTCTTGTATACCCACTTGGTACCAATCACATTTATTCCATCAGCCCTTGGTACAAGATCCCACACTTCATTCCTTTTGAATTGTCCCAGCTCTTCTTGCATGGCTTTAATCCAAAATTCATCCTTCAAGGCTTCTTTAACATTTTTGGGCTCAATTTTGGATACAAAGCAAGAATTTGACACAACTTCTCTTGACCTAGTGGTAACTCCTGAGTTTGGATCACCTATGATAAGCTCGTTTGGGTGGTCCTTTTGCACTCTGATGGATGGTCCCTTGTTAGGCTGCTCTGGTTCAGGTTCAGCAGTAGTAGGACTGGGATTTACACTTCTATCTTCAGCTTCATCATCAACAAATGTTCCAACATCATCCAGGACATCAGCATATTCCTTCATTCCATTGTCATCAACAACCACATTTATAGATTCCATCATGACTCTGGTTCTGGAGTTGAATACCCTATAAGCTCTGCTGTTTGTAGAGTATCCCAAGAAGATTCCCTCATCACTTTTAGGATCCATTTTCCTCCTCTGTTCACAATCTGACAGAATATAACATTTACTTCCAAAGACATGAAAGTACTTCACATTTGGTTTTCTTCCCTTCCACAGCTCATACAAGGTAGTTGAAATACCTCTTCTCAAAGTAACTCTGCTGTGAATGTAGCAGGCAGTATTCATAGCTTCAGCCCAGAAATAGTAAGTCAGCTTTTTGGCATGAATCATTGCTCTAGCAGATTCTTGAAGGGTTCTGTTCTTCCTTTCAACAACTCCATTTTGTTGAGGGGTAATAGGTGAAGAAAACTCATGACTGATGCCTTCAGTAGAACAATAATCAGCAAACTTGCTATTTTCAAACTCTCTCCCATGATCACTTCTTATTCTGATGACATTGCTCTCCTTTTCTCTTTGGAGTCTTTGACAGAGATCTTTAAACACATCAAACACTTCCGTTTTGTCTTTGATAAAATTCACCCAAGTGTACCTGGAATAATCATCCACAACTACATAAGCATATTTCTTCCGACCTAGACTTTCCACCTGCATAGGCCCCATTTAGTCCATATGACGAAGTTCCGACACTTTAGAAGTAGTGGGATGTTGAAGCTTTTGGTGTGACATCTTGGTTTGCTTCCCTATCTGACAGTCTCCACAAACTCTTCCTTCTTAAATTTTGAGCTCTGGGATTCCTCTTACTGCTTCTGTAGATATGATTCTCTTCATTCCCTTAAGATGTTGATGTCCCAACTTTTGATGCCATACTTTGACATCATCTTCTTTCGCAAGAACACATGTGGAGGCACTTGAGTCTGGTGACAATGCAGTCTTCATGATAACTTCACTTTTCTCATTTGTGACAATGCACTCAGTTTTTGTAAAATTAACTATGAGTCCTTGATCACATAGTTGACTAATACTTATCAAATTTGCTGTCAACCCCTTGACTAGCAGAACATCATCAAGTCTAGGTGCACCTTCACAATTCAGCTTTCCCACACCCTTGATTTTTCCTTTGACACCATCACCAAAAGTCACATGGCCAGAAGAATGAAGTTTAACATCCACCAGCAAATTCTTCACTCCTGTCATGTGTCTTGAACAGCCACTGTCAAAATACCAGTCTTCTTTCGTGGAGACTCTAAGAGAAGTATGAGCTATCAAGCGGACAACATTGCTTTTTGAGGACCCATTTCTTCTTTTCCTTGAAGACTTGATTACCTTTATGAATGACCTGTCTGGGTGCACAATTAGGAGTACTTTTAGGATACCCATGAAACTAATAACAGAAAGCCTTTATGTGTCCAAAGCTTCCACAATGATGGCATCTCCAGCGCATGAATTTCTTCCTAGAGGGAGTCCTATCAGGATGTTTCAACATCACTGGCTTGGAACTAGGAATAACACCATTTGAAGCAGATCCACTGTTGAACCCCAATCCACTTTTGTCTCCTGCAGTTCTTCCAACATCAAGAATCTTGTCTAGAACATCAGTTCCACTATTCAGCATTCTGATAGACTTGGACATAGATTCAAGTTTAGAGTTCAACACAGATATTTCATCTTCTAGCTTGGCAATGGTTTCCAAATGCTCTATCTTTTCAGCCTTGAGTTGGGAAATAATCTTCTTCTGCCTCTCCCCTTCTTGACAGGCTTCTTCACTTTTAATGCATAGCTCTCTATAAGAGTCAGTAAGCTCATCATATGTGCTCTCTTCATCCCTAGAATCATCATCAGATATATACCTTCCAGTCAATACCCTAACATGCTGGGCAGTCTCTTCATCTTCCTCACTTTCAGTATCAGCCCAGGACACGGATAAGCCCTTTTTCTGCTTCTTAAGATATGTAGGGCATTCAGCTCTGATGTGACCATAACCCTTACAGCCATGACATTATATTCCTTTGTCATGATTAGGCTTCTCCTCAGTTCTTGTTTTCTTCATCTGATCACCTGACCTGTTGATGTCAGATGTGATGTTCTTGACATTAGGTTTATAGCTCCTATCCATTCTTTTCAAAACCTTATTAAACTGTCTTCCCATCAGAACAATGGCATTGGATAGCTCTTCCTGAGTTTCAGGACCACACTCTTTCTCATCATCTTCTGTACTAGACATCAAAGCTATGCTTTTGACCTTCTTTTCAGATCTGTCATTCAACCCTAATTCAAATGTCTGAAGAGAACCAATCAATTCATCTACCCTCATCTGGCTGATGTATTGAGCTTCCTCTATAGTAGTCACCTTCATTTCAAATCTCTTGGGGAGAGATCTGAGAATCTTTCTCACCAGCTTCTCATCAGACATCCTCTCTCCTAGGGCACTAGAAGCATTTGACAGATCAAGTACATTCATGTGAAAGTCATGAATGGTCTCTTCATCTTTCATCCTTAAGCTTTCAAACTTTGTTGTTAGCAGCTGAAGTCTTGACATCTTGACCTTGGAAGTTCCTTCATGAGTTGTCTTCAGTATATCCCAAGCCTCCTTAGCCACTTCACATGTGTTGACCAGCCTGAAAGTGTTCTTGTCAATACCATTAAATACGGCATTCAAAGACTTAGAATTCCCAAGAGCAAGTTCATCTTCTTCCTTGGTCCACTCCTCTTCAGGTTTCAGCTTTGACACACCATCTTCTCCCACAATGACAGGATGTTTCCATTTTTTCAACACAGCCTTCCAAGCCCTGTTGTCTAAAGACTTCAAAAAAGTGACCATGCGAGGTTTCCAATAGTCATAATTTGATCCATCTAGAATAGGGGGTCTATTCACAAATCCACCACTCCCCTTGTCCATTGCACCAGAAAGTAACAACCCTAGATCTCACCCAGATAGAGAGCAGGATGACCTGCACTGATACCAATTGAAATTCTGGTATCAGATATGTGATGTTAAGTGAGATGTCACAACATCAATATCTGCTATATGAACAAGACAATAAAAGTAACAGCACTTGAAAGTAATAAATAAACGCAGAAAATTTTTCACCTAGTTCGGTCTAACAACCTACATCTGGGGGCTACCAAGCCAGGAAGGAAGTCCACTATTAGTAGTATTAATTCATAGACTCTACAGCCAACATACCAGTTGACAATCTACTCACTTAATCACTACCAAATGACACTTCTATCTAAGACACTCTCAAATATGAGACACCCCTCACTCCCCCTCAATCACAGCAGTGATAACAACTAACAATAATGAAAGTAGAAGAGCCACTTCAACGACAAAACTTGATCTTGCTTAAAAGCTTCAACCAAGAACAAACACTCGTGCTTAAAAGCTTAGAGTGGACAAATTACAACTCAACTAAACAATCCAATTCAAACATTAAAACAGATGAATGAATGGCTCATAATACACAGACGAAAACACAAACCCTAATACTTGACACTCAGTACACACTCTCTTTTCTTCGTATCTTCCAAGTAGGGTTGATACTTCTTTAAATAGAAACAGATTCTTGGGCTTGGGCTCTATGAAAACTCAGATTTGATGAACAATAAAACCAGATTTTACCTTCAAATCTTTTCGCCCTAAATGGAGAAACAAACGATCGCATATGAATAAATCTTCTCCAAGAATTTCGTCTGCAATTTCTCAAACAGAATCTCTCAAAACATAACAATTAAAACTCAACCCTAAAACAAATAGCAGGCTGAGCATGATGTTCTGTCAACAGATGTTAAGACATCAGTCTTGACATCATGCATAAAAACTTCAAAACCAAACAACACACCACATGCAAAATGTTAGAAGCACATGTTAAGACATCAGACATGACATCCTGAACAAACACATTGTTTTACCAAAACTGCAGCCAATACCAGAACCAACAAAAGTGAGTTAACTTGTAAAAGGGTTAACCATTAAAAACTTAGAATTTTTCTAAGTTATAGAACAAAGTGGCTAAGGTACCAACTTCCAAGGACCATAACTTGAGATCCAAGCAACCATTTTGGATGGTCCAAAGCTGGATTTTATAACTCTCATTACATATTTCAAATGTGTCAACTATACCTCATTCCAATTTGTTGTACCCCAAATTTTACCTCTTAGATGTCATAACATCTTGCATAGACATTTAAGATCAATCATATGTGCATTGTTTAACTAACCCATATTTTGCAGTTTGTTTCTCTTATGTTTGAAATTAGGGTTTACACAGAGATATTCAAGGCCTCCTAAGGCATCATATGGTTCCATACAATCATCATGAATTCACCATTTGTTTGGAACCAAGATCTCAAGACTTTGAATCAAGTCAAGTCAACAAAGGATCACCAGACCAAAGTGTGGAATTAGGGTTTTAACCTGAGGGATCACTGAAGAATTTTGCCCTATCAAATCAAGATTTGTTTGGTTCATCAACCATTTGAGTTCACCTACATCCAAGAGGTCTCCTCAACAAGAATTCAAGGTCATCTGGCTCTCATCATGAGTAGTTTGAGCCACAGTTTCACCCTGCCTCCAAATTAGGGTTTCTATTAGGACATATGGATCATTGGTCTTGATTTTCATCAAGAGGTGCCTTCAAACTATAAAACATGGCTCCATGAGTTAGTGAGCATCCCTAAAGTTCTACTATGAGCTTTAGAGGTAAAGAAAGAAGCAAGATCACCAAGGTTTGTCCCAGTGCAGTCACAGTCAAAATTAGGGTTTTGTCTGAAACCCTGATCTTTGGGATTTTGAACCAAATGAAACCTCCAGTGCCTCCACTCATCATAATGTGTCTTATTGGTGATTCAAAGTATCAAGATCAATTTTTAAAAAGTTTCTTGCAAAGGAAGTAAGTTTTTGATCATAAAACTCTTCAAATGTGAAATTTCCCTCTCTTGTGCTAACTTGAAATGGTTATAACTTCCAAACCACACATCCAAATGGAGTGACTCAAAGCCCAAATGGAAGCTCTTTCCAAGATCTTCAAAGTGTTAATTATGACTTTTCTCCAAAAAATGCATGGTTTTTGAGTTATGAAGCTTACAAGCTAAACTGACCCAAGACTTAGTGAAATTTCAGCTTGTTTTCCCTCAATGAACAACCAACTTTTACCCATTTTTTCACAAAGCTACAGGCCTCAAATCAAAAATCGTTGGACATGAAAGTTGTAGAGGGCATTGAGAGATTTCCAAAGAGTACTAGAACTCCTCCATCCATCAAGGGAGCTGGGAGTTTCTAAGAGCCAAAGTTGAGGGTTTCATTCCTTAAAATGCAAGAAAACCAACTTTTGAATTTTGATTCAAATACTTCCCTAATCACAAATTTTCATCATTTTCTGAGTTTTAATGATACATTTAACATTAAAACAAGCCTTGGCCACGAAATTCAACATGCTTAGCATTAAAATATTGGTTTATGTCTTGTTTGTGCAAGTGGGAGGGAGAGAGAAACTTTCCAAAACTAGAAAACAATTGTTTATTCATTGAGCATTGGACCAATCATTTCACAACAGTCTTTGTTCAGATGATCAGAGATATTAGAAGATTTGGCTCTGCAGTTTGAATATCTCACACGAAATGGGAAGGGAAGACTTGGCATTTTTTGCAAAGTTGGTCATACCTTGAGCTCTAACTCTCCCTATAAATAGCAGGCCATTGTGCTTGCATTCCTCACCAATAATCTTCCATAAATACACTCTAAACATTTCTGAGATTGAAGTCTTTCAAGAGAAGAAGGAGGAGAAAGCTTGGCCTTGGAAGCTCGTGTGTGGATTAGCAAGAAAGGAACTTGTGCATAACTGAAGTTGTAGTGGACATATTCCACTTGGTAACATATCTTATTCATTTTTTTGTATGCTTACTCATTTTTCATACTCATAATGCTCCTTATCATGCCTATGTCATATATGTTCATATAGCATGTACCTTATATGATTTCCTCCATTTATACACAATGTGTAAACCAAGTGTATTGAAACATTACTTAGTCTCTATCCCTGACCTGTAATCTTGAAATGAAGTAAGATTGGTTATAGTTGGCTGAGGTAAGGTAGAGTTGGACACTACTTTTTGTTCTTGTTATTATACTACCAAGCATTTGTGTTGATCACTCACTGACTTTATAAGCACATGTGATTTTATTGTTGTGTAACTCTGCCAAACATTTGGTTGCAAGACATCCTGACAAACCTTTGAGTATTCTTGATGTTCATCCCTTTTGATTTGGAGCACTGGTATTGTTATAATTTTACAATGTGTCTTTGAGCTATTGTATCATGTGTTGTCATAACCAGCTTGTAAGTGTGCTCTCGTGGGAGGTTTTGTGTTTAAAGGATGGCTTGTGTGATGATATTTGTTAAACTTTTGAATATGAAGATGTGGAATTGGTGCTATTTGTCCACTCACATGCTCATTTACCCCCCAGTATATCCATAAGTCATGTTTTGAACTAGGTGATTTATGACTAGACTGTTAATCTCTTTGAAGTATGTAATTGTTACCATGCTTGGAGTCTTAACCTCTTATGTATAACCTGTTGTATGACATTGGTCCAGATGTGTGTATGTCATGTTCATAACTAAGCTGGACAGTCGAAAATGAAGATTTGATTGTGTTCATTTGCATCAAGTTTATGCTCTCATATTTGATCATGTTCCTATCAACATTTCATGGTTTTCATATCATGGCATTTCACTTTGTGTATGCCAAAACTGTTGTGTGAAACTGATAATTTCTGAAGTTTTTGTTTTGTGATATCATGCTATACCCTTCATGTTAAGCTTTGGTGTTTAGGATATGTATACAAACCTTAAATTGTCATTTGATGTGTCTCCAAGTTGTGAATATGCTTGCTAAACTATGTGTTGATGGTATGTGTACCAGCCTGACTTGAACATTACCAACATGTGAGTTGTGTATGTCTGTCTCATTATGATTACTATCCAAGCTGAGGGCCACTATGCCATGGCCTTTGTTTTGAGTCAAGTTGACTGAGGTGCCTAAAATTGATATGTCTAAACTACTGACCTGTTAAAGTTCTGCAACTGGTTTTGGCTTTGTGTTCTTACTTGTTGTGTACAACTTGCTGCTATGATATAAATTCAAGAGTATATGTGCTAATAACTGCCAAACTTGTCATCTAGCATGAGGACTTGTTGCTTACCCTTTTGTGTTGAGTTTTGTTTTGACCACATGCTTGCCAATGTTTCCCAAGGTTATTGTGCACAAACTGATGTGCCATGCTCACATTTGTGGTCACTTTGATTTATGACCAGTTTGCATACTTGAAATTCATGATATATGTGTGTTGCCTTGTTAAAGTTTACTTTGCCCATGTGCATACCTCATAATGTTGCCTCTTTACTCATGTTATACCACAAACATATGTCTGCTCCATCATGTTATACTTAGTGTTTAAGATATAAATGTAGACTTACAAAATGCCTCTTTGATGTATGTCTGAAGTTGAGAGTGTTGCCAGTCCTTTTGTTTAATTTGGGTGTATGGAATCCTGTTTTGATATGTGGCTAGGTTGTGTAGGACATTGCTATGTCTTGTATTCACTTTGTATGTACAATCTATTGCTAACCTTTTTGAAGTCTATGTCTGCTGCCCTGCTTAGTACTCATAATATCCCATGACATGTTGATTTGTTACTTAACTAAAATTAAATTGGTAAGCCAAAACAGGTATGTGCATTTAAGGGTCCTTCGAGGCAGTGCATTATTACTTTGTGGTGTGCACAAGAACTATCTTCTTGATCTCTTGTCTGCTTGCACATATCACCAATGTTTAGTTGCTATGCTTTTTCTATTCTTGTTTGAATTAGTGTTAATGAACAAAAGGTTTCATCTCTATGATACTAGTCATTGCACTCTGAATATGTCAAATGCCACAAACTGTCATGCCATGTGCATTGTTCTCCTTCATCCTCATCAAAGGATCACAAGGAATGAGTTTTGTGAGGGTACATTTGGTTTACTTCTGTTTATAGGTAGCATGTTGGTTTAATTCACTCTCTTTATGCATGACACTGACAAGCATGGACTAATTTAGCATTGATTTGGCACTGCATCTGTTTATTTTTTAAACTGAAATGCGCATTAGAATTAATTTGGATCAGTTGAATGCCTATTGTTACCAAGAATATTGACATGTTTTATGTTGTGCCATCTTGAAGTTATGATGCATTCTTGTCACTCTTGATAGTAGGACTAATTTCAGTTTACTTTGTTTTTGTGTACATTTTCTCTGGTGCTCATGAACTTGTTTCTCTACTGCAAGCCATTTCCTTGTGAACACATGATGATCATGTCAAATATATAACATGCTATTTGAATTTTTTAAGATGCCAAGAACCTGTTCCCTCATGTGCTCAAACCTGATCAACATCAAAACTCTCATAGTTGCATTAAAACAAATCAATCCATCTCATTATAGCATGAATCCTTGATGAGTCGTTTTATTCTTCATTTAGTTGTCCACCAAATATTGAAGTTTTTATGATTGGCATGGTTGGTCTATGCTCCTTTTTTGCTATTGATGACATCTTGATGTAGTATGAAAATGTTAATCTTGTTAGGAGCCTGCATCTAATGGAGGTGTAACCCAATCATTCGCTAACTTTGCTTCTTTTGTTTTCTTCATTTGCCAAGGCTTATGTATTTATTGAATCGTGTTTGTTATCAGATGTAAGAGCCACCCCAGTGGCAAGCACACACATACACACGCTCCTTTGACCCTTAGGACGGGGGTTCGAATCCCCCTTGCCCCGTCCTTTTGTTTTAATTTTCTAAAAAATGCTTTTGTTTCACATATATTGTTTTGTTGTCATACAATGTCAAGATGCGCAAATAGTTGGCTTAGTAGTGGTTTTGGGCTGCACACATCAGGTCACGGGTTCAATAACCATGGGAGTCATTTCCCTTTATTGTTATCACTTGTTTATTTTATGTTTTATGGTTTATGCTTTATTTTCCAAAATTCATATCTTGCTCATTTTTCACTCTTTTTTGCCCATTCTTTTTGCAAATTGCTCGTTAACATGTTTACTTTCTAATTGTGAAAAGAAATTGGTGAAAATAATCATTTTGGAAACAATTATTCATGTTGAAAAGGAAGGATCTTCTTAGGGTTTTTATGAGAACCTCTTGATTTCCTTTTGTTATTTTGCTATGTTTTTTGTTCTATCTTGATAATTTGAATCCCAATACATGATATTTGAATCTTGTATGATGTTTTGATATTCTGTAACTTGGTTTCACTTTATTTCTTGATGTTTAGTGGGTTGTTACGTGTGAATATCTTTGTGAACTTTCTTGATAAATGCCATGAGATTTCCTTGGATCATTTGCCTCTTAGCATGAGTTTTGTTGGTCAAGTATATGCCGTGTATGTCTTGAATCTTTGAATACCTTGTTTGAGCTATCCTCAAGTGTTCATATGCCTTGGATTGTCATCTTAGAAATGCATGAACCTTAGGTTGTTATCACCTCCTTTTGATTTAAACCATAATTGTTTGCTTAGGTGTTGTAACACCTTTGATTGATATATTTCCCCATTAAATGTTTTGGTTATCATCAAGCTCATGTCTTCATTTTGTTTACGTGGTTTGTAACTTTATTAAATTCTCCCCAAGTGAGGCTAGCTCTTTAGCTTTCCTCCTTAACCCTCTTTGTCCCCCTCCTTCCAAAGGAAAGTCTTTCTAGTTGACTCATAAGTCATAGCTAATTCATATACCATCTTGGCCTCCTAAGAGCCATATTCCCTCTAGGCCTCCTAAGAGCCTTTATCCATCTTGGCCTCCTGAGAGCCATGAATCTTACAACTTAGAACTAGGATAGATTTTCTAAACTCTATGTGTCTCTCATCATCATGAGTATTCACTTTTCCCCATCATAACTTAGACTTAAAGAGTTTCTTAAACTCTATATGAGCTCATACTCATTCCCCTTGGAACTTTGGCCCTAGTCAATGGTTCCTCTTTCATCCTTAGTTAGGTGAACTACGGTTGCTCTGATTCTTTAGTCAGATACGTAGGTACAAGATGCGACGTCTTGGCGAGCAAACTTAATGTACATACCCTTAGGTTTTTACCTTTACCCTTAGCAGATTCTTAGCAAGCAAACATAACATAACACAAACAAAATAAGAGGTTCCTGTAGAGTACTACAGATATTAAGGGTGCTAATACCTTCCCTTAGTATAACCAACCCCCGAACCTTAGATCTCCCCCCTTTAGGTTTTCTCGATCTTGAACCTTTCCTTTGGATAAATCAAAGTCGGTGGTGAATTTCAAAGTTTTGTGATGCAAGTTAATTAATAGCTTGTTATCCGATTCTCACCGCAACAGAAATGGCGACTTCACTAGGGACTGAATATTTGAGGGTTAAGCCCACCTTTTTTTTGCTTATGTTATTCATGCTTGCTTGCTATATTTGTACATATCTGTATGTTTACATGTATATATGTTTTGCTTGATATCTTCTGTTGGCATGGTACCATTGAGTGGTGAGATAAAGTCCTAACCCGGACTTGAGAGCACATATATGATAGGATTGTGGTGTAATCAATAGTCGGTTGTTGAGAGTAGTCCTAACAATCTATGGCATATGATGACCACACTCAGATGAGGCCCTTTGGGATTGTTGATGTCTAATGTGAGCAGTCACATTGATATTACCTTTTCAATTGGGAGCCAGGGATTCTGAGGACCGTAGTTACCTTCACTCCACTTGGCCTTTTAGGATGTAGTGTGGTGGCTATGAGGGAGTAAGTCCTAAGTAGTTGTTACGCGATACTACACTCAGACGAGTTTACCTTAAGAATATTATTAACCCGCGTGAGTAGTCATGCAGGCCGATAATATCCGAAGGATTTACGTAGACTCTGGGAACTTTTAGAACCTTGTTCTACAGTTGATGAACCTATAGTCCACACCTTGTTGGGATGGGTAGACCATGGCTCCATTCATGTGACCTCTAACCTAAGACTCATATGCTATGCTGTGTACATTTATCTGTGTATTATTTGCCCATGTTTGCGCATTGCATACATCTCATTGCATCCACTATTGGTTTTAAGGAACTCAGTCATATTTTCCTTTGAAAATCATAGGTATCATGGATATTGAGAAGAGGAACACAAAAAAGTTCAATTTCAAAAGGCCTAATCTGGTTAAGCTGAAGAAGATAGCAACCTTGGTAACTGGACATGAAAGTTTCCGAAAGCGGTATGGAAGATTGTTTGGCCATCTCAGTACTGAAATGGAGGAGGGTATTCTTGACACTTTGGTTCAGTTTTATGATCCTCTCTATCAATGCTTCACTTTCCCTGATTACCAGCTGGTTCCAACCTTGGAAAATACTCTCATTGGTTTGGCTTACCTGTGAAAAAACAAAGACCTTTCATTGGTCAGGAGAAAATTCCTACACCAAAAGAGATTGCCGATTGTATCCACCTGGAAATATCAGAAGTTAGACCTCACATCACCCCCAAGGATGGTATCAAAGGGTTACCATCTAAGTTCTTATTTGAAAAAGCCTGCCAATTCTTCAATGCAAACAGTATAGCTGCCTTTGAAGCAACCTTTGCTTTATTGGTCTATGGTCTGTTTCTATTCCCCAACGTGGAAGATTTTGTTGACGTCAATGCCATCAGAATCTTTATCAGTGGAAATCCTATGCCTACACTACTTGGTGATGCGTACCATTCCATCCATCATAGGACTCTTCAAGGGATGGGTACTATTTTATGCTGTGCACCGTTGCTTTACCAGTGGTACATCACTCATCTGCCTCGAATGTCTGAATTCAGGGATAACCCAGATATGTTGCGTTGGTATCAAAGGATTATTTCTCTTACCCACAATAACATCTTTTGGTATGATCCTGTCTATGACAAAGAGGTATACATTGACAGTTGTGGTCCATTCCCTAACGTACTGCTTCTTGGTATCCATGGTGGGATCAACTATAACCCTATTCTTTCCAGACGACAATTTGAATTTGCAATAATGGTGGTATCCATGGTGTGTAGTTTGGAACCGTTCCTCCATTGGGTTCGATCTCGAGCTCGTGACCTCAAAATGTCGTATCTTCCCAAAATACTTCATCAACCAACTATTGTACCTCCATCTACTATTCCAATTGAGCACATGGAATAATACCAGGAAAATCTAGCAAGGATGAAGCTCGAAAGAGACACGTGGGAATGGAAGTATTATACCGTCTGCATTAAGCAAGAAGAGTTGAAGAAGAAGACGAAGGAGAAAGATGATCTGATCGAATGGTTGGAAAAATGTGTGATAGATGAACCTTTGGTACAAGAGAATTTATTTTTCTCTAGCGTGCAACCTACTTCTAGCACTCATGAGCACGCCAACATTCCTCCAACATCCGGCGCGTGGAAAGGAATTGTGGACAAACTTGTCATAAAGAATGACAAGTTGAAAAGACAGAAGAGGAGGCATGAAGGGGGATACTCTTAGATAGGGTTGCTTTTCTAGGATTAGTTGTTGTTCTCTTCTTCTTGTATTTTGATGCTTTTGAACTATTGAAATGTACTATTTGTAACTCTTCTCAATATTTAATGAAATGAGGCTTACATTTAAATCATCTTTCTCCAGTTCCTTAAAACCAATTGCATTCGCATTGCATTCTTTGCTAAACTATCATGATACTAACTTTATTTTGCAGATTTTGTAGACATGGATGTTGCAGGAAAAAGAGTCTGGCCTTACTTCTTCGAGCTCCCAGAGCTAGAGCAATTGTTGTGGTTAGGGGACATGGTTGAAGACCAATCAGCTTCCGCTGACAGATATGGGTGTTTTATTCCCTTGATGAGGCTTCCGGTGACTGAAAGAACCCTTGAGGTTCTGGTTCAACTATATCACCCAGCATATTGTTACTTTGTGTTCCCAAAATTCCAGCTGGTGCCAACTTTGGAAGAATTCTCCCCGATGATAGGGATTCCTGTCAGGGAAGCTCCTATCTTTTCTTGAATTGAGGGAATGCCCTCCCTTAGAGATATCGCCAGGACCACAAGGATCAGAGTGTCTGACATCCAGGCTAACCTGACTATTAAAGGAGGACGGCATGGACTACCCGCCCAATTCTTGCTGGAAAAGGCTCTTTATTTCAAAAACAGAGGGAAAGAGACACTATTTGAATCAACTTTTGCCCTACTAATCTATGGTTTGTTTCTGTTTCCAAATGCAAAGCACTTTGTGGATATTCAGGCCATCCAGATATTCACAATTAACAATCCAGTTCAAACACTGCTAGCAGATGTCTACCATGCCGTGCAGACCAGATATACAAGAGGTAGTGGGCAAATTGTCTGTTGTGTGGCCCTTTTCTACAAGTGGGTTATGTCCTAATTGCAGAAGACTTCAGCCTTCTGAGAGGTTGAGGACTGTAAAATCTGGTCCAAAAAGCGAATGGAACTAAAGCATACCGACATTGAATGGTATGATCCAATCGATGAAGGAATTATTGTAATCCAAAGCTGTGGGGATTGCCTCAATGTATCCCTTATGAGAAGGAACGATTGTATCAATTACAACCCTGTCCTAGCCCGCCGCCAGATGGGCTATCTGAAAGAAGGAATTCTAGATAATGATGACATGTAGATGATGTATTGTGACGAAGAAGAAGGATTTGAAATGAAGCTGCGATTTGAGTGCGCCTGGCGCCAAATCAATAAGCAATTGTGGAGGGCTGAATGCCCTATCACCGAGGCTCACCTACAATGGTCTCGTGACATAGCTCGTGTGATGAGGAAGCCATTCGCTCGCTACGAATCACCCCCCAAGACCAAACAGAAGATGATGGATGATTTAACAGATTTGTTTCTTGAGAAAGAGAGGATCAATGATCGCATTGGTGAACTGAAGAAGAAGATCAATGAAGAAGAGGGGACATCAACTAATGGGTCCAACTTTTAGTTTCCTTGGTGTTGCTGCTTTTTCCCTTTTTATGCTGTTGTTATTTCCTGTTGTTGTTGTTGTTATTTCCCTTTTGTTGTGGGTGTAATCCAACTTATGTACTCGGAGTATGAAGATGCACTGCTCCTAAATGTAATGTTCGCCAGATTTCTTAATGAAGAAGTTTGTTTTGTTGAAGACTCCATTGTCCACATTATTTGCAAAACCTCTTTGGTTGCTTGATAGTTTAGCTTGCATTTGCATCAGCATCCTCATTTGCATCATGTCATAACATATGCATTTTTTCCTCTGTGTCCTTATCTTATGTCACCATTGATCTCTCCAAAATCGTCACACTGAATCCCAAACACAGCTACAACACTCGAGCCCAAGCTCAGCTAAGGATGTCAGAAGTATACGGAGAAATGGATAGGGTCAACAACAAATTGAACGAGATACGAGGAGGGATGTGACAGATCCTAGAGGCTATTAATATCATGAGAGCAAAAATGGACACCCAGGCTACTGTGGTTTCTGAAATCATCACTACAACGGTGGAACCCCCTGTCATCCCTACTGTGAACCCCACCTTGGGCATGCCCTTTAACTTCATCCGTGCCACCGTTCCTTTGTCTGCTCCGCAAACAGTTCCTTTGATTAATGAAACTTTGCAAGCTATCCCCGCATTCACCCCAGCAGCAGTACAAACACAGGTACACCCGGTTTTCCAGAACCCTCCCCCATATGATTACATTAATATGTCCGAAGAAGGGGATGATCAGAATGAAAAATTGAAAGAAAGTGTCGAGACGATGCAGAGAAGGATAAAAGCGATAGAGGGAAGTAATACATTTAGCACTGATGTTAAGGATATGTGTTTGGTTTCAGACTTAGTAATTCCATCCAAATTCAAACTACCAAATTTTGAGTTATACTCAGGTGCCACATGTCCCAGGTCTCATCTGATCATGTACTATAGAAGAATGGTTGCGCACGTACGTAATGACAAACTGATGATCTACTGTTTTTAAGACAGCTTAAAAGGGGCTGCTGCTAAGTGGTATTTAAGTTTGGACCAGTCTCAGGTCTGTTGTTTCTAGGATGTGACTGATGTTTTTGTGAAACATTACAAGTACAACATGGATTTAGCTCCTGACCGCAGGTAGTTGTTAAGTATGACCCAGAGCAGTACTGAATCCTTCAAAGAATATGCACAAAGATGGAGGGAAACGGCATCTCAAGTTGAACCACCCTTGACTGAAAAAGAGTTGGCTAATTGTTTTGTAGATACGGTAACTCCAGAATTTTATGAAAGGATGATCAACAGTGTCAGTGCTAATTTCGCTGATATTGTTGCAGTTGGTGTAAAAGTGGAGGCTGGTAAGGGGTAGGCTAAAAGTTCTCAGAGTCTCGGACCACATCCAAATCATCCTCTACGTTAGGGGCTAGCCCTTTCATGAGGACACCTTTGGAAGGATCTATTCTGAGTGTGGCATCAATGAATTGTTGGGGATGTCGCATCCCCCCCAAAAACATTTTTGTTCCACGTCCTAATCTAGCGTTGTACTCCATGCTTGGGCTTTAGCTTCACACATCATTTGCCCCAATCCAATGTATGATGACAAAAATAAAAATAAAAATATAACAAATATAATAAAATAAAAACAAAATATAAAACAGATAAAAATGAGAATAATAAAAAACAAATAAACACCCAAGACAAACAAACAAAACCCTAAAGCCTAAGGTTAGGAGGGACTCTCTTTAGGGAGGAATCCCCAGCAGAGTCGCCAGTTGTCGCGGTCGGCAAAAATATTCGAGTCGCCATCATATTTTTTTAAGGAAAATAAATGATAAACCTAAAAATCCTTAATCCCAAGGGCAGAGATTCTTAAGGTTCGGGAGTCAGTTAAGTGAGGGGAAGGTGTTAGGCACCCCTCACCTCCATTGTACTCAATGGGATCCTCCTTAGATTTTAGGGTATGCTTGTTTGTTTGTCTAAATGATTTATTTACAAAAGAATCCTAAGTTTTTTATTATTGTACTCGCTAGGGTTTACCTCCCCTATGCCTACGTACCTTCAATTTTGGAAGGATCAGAGTAACCGTAGTTCACCTCCCCTATTCCTACCCCCTAATCCTATTCCCATTCCTAATCCTAAACCCAATCCACTATTTATACTCTTGGATAAAGAGTTCTATCCCTTGGTTTATTATTTATACTCCTAGATAAGGAGTTTTATCCCTTAATCTAATATCTATACTCCTAGATAAGGAGTTTTATCCCTTTATCTATATTTATACTCCTAGATAAGGAGTTCTATCCCTTAATCTATATTTATATTCCTAGATAAGGAGTTATATCCCTTGATCTATTATTTATACTCCTAGATAAGGAGTTTTGTCCCTTTATCTATATTTATACTTCTAGATAAGGAGTTCTATCCCTTAATCTATATTTATACTCCTAGATAAGGAGTTTTATCCCTTATCCATTATTTATACTCTCGGATGGAGAGTTCTATCCCTTATCCATTATTTATACTCTCGGATGAATAGTTTTATCCCTTATCCATTATTTATACTCTCGGACGAAGAGTTCTATCCCTTATTCATTATTTATACTCTCGGACGGAGAGTTCTATCCCTAAATCCCTTTGGCCTATATTTTAACTCTTGGAACCTAAGAGTTTTATCCCTTATCCCATCCCTTATTTAGGCTCTCGGACCAAGAGCTTTATCCCAAATTTAAATCCCTAGAAAAACCCTTTTATGTCCCTTATTTTAAGAAGAATAAAAATCCTTGAATTCCATAACGCTCACTAAGACCCCAAAATACCCTCTATGCTAATAATATAGCAAAAACGATTTCCCCAAATTATCCCAAAAAAATGATTTTTAAAACCAATATGAACCCCCAATTAAACTAAGATTATTTTTTGCCCCAAAACCCAAATTTCCAAATAAACCCAAATCAATTCCCATTTCCTTCAAAAAAACCCAAATATATTGAATATATGAAATATGAATTTAGACCCAACCCCAAAAATTCCTTAATAAAAGTCTCCAAGTTAAATCCCCATTTAGAAAGTAAATTGTTTTAAATATATTAATCCTTAATTAAAACCTAATTAACCAATTAAATTAAGTTATTAACTTAATTGATAGAAACCCTGAAAAATTTAATTAACCAATTAAATCAATTCATTAATTTAATTGTACCAATTAACCCTAAAACCTTAACTAACATTTAAATTAAGTAATTAATTTAATTGATAAAACTTAATAAAAGCCTAATTAACCAATTAAATTAAGTCATTAATTTAATTGTACAAATTAACCCTAAAACCCCATTATCTATAAATCCTAATTAATATTAAAGTCCTATTTTATTAATTAAATTAAGTAATTAACTTAATTAATAAATAATAGTAATAAAAAACCCAGGGGGGTGTGTGTTGCATTGAATAAGCAAATGGGCCAGGGTTGAGGGGGTGCTAATAGTAATCCGGGCCCAAGGTCCAATTACTAAAGACCCTAATCAGAAAGGAAAAAGAAAAAATCTCAAAGTGGAGAGAGTCAACGGCTGACCCTCTCAGTACACCTTGATTATGATCAAATGGTGATCATCACTCGAGAATCCTGACCCCTGCCTTCAATTACCGGTCCAGGTACACAAAAAGGACGGACGAGATTTGCAGTCCACTGAAAGACACAGTACGCACGCGCCATAGGATCAGTCAACGTCTCCTAATCTGGTGGCCCGGGGATGGCCACGTGGGAGGATCATAGGGGCTGGCGAGGGAGTATTTAACCCTCATCCCCTCAGAAGCATATCATTTGTATCCCTTCTTTCTCTCTCTAACCCTCTCCTTCTCTCTCTAATCCTCCAAACCCTCTCGCTTCTCTCTTTCTTTTCGTCGACGGTGAGCCTCCGGCCACCGCGCGCCACCGTTAACCATCCCCTATTTCCAGAATCCGGTTGAGAATTCAACCAGAAAGTTCAAATGCCAAGAACCCTAACCCCCAAAATGTGAACCCTAACCCTTATTTAACCCAGAAACACCCAGTTCCTTAGGGTTCGTGAAGAACCTTAGGAACCTTAACCCTCTATCTTCAACAAACCCAGAAAAATCTAAGAACCCCAAGAACCCTAAGGGTTATGGGGGTGAACCCTAACCCTACCACGAGGAACCCTAACCCTAATTTACCCAAAAAACCTAGAAATACGACAAAATCTAGATTCAAAAACACCCAAGACGCAAACAAGCAACAACAGATCAAGACCCAAAAGCTAAGATTTTCGTTTGCCTTCCGTGCAGTGAAATTGGTAGTATCTTATCCTATTATCCTCATTTATTCCTTCTTTTTAATCTATTTCTTTTCCCTGTTCGCAGGTGCTCTCAAACAACTTGGAGGTTTGTAACTGTGTTCGTCCGTCTAAAGAAAAACCCCCCCTTTTTCCAGATTTTTGTTTAGTTTAAGTATCTTAGGAATTAGGTTAAGGAATTAAGTTGTTAGATTTATTTTAGGAAAGTTTAGACCAGATTATTGTAAATTCTGAGATTGGATTCTATTTGTAATATAATTTGATTTTATCTTAGAATTAGATCTTAGGGTTTTTCAATTGTCACGATTCTGTATAAAAAAATCAGATCTTGTATCTGATTTCTCTATTAATGGAAATTTTAGATTTCAATCATCATCTTTGATTCATTTGCCCTGATGATACGTGCAGATTAGGGTTTTGGATTGGGAAAGAAGAAGACCTAGCACTCGTGGGTCAACCACTTTGACCCAGTAAACAAAACTAATAAAGCTAAAATAACTTAGAAAAAAATATTAACCAAAAAATCTTAATAATAGGGTAAAATATTAAGCACGTATTCTGGGAAAATAAATTCACCCTAATCCCTAATAATAAACCTTAATAACCTTATTAAAATATACTTAACCTAAAGTTAGTACTGATAATGATAACTACCCACTAATTAAGATCATTACTAATCCTATTAAATTACACCTAAAATTAATCTAATTAGCGAATAAGAAACCAACTCCCCTAATGAAAATCCTAATAATCATAATCATATTCCATCAATGATAATTACTGAATAATTAATTAAATAGTTTTTAAGCATAAAATTTGATTAAACGTAAAAATCCCATCTCCCTAATAATGTTAATATAAACACCTCTAATTATTTAATAAATAACATTAGTTCTAAATCCCAAATAACAATAATCTACTTACATTAATCTTTAACATAAACCCCTTATTCAAGATTAATTTTATACCGACCCCTAATAGATTTAAACAAAAAAACTAATTAGTTATCTAACATTTATAGCCTTTAGAATGAGCCTAAAAAAAACACCAATATTCCCAAAAGCCCACACCGATATGTGTTAAAGACCCAAAATCCAAACACCACCCCTTAGTAGCATGGAATCCCCACATAGTAACTGTTCTACAATTAACGGTAAATTACTGGTCAAAATTTAGAGTACTACACGGCCGATATGGATAAAAACACATTCATCACCGCATGGGGAACTTATTGCTATAAAGTCATGCCCTTCGGTTTGAAGAACGCATGGGCAACTTATCAAAGAGCCATGGTGACTTTATTCCATGACATGATCCACAACGAAATTGAAGTGTATGTGGATGATATGATTGCTAAATCTTAGAGTGAGGAGGAACATTTGGACCATCTTCTAAAGTTATTCAAGAGACTCCGGAAATATCAGCTGAAGTTGAATCATGCTAAATGTACTTTTGGTGTCAGATCAAGAAAGTTACTTGGTTTTATCGTCAGTCAAAGAGGAATTGAAGTAGATCCTGATAAGGTACGAGCTATTCAAGAAATGCCAGCTCTGCAAACTGAATCTCAAGTGAGAGGTTTCTTGGGTCGTTTGAATTATATATCCAGATTCATTTCCAACATGACTCCTATTTATGAACCAATCTTCAAGTTGCTCCGCAAAGGTCAGAATGTATAGTGGAATTCTGATTGCCAGAAAGCTTTTGAGAAACTCAAGAACTACCTACAAGAACCACCTATTCTGATTCCTCCTTTTCCTAGAAGGCCTCTCTTCATGTACATGACTGTGTTGGAGGGATCCATGGGTTGTGTCTTGGGCCAACATGATGAAACAGGTCGCAAAGAACATGCCATCTATTACTTGAGTAAAAAGTTCACTGATAGCGAAAGCCGTTATTCACTACTCGAGAAGACCTATTGTGCTTTAGCATGGGCCGCCAGACGTTTGAGGCAGTATTTTATTTGTCACACTACTTTGTTGATCTTGAAAATGGATCCTATAAAGTACATCTTTGAAAAGCTGCTTAAACAGGAAGACTTGCTCATTGGCACATGCTGTTGTCAGAATATGATATCCAGTATGTCGCTCAGAAGGCTATCAAGGGAAGTGTTTTATCAGAATACCTTGCAGATCAGCCCGTTGAAAATTACGAACCTCTCAAGTTTGATTTTCCCGATGAAGATATCATGGTAGTAAAAGATTGTGAAGAGCCATGCCCTGATGAAGGTCCTGAACCCGGTTCTAGATGGAAATTGATGTTTGATGGTTCTTCTAATTACAAAGGACATGGTGTGGGTGTTGTATTGATAAACCCTGATGGCGGTTACACTCCTTTCACATCAAGGTTGGACTTTGGATGCACAAACAATGACGCTGAGTATGAAGCGTGTATCTTGGGTTTGGAAGCTGCAATTGATCTTAGAATCAAGATTCTAGAAGTCATGGGTGATTCTGCATTGGTTATCTACCAAGTCAAAGGTGAGGGGGAGGCTAAAGATGAGAAATTAATCCCATACCGTGCTTATATTGTGAAAATGATCAAATACTTTGATAAGATTACCTTTCGTCATGTTCCTCGCTCAGAGAATCACATAGCTGACTCCTTAGCCATGCTAGCTTCAATGTGGAGAGTAAACTTCGTTAATGAAGCACCGGTCATTAGTATTGAGCGGAAGACCGAATCGGCTTACTGTCAGTCGGTTGAAGAGGAGGTAGATGGTAAGCCGTGGTTTCATGATATTATGAAGTATCTGAAGACTCAAGAGTATCCTGCTAATGCTTCTAGTCCTGATAAGAAAACTTTGCGAAGGTTATCATCCAAATTCGTCCTCAGTAACAATGTAATTTACAAGAGGAATCACGACATGGTCCTGCTCAGATTTGTTGATAAGCGAGAAGCAGACCTGTTGATTCATGATATTCACGAAGGAGCCTTTGGTACTCACGCCAGTGGGCATGTTATGGTTAAGAAGATCTTGAGAGCCGGTTATTTTTGGTTGACTATGGAAACTGACTATATCCAATATGTCAGAAAGTGTCACAAGTGCTATATCTATGCAGATAAGATGCATGTTCCCCCGACTTTGCTGAATGTGTCGTCATCTCCTTGGCCTTTCTCTATGTGGGCCATTGATATGATTGGAGCTATTGAGCTGAAAGCTTCTAATGGTCATCGTTTCATCCTAGTGGCCATTGACTATTTTACCAAATGTGTTGAGGCTGCTTCTTATGCTAATGTGACTAAGCAAGTAGTTGCCTGTTTCATCAAAAGTAATATCATCTGTTGTTATGGAATCCCTAACAGAATCATAAGTGACAATGGAACAAATCTGAACAACAACACGATGAAGGAACTGTGTGACAATTTCAAGATTGAGCATCACAATTCTTCACCCTATCATCCCAAGATGAATGGAGCTGTCGAAACTGCTAACAAAAACAACAAAAAGATCTTGCAGAAGATGGTCAAGACTTATAAGGATTGGCATGAAATGTTACCATATGGTTTGCATGGATACAGAACTTCGGTCCGCACTTCGACAGGGGAAACCCCCTTTTCTCTGGTTTATGGAATGGATGTTGTTCTCCCCATTGAGGTCGAAATACCATATTTGAGAATCTTGATGGAAACCAAGCTTGAAGAAGCATAATGGGTCAAAGAGATATGATCAATTGAACCTCATCGATGAGAAACGCCTGGTCGATTACTTTATTCAGGTGATCAAGATAGCAATTCTGCCTTGCTTAGGAGAAATAGTCCCTGCGGGGAACAACCGTTGGTCGGGCTTAAGAGGTAAGAACTCTGCCGAGGGGTGTCAGATGACACACGGTCTCTGACACAATCGATCCTTCGTTCAGGTGTACTGGTTTAGAAGGATTACTTTGATTCTGCACTTTGAAGTTCGATTACTTCTGGAGAAGCGATCGATGTTCTTTCGATTTTCAACAGTCAAAAGAAATTGCTGTCTTTATTTTAAAAGCAGAAAAAGGTTTGACAAGTAAATTCATTTTTGTTTCATTTCAAGAATCGTCGATCATGTTAAAATGTCGTTCTATAAAGCTAAAACAAATGAGAATTATAAACAAAAGCACAAGGGCTCAGATTTTATTGATAGGATGGAAATCAGCCAAACGCGTGATTCCATAGAGTATTTACAAAGTTAGAAACACAACGACCACTATCCTTCTACCAACTTTGTATTCGGGACATCCTGAGCTTCTGTCGAAGATGGCCTTGACGGGAGTTTTCTGATGGATGGCATGACTGCTGAGGAGTTGAACTGATCAGAATTGGTTACTTGCCATTATCCCTAACTTTTGCCTGGATTATACTATGAGATTTCCAATCCACCGGGGTGATTTTTTTCTGATTGTCTCTAATTTTTGCCTGGACCTCCCTTTCGAGTTTTCAATCCACCGAGACATTGTTTTTTTAGTTTAGGCGAAGTATTTCTTGACTACGTCAACATTTTTGGGGTAGGAAAATTCTTCTCCATCCATGGTTGCGAGTCTCAAGGCACCGCCTGAGAAAGCTTTCTTGACCTCATAGGGGTCGTCATAATTCGGAGTCCATTTGCCTCGAGAATCAGTGAGAAATGATTGTATATTTTTTAGCACAAGGTCTCCTTTCCTGAAGACCCGAGGTCGGACCTTTTTGTCAAACGCACTCTTCATTCTTTGCTGATACAACTAACCGTGGCATAGAGCCGTTATTCTCTTTTCTTCTATCAGATTTAGTTCGTCGTGATAACTGTGAAGAGCATTCAGCTTCTGTAAGCTTAGCTTCCATCAATGTCCGGATTGATGGGATCTCTACTTCGATGGGGAGCACTGCCTTCATACCATATACTAGAGAGAATGGGTTTCCCCTGTTGAAGTGCGGACAGATGTGCGATAACCGTGAAGAGCAAAGGGTAGCATCTCATGCCAATTTTTGTAGGTTACAACCATCTTTTGAACGATCTTCTTGATGTTCTTGTTAGCCGCTTCTACCGCGCCGTTCATCTTAGGTCGGTAGGGAGATGAGTTATGGTGTTCGATCTTGAACTCAGCACACAACTCTTCCATCATCTTATTGTTCAAGTTAGATCCATTATCTGTAATGATCTGGCTTGGAACACCATAACGGCATATGATATTGCTTTTGATAAATCGGACCACCACTTGTCGAGTTACATTGGCGTACGGCGTTGCTTCGATCCACTTGGTGAAGTAGTCAATGGCTACCAGGATGAACCGATGTCCGTTTGAAGCTTTAGGTTTAATCATGCCAATCATGTCGATTCCCCATATGGATAAAGGCCATGGGGAAGAGAGAACTTTGAGATACGATGGAGGTACATGTATTTTGTCGGAGTATATCTGACACTTGTGACACCTCCTCATGTACTTGTAGCAATCAGATTCAATGGTCAACCAGTAGTACCCTGCTCTCAGAAATTTTCTCGCCATTGTGTGTCTATTGGCATGAGTGCCAAAGGATCCTTCATGAATTTCTTTCATAAGCATGTCTGCCTCTGGTCTGTCTACACATTGGAGCAAGACCATGTCGAAGTTTCTCTTATAAAGTGTGTCACCGCTCAGGAAGAAGCTGCCTGCTATCCTTCTGAGGGTTTTTTTGTCTTTCCTTAGTGCCCCAGGTGGGTACTCTTGTTTTTAAAGGAAGCATTTGATATCGTGATACCAAGGTTTGTGAAGATGTAAGCGGGCCGTTCAAGGCACATTATGTCGATCTTAGGTAGGTGAGTCCATTGACCTACACTAATCATGGAAGAGAGAGTGGCTAAGGCATCATCCATGTGATTCTCATCACGAGGGATGTGATGAAACTCAATTTTGTTGAAGAAGGGTAACAACCTTCTTGCGTAATCTTTGTAAGGAATCAGTCCTGATTGGTATGTGTTCCAATCTCCTTTAATCTGATTGATAACCAAAGCTGAGTCGCCATATACGTCCAAGTTCTTGATCCTTAATTCGATCGCTTCTTCGAGACCCATGATACAAGCTTCGTATTCGGCCTCGTTATTTGTACACTTGAACGTAAGTCTGGAGGTGAAAGGAATGTGGGTACCCTGAGGGGTAACAATGATTGACCCAATTATGTTTCCATAATGATTGACAGCTCCGTCAAAGGTTAGTCCCCATTGGGAACCTGGTTCTGGCCCTTCACTGGGTAGCGGTTCATCGCAATCTTTCATTTTCAAATACATGACATCTTCTTCTGGGAAGTCAAACTCGATTGATTCTTGATCGTCAATCGGTTGATCAGCCAAATGGTTGGCTAAAATACTCCCTTTAACGGCTTTTTGAGCGTGGTATTCGATGTCGTATTCGGATAACAACATCTGCCAACGGGCAATCCTTCCCGTGAGAGCAGGTTTTTCAAAGACATACTTGATTGGATCCATTATGGAGATCAACCAAGTAGTGTGACGAATCATGTACTGGCGAAGACGTTTGGCTGCCCAAGCCAAAGCGCAGCAAGTTTTCTCAAGCATAGTGTACCGAGTCTCGCAGTCGGTGAATTTCTTGCTCAAATAGTAGATGGCAGACTCTTTCCGTTCGGTTTCGTCTTGTTGGCCATGTACACAGCCCATGGAGTCTTCCAAGACTGTTAGGTAGATAATTAGTGGTCTTCCCTCCACTGGAGGTGATAGAATCGGTGGGTTCAACAGGTATTCCTTAATACTGTTGAAGGCGGTTTGACAGTCCTCTGTCCAAACGCAGTCCTGGTTCTTTTTAAGTAATTTGAAGATCGGCGCACACGTCGCAGTCATGAGGAATATGAATCTGGAGATGTAGTTCAAACGTCCCAAGAATCCTTTGACTTGTTTTTCAGTTTTCGGAGAAGGCATTTCTTGAATGGCCTTGACCTTGTTATGATCAACCTCAATTCCTTTCTGGCTGACGATGAACCCTAAGAGTTTCCCTGAACGAACACCGAAGGTGCATTTATTGGGATTCAAGCAGAGTTTGTACTTTCTCAGACGCTCGAATAGTTTTGTCAGGTGGGTCACATGCTCCTCTTATGTCTTAGATTTTGCAATCATGTCATCGACATATACCTCAATTTCCTTGTGTATCATGTCGTGAAACAGAGTAGTCATGGCCCTTGTATAGGTTGCCCCGACGTTCTTCAAACCGAACGACATTACCTTGTAACAAAAGGTACCCCATGGGGTAATGAACGAAGTTTTCTCCATGTCTTTCGGCAACATTTTGATCTGGTTATAGCCCGAGAATCCAATCATGAAGGAGAAAACTTGGAACTTTGATGTTCTTGCCATGTTCTTGGCGCCTTTTTCACAAATTCACATATTTGAATTTTGTGATTTTATTTAATTGATTCAAAAATTAATTTCTCTCTGAGTTTTAATGATTTTGAGTTGATTCTTTTTTTTAATAATTCACAAAAATGTTAAAATATTTTATTTTACCAAAAAATCCCAAAAATATTATTTATTTCATATATTTGATATTTTTGCAAGGAATTAATGTTTTATTTGTTTTTTAAAATTTAAAATATTTTTTCCTTTTTGATTTTCCAAATTTAATTGGTTTCCAATCATTTTGTGGATATAAACATGATTTTTGAAACATTGATCCAAGATCACCACTTATTTTTCACATGTTTTCATCACTTTTTATTGATTTTTTTACAAAATTAATGCCTTTTTAAAAAAAATTAGGGTTTTGATTAATTCAACCCTCATCAATCATTTTAAAACACTCATGGGCATCTATTAGAATGTAAGACCCATCCCCTTTGTAAATACATAACCTCTTTGGGCCTCAGTCATTGTATAAGCCCCATTGTATTTTCAAAACCCCTGCGTGATCATCGTCTTTTTAAAATAAACCTTTGGCCTCTCCTTAAGCTATAAGACCCATTCCTTTTCTCAAAATAACTCTCTGGGCCTATAATAGAGTGTAAGACCCAATCCCTCTTTGAAACCAAAATAGTTTGGGCCTCAGTCATTGTATAAGACCCAACGCATTTTTCAAAAGGTTTGGCGCGATCGTCGCCTTTTTAACAAAAACCCTTGGGCCTCTCCTTAAGTTGTAAGCCCCATCATTGGCACAAAAAGTATTTGGGCCTCTAATAGAGTGTAAGACCCAACCCCTTTGTAAATAAAACAATTTTTGGGCCTCACATATTGTATAAGTCCCTCTGTACGATTCTTAAAACAATGGTGCAATCATCGTTAAAACTTGGGCCTCTCCTTGAGCTGTAAGCCCCAATAATCTGTTCAAAGCACTTTCTCCTTTGATTTTGAATTCAAATATATGTTGTTATCAAAACTTTCTTTAATTTCTTTGTTGAACAACTAACAAAACAACATGGAAGCTCTACAACGGGTAAGTGTTTATCCGCTTTCATTTATCGCTTTCATATGTATATAACTGTATTGTGGGGCTGTTTCACTGTAAGTCTTCTTTCACAACCTTTTATATACTTGTCAAATATCAACTGTGTAATACTAGTATAGTTATTTATAGTTTTCCCTGGCAACTACGTCTAGAACTAGGTAAAGCCCTGTTGATCACTCTTAAAATACAAACTAAACTAGATCCCCCGTAGGATTCCAGATACAGTCTTCCCTTCTCTTGGGGTTAAACAATATGGAACAAAGAGAAAGGCAGTATTCTCGGTGAACCTTTTCTCAGACTGTCACCCTTAGAAATTGTCAAAGAAACTCTACTCTCCAGAGTTGATCTATTCTCCGTGAATAGCATCTCTTGAGTTTCTTCCAAATTCTCGAACTTTCCTGAAATGATCTCTTCTCTGTGAATTGCATTTCTTGAACTTCTCTTGGTTTGGGGACCCACATGCTTCCTAAAAGTATCCCCGCCTCCTCTTGGGCGTTGTACAAGGACCCTTCGGCATCATAGAAGTTCTCATGCCTTCTCTTGGGCTTAATACAAGGACCCTAACGACCTTTTAAAGGTATAAGACAAAACTTAATCATCCTCCATTAGAGCTGTCATTCAAAAAGAGCCAAAACCTTCAGACAAATTTTAGGGTTGATACTCATCCCTTGAATGAGTCGGCCTCCTCTTGGGCATCATACAAAAGATAAAACTTTACCAGTAGACTTGGATAGTCTAATACCATTGAGTCTCAGAGAAATTCTCAAGTTCCTTTCAAAACATAGGAAAATTACCGATCACTCTGGACCAATCTCCAGTAGAAACCCGGTCTCTCTCATGAGGGCTTTCCCACTTGGACCTGCCTCGGGATCTCAATAGTCCCCGACAGAAGATAGCCTCCTCTTAGGCTTTGTATAAATGATCCTTTCCTCAGGAAAGTCAGTCCTTTCTTGGGCTTTGTACAATGATTCTCCCCAACAGAGCTAACCTTTTCAAATCACTCTCTTGTTGAGTATAAAAGACTCTCTTGTTAAGTTAATCTTCCTTTTAGCCTCTATCTCGGGCTTCGTACGAGATATCAAAACACTCTCTTGTTGAGTATAAAAGATTCTCTTGTTGAGTCAATCTCCTTTTAGCCTAAATCTAGGGCTTCGTACGAGACACTAAATCACTCTCTTGTTGAGTATAAAAGATTCGCTTGTTGAGTCAAACCCAGTTAGCCTCTATCTCGGGCTTCGTACGAGACAAAAAATCACTCTTTTGTTGAGTATAAAAGACTCTCTTGTTGAGTCAATCAACTTGTCCGACTCTCTTGTTGAGTCAATCACATTTTTAGCCTCCGTCTTAGGCTTCGTATAAGACAGATAAAAGTACTCTCTTGTTGAGTCAAACCTTTTTAGCTTCCGTCTTGGGCTTCGCACAAGACACATATAAAAGCACTCTTTTGTTGAGTCAGTCACTTGTTAGTACTCTCTTGTTGAGTCAACCCTTATAGCCTCTATCTCGGGCTTCATACGAGACAAATAAAAAACACCCTCTTGTTAGGTCAATAGCCTCCTCTTAGGCTTTGTATAGAGAAATCCCCGGTTGAGGCAATAAACCTTTTAGCATCAAACTTGTGCTTTGATAAAAAGACACAAGTATCAACAGTTCCTCTTTAGAGATGACAAGTTCTCTCTCAGTCAAACCTTTTAGCTTCAATCTTGGGCTTTGAACAAGACACAAAAAACCCTTCAGCTTCACATCTTGGGCTTTGAACAAGATACAAATAAACCGTTTAGCCTCTGTCTTAGGCTTTAAACGTGACACCACAACATCTTTTCCCCCTAGAATAGGAGGGAACTACGATCACTTTGATTTCCCTGTTTCGTTAAACGGGAATATGTAGGCATAAGATTGAAAAATCTTAGCGAGCACACTAAATCAAAAACTCAAAATCCAGTACCTCCATCAATCAACCCGAAAGCATCAAATCTAAACACATTTCCAAAAACCTCGCAAATAGTCCGGACACTGTGTTCTTAGGCAAAATAACCAAAGAAAGACCCACAATTTTGATAGCATCTATAAACTAATAGTCAACTATTTAAACTCAGTATGCAAGCAGCGTTAATTGGAGACATCTATTTCCCTTCCTTAATCAGCTTCACAAGATAAAAAATGAATCGAACTGTAGTACTGATAGCACTGAATCACACTACGTATTTGACTCGGATTGCACATGTTTCTTAGGCTTTTATAGCTATTTTCTTGTGTTATGCTTGTGTTTTATTTTGTTTTCAGGTTCTTTGTATTCCCAGAGCTCCTCGTGAAAAAATGAAGAAAAACGAGCAAGAAAACCAGTTTTTGAGGAAATTGTACACATGGCATCCACCATGGCGGCCGCCATAGGGTAGGTCATGACTTGGATAGGAGTCAACTGCTGTCAACTACCACGATCTCCACTTCTTTTTCCCTTGGTTCACATGGCGGGCGCCATGAGGGGGTAACGGGCGCCACCTTTGTCGTATGGCTTCCCTCCTAAAAGAAGTTGGGGGGCACTTTGGTCTTTCCATAGTTTTTCCTAGGCTATAAATAGATGAGTCCTTGATCCTTTTTCTTCATCCAAGCTTAGTTTCAGAACTCAAGTCATATATTTTCAGTATTGTAAAGTGATAAACTTCTCACATCGGGGAGTTATCACACTGTTTGATCGAGTCTGTAATCGAGTTTGGAGCACTCTGGTAGAAGTTAATCCTACTGCCATTTTCATTTCCAGTCATTTATTTCCAGTTGTACCAGATTTAAAGCCTCCGATTTGGAGCAGGTTTCTATTTACTTTCCCGCACCCTTTATTTTCTCGCACTCGCTTTACTTTCTTTATTTCTCGCACTCGCTTTACTTTCTTTATTTCTCGCACTCGCTTTATTTTCTTTATTTTCTCGCACTCGCTTTACTTTATTTATTTCTCGCACTCGCTTTACTTTCAAAACCCTTTTAAGAATTTACTTTAACATGCTCTATTTCAACATGTCTATTTACATTTCCATGTCCGGCTAAATCTTAAAGGTTAGAATGTAAGGATCATAGTTAAAGTAATATTCCATACAATGTGTCGATAGAAATGCTTAGGGGTTATTTTGATTTTTGACACAAGTTTTCTGTACTTTATTTCTGTTGGGTAAGATCGAAAGCTGTCCAACCTTTGGTTAAACTTGGTTTGTCTTAACTGTTCAAAGGAAGCGAAATCGCTTTGTCCAGTTAAGTAGGAGTTTTTAATACTTTATAAAAACGATTTTAAAACTATTTTCGGATGCGTTTATGGGTTTAAAGTCCGGTTCACATGAACCTCTTTTTGTTAATAGTTCCAAGTCAAAATACTTTTCAACGGAGTCAAGAAACTATATTTCTTAAAAATAGGTTTATTACTTTAACGCAATGTGCGCCTTTTTATAAGTGACAATAAGAGTGTTCGATTAAGGGATAAACTCGGTTTTAAATACGCGAAAGCGACAGTTCCCGTTAAATTAGTTCTTTTCATAAGTAGAAAACATTACCCCATAAGTAGTTCTATTTACAAGCATCTGGAATATTATCTGACTGTGTGAATTACATTCAAGCCTGTTGTTTATTGAATTTTAAATCTTCGTACTTTACTCTGCTTTTACTGTGCACTCACGAACTCCCGATTGATTTGCCTTAAATAAACATCGTAACAATAGAAACCGATAGATTGACGTTTGGTCTCTGTGGGATCGATAATCTTTTATATTACTCTGACGCGATTCGTATACTTACGAAAACACCGCATCAAGTTTTTGGCGCCGTTGCCGGGGACCAATGACATCAAATTTCGTACCCTGTTGTTACACCGTATAGACTAAGGCACTCTTATAAATAAAATAAAAAATAATAATAATAAAAAAAAATTAAAAAATTAAAAACTATGTATCACCCAAATTTTCTCTATGATAACCACTCACAATATCTTGAGGAGCCGCACCCAAATTTTCTCTACAATTACCAACCGCAATACTCCCAATATTTTGAGGAACCGCAACCAAATTTTTCCTATGATTACCATTCCCAAAATTTTGAGGAACCGCAAGAATCACATAATTCTAATCTCGAAATACTAATGGAGGATTTCATTGAAACAACAACTAATTCTAGGCTAGAATCTATGATGGAGCGCTTTGTGGAGACACAAACTCTCCAGAATGAAGAGCTTAGAAGACAACAACTCGATACTTATGAAACCCTTAGGCAGATAAACACTATGGTCGACTCCCTCGCGACTCACACTGAGGCATTGGAGACTCAAATCTCCCTGCTTGCGCAGACACCTATAGGACCCTCCCTCGAGGAGCATGTGGATGTTGTAGTGACCTGTAGTGAAACAAAAATCGAAAATCCTAAGGAGAGTGATAATAAGGTTGAGGAGAGTGATATTGAGGTTGAGAAGAGTTCTGGTAAGGAAGAAGTAGAGATTGAGAAAAATTCACTGGGATCACCTGAATGGGAGGTCGTCAAAGAGGTAGAGAAAGTAGCACCTAAGGATGTTCCTCATGCCTATACCCCACCGATTCCTTTCCCGCAAAGGTTTGTAGACTCCCAATCCAAAACGCATGTGGAGGTATTGGAAAATATCCAAACCGATGCATCTTTGTTTGAGGTCACGCATTAAAAGAGAAAATTCGAGGACCTTGAAACTAGGGATATCATTACTGTTAAGAGGGCAAGGTTAAACTTTTAGGTGATGGATGAAATAACTAAGCCCAAACTCGAAAAGCTAATACTTAGGATAGATCCAGAACCACCACCACAAGTTCAAAAGAATGAACCGCCCCACAGAAGGAAGAAAAGAAAAGGTGAGGGATATGTGAGATGGCTTGATAAGTGGCCATGGAAACCGAAAATTATTAGCCGTCGAGCTATCGACGTTAAACAAAGCCATGCGTGGGAGGCAACCCATGAGATTTTAATTTAATGTTTTCTTTTTATTGTTTGTGTTTGCAGAAAATAAAGAATTGTATCGCTTATCACGTCTCAGCTACATTTAGGCGAAAGATCTCTAGATGACAATCCCTTAAAATAACCGGGTGCCCACGCACATTCCTACGAATGTCGCTGCTGGTGGTGACACCAATGATGAGTATGATGGGAGAAAGCATATCTCTCCCATTCGTAACTCACCTTCTCCTTGTCCTTTCGCATGGTCAGGTTCCACCTGCACACACCGCACCGTATTTTTCTACAAATTTTTGCAGATACTTCCTTCGGAAATAGGCAATATGATGCGCGGCTTCAAGAAAATGAAGTTTCAGTAAATTCAGATAACTCGTAGTACAAGACACCGGAGTAGAAGTGGCCAAAGAAGACAGGGAAAACAAGGGAAGAATCAGCGCAAATTGGCCATGGTAGCACGCAATTGCATTCATACAGGTTCTATCTTTCCTTTACCACCTTTTATCAAAGCATTGAGGACAATGTTTGGTTTAAGTGTGGGGGAGGAACTTTACCGCTTTCATTTTACCACTTTCTAGTTAGATTTACTATTTTCTAGCATGATTTTAAAATTTTTTCTGATTTAATGTGTCGTTGCGTCTTTGCATGTGTTGTCGAGTCTTTATGCGTGATTTTATGTTGCTTATCGATTTTCCCATTCTCATAAGCCATACCAAATATTTTGAAATTTTTTTAGTTAAAAACAGGGTTTCTTTTGAAAATCTTAGGTTACAGACGAAATTGAGGTTGGATTGTGAGACTTGGGAAAATTCCGCAAGATTGGTATCGTTTTAACACCGTGAACCTCTCAATTATGGAAATCGATTTGAGTACTTGTGATACCATAGCCTTAAGTTCTCACCCTTTTAGTAGTCCCTAAGTAGTTTATTTAGCAGTCAGCACCATCCTAAGCACATACTAAGTAGGAAGCCGATGCAAATAAGTGTATGATCTCAAGCTTAAAAGGTAAAAGAAGAAAAAAAAATAAATGAATGAAAATAAATGCTCCTTCTAAGTTAGGTGATCCTCACCCGATCATTTAGCCCAACAGTGCAAACTTCTTTATTCTATTGACATCTAAGCCAATGTGCAAAAAGAAAATAATGATAATAATGAGATCATAGTCACTAACAGGCCACCCTACCATGAGTGTGAAAGGATAACGAGATTAATGTGATTGTGCCATAATGAAAAGGGACGAAAGAAGAATGAGTGAGTTAGGCTTAGGTATAATGACATGATTCAGATTGGTTTGTATAGGATGAAGGTTGATGACCGCAAAAGCGGAATTGTGTTGTTACGATGTCCTTAGAGTGTGAGCAAGTACCTATCGACACAAACTTAACCGAAGTAGAGTTGGTAGCCTAGGATGAGTATTCGTATTCACTATTTTTCTCGCGAGTCATGGTTTGCTTGAGGACAAGCAAAGGTCTAAGTGTGGGAGAATTTGATAGCACTGAATCACACTACGTATTTGACTCGGATTGCACATGTTTCTTAGGATTTTATTGCTATTTTCTTGTGTTATGCTTGTGTTTTGTTTTGTTTTCAGGTTCTTTCTATTCCCAGAGCTCCTCGTGACGAAATGAAGAAAAACAAGCAAGAAAACCAGTTTTTGAGGAAATTATACACATGGCATCCACCATGGCGGGCGCCATAGGGTAGGCCATGACTTGAATAGGAGTCAACTGCTTTCAACTGCCAGGATCTCCACTTATTTTTCCCTTGGTTCACATGGCGGGCGCCATGAGGGGGTGTCGGGCACCACCTTTGTCGTATGGCTTCCCTCCCAAATGAAGTTACAGGGCACTTTGGTCTTTCCATAGTTTTTCCTAGGCTATAAATAGATGAGTCCTTGATCCTTTTTCTTCATCCAAGCTTAGTTTCAGAACTCAAGTCATATATTTTCAGTATTGTAAAGAGATAAACTTCTCACATCGGGGAGTTATCACACTGTTTGATCGAGTCTGTAATCGAGTTTGGAGCACTCTGGTAGAAGTTAATCCTACTGCCATTTTCATTTCCAGTCATTTATTTCCAGTTGTACCAGATTTAAAGCCTCCGATTTGGAGCAGGTTTCTATTTACTTTCCCGCACCCTTTATTTTCTCGCACTCGCTTTACTTTCTTTATTTCTCGCACTCGCTTTACTTTCTTTATTTCTCGCACTCGCTTTACTTTCTTTATTTTCTCGCACTTGCTTTACTTTCTTTATTTCTCGCACTCGCTTTACTTTCAAAACCCTTTTAAGAATTTACTTTAACATGATCTATTTCAACATGTCTATTTACATTTCCATGTCCGGCTAAATCTTAAAGGTTAGAATGTAAGGATCATCGTTAAAGTAATATTCCATATAATGTGTCGATAGAAATGCTTAGGGGTTATTTTGATTTTTGACACAAGTTTTCTGTACTTTATTTCTGTTGGGTAAGATCGAAAGCCGTCCAACCTTTGGTTAAACTTGGTTAGTCTTAACTATTCAAAGGAAGCGAAAGCGCTTTGTCCAGTTAAGTAGGAGTTTTTAATACTTTAGAAAAACGATTTTAAAACTATTTTCGGACGCGTCTATGGGTTTAAAGTTCGGTTCGCATGAACCTCTTTTTGTTAAAAGTTCCAAGTCAAAATACTTTTCAACTAAGTCAAGAAACTATATTTCTTAAAAATAGGTTTATTAATTTAACTCAATGCGCGCCTTTTTATAAGTTACAATAAGAGGGTTCGATTTAGGGATAAACTCGGTTCAGAATACGCGAAAGCGACAGTTCCCGTTAAATTAGTTCTTTTCATAAGTAGAAAACATTACCCCATAAGTAGTTCTATTTACAAGCATCTGGAATATTATCTGACTGTGTGAATTACATTCAAGCCCGTTGTTTATTGAATTTTATATCTTCGTACTTTACTCTGCTTTTACTGTGCACTCACGAACTTCCGATTGATTTGCCTTAGATAAACATCGTAACAATAGAAACCGATAGATTGGCGTTTGGTCTCTGTGGGATCGATAATCTTTTATATTACTCTGACGCGATTCGTATACTTGCGAAAACACCGCATCAAGTACCAAAGCGATAGTTATTCGAAACCACAAAAATCGCGCTACAAAAAAAATGGCGACCACAGTGGGAGGTATTTATCTCTTACAGTCTTACGGTAGGAGACATTTCTTTCTCAACATTCTTGGGTAGAATGCCCTAAGTATCACAGAAATGGCGACCCTGCTGGGGAGTCATTGTTTGTATAGGATCATAGGACTAGAGGTCTAGGATATTAGGACAAATATATATTTCTTTTCCTAATTGATATCTGTGTTTATTTTTCTGCTAATGGGAATGCGTGTGATGTTGCATGTGGAAAGATTGAGTATACACCTAAGATAGGGGATGACATTATACGGGTAATCTTACGGGGAGTGAATCCCAGCTAAGAGATCTCGGTCGACCATCAAGCTCAATCGAGACTCCCTTTGCAGATGCATTACCTATATGACTTCGGTTGTTGAGAGTAGTGTGGTCGATTGGGTTATTTGAGAAGCTGAGGTTTTAGTAGACTAAAACCATTTTGTACTGTGGAAGCTATCGCGAATAGTTGTCACGCGATACTACCCTCATTTGAGATCATTCTAAGATACATCAGCTCGCTGGCGATCTGCTTGCTGTTGTTATCCCAAGAAGGGTCAATGATTTTGTGGATAGGTACAAAAAATCACCAGTATAAACCTTTAGGGATGGGTAGAGCCTTGACTTCATGACACCGACCCTTTGACCCCATGTTTTTTCTATGTTTTTGTGTGCTTCATTCATACATTCATTTAAAAAAATATTAAAACAAAGAAAATTTCCATTTCCGCAATCTTTGAATTCAATAAAACGGGGCTTTCCCCACTGTATGATATTTGCAATCAAATTGTCGAAGTTTTTTTTTATTTAAAAAAAATTAATATATAATCATTGCATATCATTCATCATTCTCACATAACGCATTCTTCTTCCCTATGAATCTCACATTTGTGTCTCGAATCTAGAGTCAAACTGTCTCATTTGTACAATACTCGGGCCAATCGTCAAAAGAAAATGGATGATCTCGAGGAAGAGAACAGAGGGTTAAGAGAAGAAATCGACACTCTGAAGGAAGATCTAAGGAAACATCACAATGACATGCAATCTCTGGCAGTTGCCTAGATGCAACAATAAAGGACTGTGATCTAGGAGATCACATCGACGCCCATAGTGGAAAAGTATGATCCTCGGTATAACATATCAAAGGATCTCCCCTGGGGCATGCCACTTAACTATATCCCGGAAGGATATATTCCGCCGATCATGGAAGATCCGAAAACAGCAGCAGAAGCCGCTGGGCCTGAAGGTTACAAACTTCGGGAAAGCGAAGATGCCAAGGGCATGACAGCAATTCCTGAAGGTTACAAACTTCGGGAAGCACCGAGAGTCACTGCCAAAATGATTGTACCACCACCCGTGGTACACACTGTCCTAGAAGGACAGATTCCACAAATACCTTCTGGTGGAAACGAGAGTATGAATGATAAAATGAAGGAGTTCCAGGAGCAGTTCCTGGAGATGCAGAAAGACGCCGCAAACCTTTGTTTGGTCCCCAATGTGAATGTTCCGCTCAAATTCAAAGCGCCCAAATTTGAGAAATACAAGGGCAACTCTTGCCCTCAAAGTCACTTGCAGATGTACGCTCGGAGGATGTCAACACAGATAGAGAACCAACAGCTACAAATCCATTACTTCCAGGATAGATTGACCGGTGTCGCACTCAAAAGGTACATGGGTTTAAACCGTATTAAGATCGCCACTTTCAGAGATCTTGGCGCTGCCTTTGTTCAACAATATAAGTATAATCTGGACATGGCGCCGGACAAAGATCAACTCAGAGCCATGTCGCAGAAGGATAACGAAACCTTTAAGGAATATGCTCAGAGATTGTGTGAAATTTCTACTCAGATTTGTCCACTTCTTGAGGAAAAAGAGATGACAAAGATCTTCTTCAAAACTTTGAGCTCATTTTACTACGGCAAAATGGTCGCCAGTGCACCCAGTGACTTCACCGAGATGGTGGGCATGGGAGTTCGTCTTGAGGAAGCTGTCCGAGAAGGACGTTTAATTAAAGATGTTGGACCATCAAGCACTACCAAAAGATACGGTAGTGCTCTCCCTAAGAAAAAAGAGCAGGATATTGGGAATATCTCTCTCGGAAAGCAAGGGCGACGTTACCAACCAGTAGCAACTGTAACTCCTGTTATCAACCCTGTGCCTGTTCCAACGTATCAACCTCAGGTTACGCAAAGCCAACCGAATCATCAGCAATATCAGAAAAAGACACAACAGCCTCTTCAGCAGGCTCGTCCTCAATACAACAACAACCGTACAACACGACCACCAGGGTTTGACCCTATACTAATGTTGTACGCAGAACATTTCCACTCCTACTGGCCAAAGGGCATGTCCAAACCAAGGCTCCTCTTACAGTACCGAAAAATCCGGCTTTTTGGTTCAAGGCAGATCAGACTTGTCCCTACCATCAAGGAGGACCAGGGCATAACATCGAAAGCTATCTCAGTTTCAAATCCAACGTACAAAAACTCGTTAGGAACAGGGTCTTTTCCTTCAAAGATATGAATCCGAATGTTCTCACAAACCCGTTGCCTCAACACGAGAAAGCTGCAGTCAATTTGATAGAGGGAGAGTCTAACAACAGCTATCAAATTCATGATGTACTCTTATTGAGGACCGATATGGTCAAGATGCATCGCAGACAGAGCGGGTACGGTGATGTACCGCCTCATAATTATCACCAGTGTGATACCTGCTCTAAGAACAATCAAGGATGTCCTGTGGTGCAATCAGCCCTACAGGAACAGTTGGATCTCGGATGGATCCAAGAACATCGAATTCGTGGAGTTAACATGACTTATACAAATTCCAACATCATTCAGAACCACAACATCTGTGCGATGAATGTTAACTTAGTAGCAATGCACTCAAGGCAAAGCCAGTATCATGATCTGCCACGGCACGATTATGATTCCTGTCTGATTTACTCGGTAAACAACTAGGGATGCTCTTTTATACAAGAGGCCCTCCAGCGTCAGATGGATCTTAGGTGGATCCAGGACTAACATGATAAAAATCCTTATCAGATCAACATGATTCAGATCTTCGACATTCGCTTGATGAATACCAGCTTGGTAGAGTTACATGCTAAGCAAGTCCAGCTCTGTTTTCTGACATCGCATAATTATCAGAACTGTAAAGGATGTCGCGAGAGTGACCAGGGATGTGCTCTCGTTCAAAGATCTTTGCAACACTTGTTAAACCACTGGTGGCTTCCGATCTATCTAGACGAAGACACGCAACAAGTCAGTATGATCGACGAGAACCCTACTAGGCATCGGAGTCAGGATGTTCAGTCAGTAAAAACCGATCTAGTAAGGTTACACTGCATACAAAGCGGATGTGGCCGGGTGCCACCACATAATTATGAACGTTGTAGAGTTTTCTCGGAAGATAATCAAGGATGTTACCTCGTGCGAGCAACCCTTCAGAGTCAGTTGGATCGCAAATAGATTCAACCATGTCCAGTTTCGGGGTCCATCAACTTGATGCACGACTATTTCGTTGATCAAATCAAAGATGTCGTTGTAATATATGATCGCGAAAAGACCAAAGATGTTTGCGCCATCATCCCTCTACTTGATGAATCGAAGGTTCTTAACCAGGAACTGATTGAAATTACTTACGACAGTCAGAGAAATCAGAAGGCTTCTGTAGTTATCTATCTGCCAAGACCAGTACCGTACAAGTCTGATAAGGCGATCCCTTACAAGTACGATGCAACCATAATTGAGAATGGAAAAGAAGTTCCATTACCCTCCGTCGTGAATATTGCAGACATCAGTCGAGTAACACGGAGCGGTCGAATCTTCAACCGAGGAGTTAGAGAACCTAGCAAAGAAAAAGAACCTCAAACAGAAGTTCCCAGTCCACCAGTCGGTCCATCCAGTGAATACAACATTGTTGACCAGCTGTTACGAACTCCTTCAAAAATCTCTGTGTTATCTCTTTTACTCAGTTCCGAAGCTCACCGAGAGGCTCTACAGAAAGTCTTAGAGCAAGCCTTTGTGGACGAGGAATTTCCAGATGAAGGAAAAGGCCACAACTTGGTGCTTAATATTACAGTCAAGTGCCAGGACGATGCTTTAGCCAGCGTACTGGTAGGCACCGGATCGACCATCAATGTTATGCCGAAGTCTACATTAATGCGACTATCATTCAAAGGATCCCCGATGAGGGGCAGTGAGGTCGTCGTCAAAGCATTCGACGGATCTCGGAAATCAGTTATCGGCGAAGTCGACCTTCACATAACTATTGGTCCTCACACTTTCCTAATCACTTTCCAAGTCATGGACGTCCGGGCAGCATACAATTGTTTATTAGGAAGACCTTGGATACACCAGGCTGGGGCAGTCACTTTGACACTGCACCAGAAATTGAAATTCTTCAAGAACGACCAACTAGTCACTGTCTGCGGAGAGCAAGCCTTGCTCGTGAGTAGCTTATCATCGTCTACTTATGTAGAACCAGAGGAGGTTGTTGGAACCCAGTTCCAGGCACTTTCGTTGAGCAATGAAAATCAGTCAGAGAAAGGAACATCAATTTCCTCGTACAGAGATGTTCTCGAAGTGATCAAAAGTAACAATGCCAAATGATGGGGACAACTTGTCATTCCTACTGATAATAAAACAAAAAAGGGTCTTGGTTTTTCTTCAACATTTACCCAGACTGCTGCTAACGATGAAAGTTTTCATCCCATTCAGGATTTCTTCCACAGTGGAGGGTTCCTTCACCCAGTGCATCAGGAAGTGCACACCATCAACAAGGGAAATTCCTCCGGTAAGGATGAAGAATGGAAATCCTACCTTAACGAGGACGGTTATATGTCTCAGGAAGAGGTGCCTACGCCATTTTGCTATCCCGCATAGAGTCCGAGATTTATACCCAGGTCATACGTAAGAATGATATACGGAGATTGTGATCCAGAAGGATGCCGTGCTCCACCAAACTCATTAGAGGAGGAAACTCTTATGAAAGACAGCTATACCCGGGAGACTTGGGGCAACAAAATCAGCCGAACGATGCTTACCGGCTGAAAATCATTTAAAAGAATACATGTGTCCCCACCATGTCATGGGATCAACACTCAGGGCATTCTGCAAATATCCAACACAAAGATGAATTTGCAAAGCTTGCAGGACTATAATTCATCAACTACGCTTTTCCCGAGGTCAACGTCATCGAAAGAGATGACTCCTCCAGTTTCAGAGAAGTGTGGGACACCTTAGGACAACCAAGTGGCAAGTTCGACTACTTGGTCAAATACAGCGCTCCTGAGAGCTCTCGTATCAGGCTCGAGGACATCCAGCCAACTAGATGGGGAGATTCACCAGAGAGTACAAATACTATGCAAGATACAATAGAAGAGTTCGTCTACGACAACTCTGCCTGGGAAACAGATTCCAACGATCCTACTCCGCTAGAAATCAGCGTCATTTCTGAGGACAAGTCAAGAGAGAAGGTGCCAGACTTTGTGAATCACCGAGGAGTTCGCCGCCAATGGATTGCTGTCGAGGTTCCGAAAGTCGTTCATAAGTCTAAGTAATTGTCGTCTTTATCTTAACCTTTCACCCTGCCCAAGTGAAACGACTGTTTTGATAGGGCTCACTTTCTGTAAATGTACCTCTTCGCTTCGTCCAAAGCGACTGAGTTTTTTTTATAGGGCTGTAGTTTCAAGAATCGACCAGATCATAAATAAAATAACGTCGTTCTGTAATTTCCGCATTTATTGCTGTTTTCTCTTTTCGTTTTTTTCAGAAAATGGTAATCCTAAAAAACAATTCAATAATAAAAACAAGCAGTTTTCCAAAAAAATACACTGCACACACTCTTGCATTCTCTCTATCTCTTCTAAAAACAATCATCACGTCATTACAGATTGCTTGTTTTAAACCCCATTGAAACATACGATCCGACGCCTTATCCCAACTTGAAATTCCCGGTATTTGTGGCTGAAGAAGAAGTTGACAACGAAGTCCCAGAGGGGATCTCCCGATTACTCAGACTGGAGGAAAAGTCCATTGAACCTCACAAAGATCCGTTGGAAATGGTAAACTTAGGTTCAGAAGAAGAGAGAAAAGAAGTCAAGATTGGGGCACTGCTCTGTCCGACTGTCAAAGAAAGTTTGATAAAGCTTCTCAAAGAATTCCCCGATGTATTTGCTTGGTCCTATCAGGACATGCCAGGGTTGGATACCAGGATCGTGGAACATCACTTACCGTTGAGATCAGAATGTCCACTAGTAAAGCAGAGGTTGAGAAGAACTCACCCAGACATGGCCATCAAAATCAAAGAGGAAGTACAGAAACAAATTGACGCGGGTTTCCTCGCCACGTCAGAGTATCCTCAATGGTTATCCAACATCGTACGAGTTCCAAAAAAGGACAGAAAGGTCAGAATGTGTGTAGACTATAGGGATCTGAACAAGGCCAGTCCAAAGGATGACTTTCCCCTACCACACATTGACATGCTGGTAGACAGTACAACAAAATTCAAAGTGTTCTCCTTCATGGATGGATTCTCGGGCTATAATCAGATAAAAATGGCGCCAAAAGACATGGAGAAAACTTCGTTCATTACCCCATGGGGTACCTTTTGTTACAAGGTAATGTCGTTCGGTTTGAAGAACGCCGAGGCAACCTATCAAAGGGCCATGACTACTCTGTTTCATGACATGATACACAAGGAAATCGAGGTATATGTCGATGATATGATTTCCAAATCTAAAACAGAAGAGGAGTATGTGACCCATCTTTCAAAGCTATTTAGGCGGTTGAGAAAGTACAAACTCTGCTTGAATCCCAATAAGTGCACTTTCAGTGTCCGTTCAGGGAAGCTTTTGGGGTTCACCGTCAATCAGAAGGGAATTGAGTTTGACCCTGACAAGGTCAAGGCCATTCAAGAAATGCCTTCTCCAAAAACTGAAAAACAAGTCAGGGGATTCTTGGGACGTTTGAACTACATTTCCAGATTTATATTTCTTATGACCGCGACATGCGCGCCGATTTTCAAATTACTTAAAAAGAACCAGGACTACGTTTGGACAAAATATTGCCAAACCGCCTTCGACAGTATTAAGGAATACCTGTTGAATCCGCCGATTCTTTCACCTCATGTGGAAGAAAGACCACTGATCATCTACTTAACAGTCCTAGAGGACTCAATGTGTTGTGTACTTGGCCAACAAGACGAAACAAAAAGGAAAAAGTCTGCCATTTACTATTTGAGCAAGAAATTCACTGACTGTGAAACTCGGTACACTATGCTTGAGAAAACTTGTTGCGCTCTGGCTTGGGCAGCCAAACGTCTTCGCCAGTACATGATTTGTCACACTACTTGGTTAATCTCAGAAATGGATCCAATCAAGTACGTCTTTGAAAAGCCTGCTCTCACGGGAAGGATTGCACGTTCGCAGATGTTGTTATCAGAATACAACATTGAGTATCATGCTCAGAAAGTCGTCAAAGGGAGTATTTTAGCCGATCATTTACCTCATCAACCGATTGACGATCAGGAATCAATCGGGTTTGACTTCCCAGACGAAGATGTCATGTACTTGAAAATGAAAGATTGCGATGAACCGCTACCTAGTGAAGGGCCAGAACCAGGTTCCCAGTGGGGACTAATTTTTGATGGAGCTGTAAATCATTATGGGAACGCAATTGGGGCAATCATCATAACACCTCAGGATACCCACCTTCCTTTCACTTCCAGATTGACATTCAAGTGCCCAAACAACGAGGCCGAATACGAAGCTTGTATCATGGGTCTTGAAGAAGCGATCGACTTAAGGATCAAGAACTTGGATGTATATGGCGACTCAGCCCTGGTTATCAACCAAATCAAAAGAGATTGGAACACATACCAATCAGGACTGATCCATTACAAAGACTATGCGAGAGGGTTGTTACCATTCTTCAACAGAATCGAGTTTCATCACATCCCTCGTGAAGAGAATCACATGGCCGACACACCTAAAATCGACATAATGTAACGAAATTATTAGTGTAGGTAAATGGAACGACATACCTAAAACCGACATAATGCGCCTTGAACGGCCTGCTTACATCTTCGCGATTGAAGCAGTCATAGACGACAAACCTTGGTATCACGATATCAAATACTTCCTTCTGAAACAAGAGTACCCACCCGGGGCACTAAGAAAAGACAGAAAAACCCTCAGAAGGCTGTCAGGAAGTTTCTTCCTGAGCAGTGATACACTCTATAAGAGAAATTTTGACATGGTGTTGCTCTGATGCTTAGACAAACCAGAAGCAGACATGCTGATAAAAGAAATTCACGAAGAATCCTTTGGCACTCATGCCAATGGACACACAATGGCGAGAAAAATTATGAGAGCAGGGTACTACTAGTTGACCATGGAATCTGATTGCTACAAGTATATGAGGAGGTGTCACAAGTGTCAGATATACTCTGACAAAATACATGTACCGCCCACACATCTCAAAGTTCTTTCTTCCCCGTGGACATTTTCCATATGGGGAATCGACATGATTGGCATGATTGAACCCAAGGCTTCAAACGGACATCGGTTTATCCTGGTAGCCATTGACTACTTCACCAAGTGGGTCGAAGCAGCGTCGTACGCTAATGTGACCCGACAAGTAGTGGTCCGCTTTATCAAAAACAATCTCATCTGCCGTTATGGTGTTCCAAGCCAGATCATTACTGATAATGGATCTAACTTGAATAATAAAATGATGAAGGAGTTGTGTAGTGAGTTCAAGATCGAACACCTTAACTCATCTCCCTACCGACCCAAGATGAACGACACGGTAGAAGCGGCTAACAAGAACATCAAGAGGATTATTCAGAAAATGGTTGTAACCTATAAAGACTGGCACGAAATGCTACCCTTTGCTCTTCATGGTTATCGTACATCTGTCTGCACTTCAACAGGGGCTACCCCTTTCTCTCTAGTATATGGCATGGAAGCAGTACTCCCCATAGAAGTAGAGATCCCATCAATTTGGGTATTGATGGAAGCTAAGCTAACAGAAGCTGAATGGTGTCAAAGTCGACACGACAAACTGAATCTGATAGAAGAAAAGCGAATAACGGCTCTATGCCACGGTCAGTTGTATCTACAGAGAATGAAGAAAGCGTTTGACAAAAAGGTTAGACCTCGCGTCTTCAGAAAAGGAGACCTTGTGCTAAAAAAGATACAATCATTTCTCACTGATTCCCGGGGCAAATGGGCTCCGAATTATGACTGCCCCTATGTGGTCAAGAAAGCTTTCTCAAGAGGTGCCTTGAGACTCGCAACCATGGATGGAGAAGAATTTGCCTTCCCCACAAATGTTGATGTAGTCAAGAAATACTTCGCCTAAACTAAAAAAAATGTCTCGGTGTATTGAAAACCTGAAAGGGCGGTCCAGGCCAAATTTAGAGACATAATCAAAAATCATCCTGGTGGATTGGAAATCTCAAAAGTATAATCCAGGAAAAAGTTAGGGATAATGGCAAGTAACTACGTCCAATAAGGGGCGAGTCCCTCAGCAGCAGTTACACCATCCATCGAAAAAAAACTCCAGTCAAGGTCATCTTTGACGGAAGCTCAGGATGCCCAGAATTCAAAGTTGGTAGAAGGATAGTGGTCGTTATGTTTCAATGTAGCCCTTTTCCCTTAAATTACCTTTTTCAAACTTTGTAAAAACTCTATGGAATCACGTGTTTGGCTGATTTCCATCCTATCAATAAAATTTGAGCCCTTGTGCTTTTGTTTGCAATTCTTATTTGTTTTAGCTTTACAAAACGACATTTTAACATTATCAACGATTCTTGAAATAAAACAAAAATGAATTTACTTGTCAAACTTTTTCTGCTTTTTAAATAAAGATGGCAATTCTTTTGATTGTTGAACATCGAAAGAACATTGATTGCTTCTCTAGAGGTGTTTGAACCTCAAAGTGCAGAATCAAATTACTCCTTCTAAACCAGTACGCCTGAATGAAGGATCAACTATGTCAGATGCGAATGTTCCATCTAACATCCTCGGCAGAGTACTTACCTCCTAAGCCCGACCAACGGTGTCCCCCGCAGGGGCTATCTCTCCTAAGCAAGGCAGAATTGCTATTTTGAACCAAGTGGTATTTCTTCGTCCCCAGTAGTGGCCTAGTATCCAGTCGTGTTCATCCATTAGTCTGTATGTTGTAACACCCCATTTTCTGCCCAACGTTTATTAAAAATCAGAGTGCAAAATTTTCAACATAAAACAAATGAGATGTCACATTTTCAACTTGAACAACAAAACCAATAACATAAACCTGTATTTCTTTTCAAAATAGATACATAGCATTCGGCCTTCACAACTTATAAATCATATTCACTTTATTCAACTAGATCAAAACTTCAATTTATAATTTTTCAAGAATTATTGTAATAACAAGAATTAGGAACAACAACATAAACAAAACATTTCCCCCCGAGTGCTACGTATCAGAGCATGACACCAACTTGAACTAACAGCGACTAAGACTTCAAACCTTCACAGCTATTCTTGAGTACCTGCTCAGTTACCCATAATAGGTAACATCATTACAGAAGGGGTGAGATATCGAAAAATATAATCAAAGGAATGATAATTAATATATTAGATTAGAATCACACAAATTTCACCGCTTCATACAACAGTCATACAACAACTATTAGTAAACAACTTAAGAGCAACCACAACTTATAACCAACAGCAACTCAAATTAGCACAACCTGTTAACAGCAACAAATATTAAACCAACTAACAACATAATAACCAACACCAACTTAATCACAAAAACAACTTATCACAACGTCACTTATAACAATAACAACTTATAACACCACAACAACAACTTATAACTTCAGCAACAACAACCACAACGACAACAACGGCTTAAACATACAAACCGAATGTGACTCAAACTATGCAAATGCATGTGGTACCATTTGGAGTAAACTCCCAACTTAAACATATGCCAGGTTATCGAGGCATTTTCAACTTAATCGGATGCCATCAAGGCCAACTTAAACAGGTGCCATCAAGGCCAACTTAATCAATGCAAATGTATGCATGCAACAATAACCACAATGTCACAACAACAACAACGCAATAACAACAACGAAAACAACAACTTAAACATGCACCACTTGCATCAACTTAATCCAACCTTGGTCGTTCGACCTACAACTTAATCAACATCACATCACCACATCAACAACGTATTCAACATCAACATAAAACATTGGTCTTAAGACCTACAACTTAACAGTGCCCATAAACCGGGACAATTCAACCTATTCAACTGTACCTGCAAATCAACTTAATGGACATAATTACCATAAAACAAACCAACCAAGAATACCTACTAATTTATATTAGTTATCCCGCCAATTTTCCTTAAATTCCGGACAACTAATTTTCCGCTTAATTTGGCTAAACGGACCAAAACTGCATTATTTTCACTTCTGCTGTTAATACTAGCTTAGTATAAAATTATGTGACTTTTTCTGGTTCTTGATACAATACCCTGCTATAGTTTAAAATCATATGTCATGAAAATCTGTATCATTCCGTTCCTGTCAAAACCGCTACTACTACATTTCCAATTTTTCTGCCAAAACTAATACTGCTACTTATAATTAAAGACTATATTATTTTTCTGCTATAATTGGACCAGATACACACCTCAAAACCATTTTTCCTGGAAAGAACATCTCGTTAGCTTTCCAACGCTTCGAACGGCGGTCAAAACCGACTTACGGTTCAACAATTATGAATTTTTAAAGTTTTTCCGAAACCAGAATTTTCTGCATAATTCTGCTACGGGTTTGAGCAATTTCGCCCGAAAATCCAACCGATTCAATTATTTTGTTCGAAACAAACACATACTCATTCATACCAAACATATAGTAGTGATTTGGAACCATCAAACATGAATTCTACGACTTTCGATTTCCATCCGAATCTTAAATGGGTCTCTAAACTATTACTAAAAATCAATTTCTAAATACCCAAAATTTAGTAATTCCAGAAAAATATTCCCCAACACATAATACCAGAATAAATTCCACAATAAAATCAACACAAAATCAACATCACAATAGAGAAATTATATAACCCAATTCCACTTATCAACTATCATACTCCCGGTTATAAAATTCGAATCTCACCCTTACCTGGATTGACGGTTGCTCTAAAGTCCTCCGATCGAATTTCCAACCCTTTACCTCTATGCCTCTTTTCCTCTCCTCTTGCATCCATGGAGATTAGAATTATGAACATGCTGCCATTGAGTTCCTATCTTGACCAAAATTCAGCCTCCCTCATCATCAATCCCGTAACTACTATTTGACCCATTTCCAGCATGAACTCCCAAACTTCAAATGCGTTTTTCTCCTTCAATACTGAACTTATTGACACGAAATCATATATCAAATTGAAGGGAATTTCGTAAGCTTTCCAGAAATTCAAGAATCGCTTTAATCGGAATTACGAATAAAAACTTATCACCTGTTTAGTGGAGGCTGTACCATAAGTGCGAAAATAGAGACATGATCATGAGTTCTTCTTTTTCCTTCTTTGCTTCCAAGCTATTTTCTCTCCTCTAAAACCCTTATTCTTCTCTAAGACTTTTTCCTCTGTAACTTCCACGATCAATTTCTCCAAAACTTCCTCTTCCGGCGGCTTAATCCACAAACCCTTGGTTTCTCCTCTTTCTCCCACGTACAACAACTTTTCTCTCTTCACAAACCCTTGTGTTTTTTTTTCTCTTATTTTCTCTTTGTTCCAAATATTAATAATAATAATAATACTATTATTTGATTTAATGGGTCAACTAATCCACACCTCCACATTGCTACATACCACACCATAACTAACCCAAATAAATAATAATATCATTACTAATATTACTCCTTCAGCATAATCAACTTATTAATTTTTCGATTAACCGACTATTAATCCGACTTTAACTTAATAATTCCGATCGACATATCAATCCAATTAGCCTCTTAAAATAATACCGATAACACCCAATTACTCGATTAATTCTCAAACTTCGTCTAAATCCAATAATAAAATCCTTCGATAATTTAATTAACTAATTAATTAAATTCGGGGCGTTACAACTCTCCCCCACTTAGGACATTTTCGTCCTCGAAAATCTATCCGACACAACCATCCTTAACACACAACATTCGTATTTTAATCTTTCGATTTAACAACAACTCAATCACGGTTTAAACCCAATACGTATACTCCGATACTTCAATTACTCTTGCAACATAACCGTTACTATTCGCCAACCATTCTAGCAATATCTTGAAACGGTCACCTTACAACATAGTAACAACCTTCACTTGCCTATACTGGACTATACCACATCGCATCATTACCGCAGCAACATAATCAACACCAAAACACACATACGATTCTTATCTCCATACTCAGGTGCACTTCGTTAACGAAGCACCAACAACTCCATTCGTCTCGCCGTATTACTCTTATCGTAACATTAATATAGCCAACTTAATAACATAATTTGACTAATAACCACACGAATCATCATCAACCAATAACTTACGAGAACATCCTATTACAATCAGCGCTATTCACAAGAAAACACAACACTCTGGCACATCACGCTTCAGCTGCGCAACTCTGATTACTTGCAAAGTATCAAGACTACTTAGTTTAACTCCAACTTCTAATCACCAAACCGACATAACAACTTCTTTCGACTTAATTCTTCGGAATTTCGTTCCAACAGGTATTCTACACTCTCGTAGTTACCGAGTACTTCAACTTAGATCCGTAGGATAACTCCTCTGACATTCAACACCATTACAACGACGACTACTCCCAAATCTTGGATAATATATACCTGTACTTCCATGAATCTCCCGATTATCATCAAACATAAACTACAACTTTACCACCTCCTATTTACACGTTCCTCGAAAATCATCTTAAACACGCAACATCATTACAACAACATAGCGTACCTGTGTACAATTAACTTCAACCAGATAAATCATCTTTTCCTTTCCAACTAACCCAACAAACCAAATTATCGACTTTTACTCATACTGACACAATTCTTCATAAATTCTTATCCGAATTAACACAACCAAGTAACTCATCTTTACCAACCAAAAGTTCCACTTTTTCAATTCAACTTATAACTTCACTTCTTTTTCTACTGGCAACTCAATTCTCAAATTACCCAGAACTCAACTGCGAATTTCCATACTACTCATCAATTAAATTGCAACCTCATGCCATCATCTTTAAATTCAACTAATACGCTCATATATGATTCTACATCGACAAAATAAACAACCCACAAGCACTTGGCTTGCTTCAACCAATTCAACGTACGTACTATACTAGCTGGCACGATACATCTATCCATCAATTAGGATTCCGTCTACTATCAACAAGAGATTAAGGGTGATCAGTTCCTCAATTTGTCAATAGACAGCCGGCAACCATAACACTGACATAAATCATCATTACCCAACACAATAGCGTACTACAACTTGTGCCCAAAGTCCGTAAGCACAATGCTCCGCCAACTCTCTGAGGCTTATCAACGTCTTCTTAGTTTCCTTAATTTCAACTTCATCAATTATACCAAAACGTCCAAAATCCAATACACAATCTCTTATACATGCTCGTAGCACAACGCAATTATTAAATATCCTTCCAACACCGGAATCGCTACTACTTTAAGTACTATCCAACTCGGCTCGCTCCAATTACAACTCTTATCCAAGTTAAAATTTTTAATGTTGCCAATCAACCATCCGTCTTTTTCTCAACATTACTATCACATGACATCATCACTTATTTCTCCTTATTCGACATAAATTGCATCTCGATGCTTCCTCAGATACCGTCACATCCTTATAATTACCAACATATTATTCTTATCAAAATTTCACACTCGGCTTCATCTTTCCAAATTTTTCCGCAATAGTCGGTCAACTTCAACCACAGATATCTCTTCTGATACAGACCTCTCAATCGTAAAATCATATTCTAAAATGAAGAGAATTTCGTAAAGATTCCAGAACTTCAAGAATCGCTCGAATCCGAGTTACGAGTAAAAAGTTATCATCCTTACAACGGGACTGGTTCAGAATTTCCATATGCAGAATTTTCCAAAACTCAGCATCAGACCCAAATATTAAAACGCACTTTTCTCCCTCTTCAGAAACTTCTTGAAGACAAATCGTATATGCAAACTGTAGGGACTTTCGTAAACTTTGCGAAAAGTCCAGAATCGCTTTCATCGGAGTTATGAGTAAAAAGTTATGCCTCTTATACTGAAGGCTGTTCCATAAATGTGAAAATAAAAACCGAAATTGGTGAACATGAGCTCTACCTCTTTCTCTTGCTTCCAAACTCTTCCAACAATCCTTGTTTTTCACTCAACTCTGAAAATCATCCGACTTTACTCCAGCTATACTCCACTTGCATATCAATATTCGTCACGTTGCCCTCTCTTCTCCGAGAAGCAAACATCGATCATACTAACTTGTCCTCCTTCAAAAGTCTCAACTGGACCAACAGATAAAATCATGAGTCTATACTCTCGTCGATTCGCAACAACACAGTTCTGACAACACTTGCACTCCTGCGATCAATATCACCTTGACTCAACTTCACATACTACAAACATCTCTGAGAAGTAAACTTCTCCCCCACCTGTTTCAAACCAACTCCTGCATACCATCGATCAGGAAAACAAACAAGTACCGACAGTGTTCCACACACTTGTCGCGTACTAAGGGATAAACAACATTAGACAAATTGGCCGGACAGACCGACCTGCTCTGATACCACTAATGGAACACCCCATTTTTTACCCAACGTTTATTAAAAATCAGAGTGCAAAATTTTCAACATAAAACAAATGAGATGTCACATTTTCAACTTGAACAACAAAACCAATAACATAAACCTGTATTTCTTTTTAAAATAGATACATAGCATTCGACCTTCACAACTTATAAATCATATTCACTTTATTCAACTAGATCAAAACTTCAATTTATAATTATTCAAGAATTATTGTCATAACAAGAATTACGAACAACAACATAAACAAAACATTTCCCCCCGAGTGCTACGTATCAGAGCATGACACCAACTTGAACTAAAAGCGACTAAGACTTCAAACCTTCACAACTATTCTTGAGTACCTGCTCAGTTACCCATAATAGGTAACATCATTACAGAAGGGGTGAGATATCGAAAAATATAATCAAAGGCATGATAATTAATATATTAGATTAGAATCACACAAATTTCACCGCTTCATACAACAGTCATACAACAACTATTAGTAAACAACTTAAGAGCAACCACAACTTATAACCAACAGCAACTCAAATCAGCACAACATGTTAACAGCAACAAATAATAAACCAACTAACAACATAATAACCAACACCAACTTAATCACAAAAACAACTTATCACAATGTCACTTATAACAATAACAACTTATAGCACCACAGCAACAACTTATAACTTCAGCAACAACAACCACAACGACAACATTGTCTTAAACATACAAACCGAATGTGACTCAAACTATGCAAATAGCATGTGGTACCATTTGGAGTAAACTCCCAACTTAAACATATGCCAGGTTATCGAGGCATTTTCAACTTAATCGGATGCCATCAAGGCCAACTTAAACAGGTGCCATCAAGGCCAACTTAATCACTGCAAATGTATGCATACAACAATAACCACAATTTCACAACAACAACAACAACGCAATAACAACAACGAAAACAACAACTTAAACATGCACCACTTGCATCAACTTAATCCAACCTTGGTCGTTCGACCTACAACTTAATCAACAACATATTCAACATCACATCACCAACATCACCACATCAACAACGTATTCAACATCAACATAAAACATTGGTCATAAGACCTACAACTTAACAGTGCCCATAAACCGGGACAATTCAACCTATTCAACTGTACCTGCAAATCGACTTAATGGACATAATTACCACAAAACAAACCAACCAAGAATACCTACTAATTTATATTAGTTATCCCGCCAATTTTCCTTAAATTCCGGACAACTAATTTTCCGCTTAATTTGGCTAAACTGACCAAAACTGCATTATTTTCACTTCTGCTGTTAATACTAGCTTAGTATAAAATTTTGTGACTTTTTCTGGTTCTTGATACAATACCCTGCTATAGTTTAAAATCATCTGTCATGAAAATTTGTATCATTCCGTTCCTGTCAAAACTGCTACTACTACATTTCCAATTTTTCTGCCAAAACTAATACTGCTACTTATAATTAAAGACTATATTATTTTTCTGCTATAATTGGACCAGATACAGACCTCAAAATCATTTTTCCTGGAAAGAACATCTCGTTAGCTTTCCAACGCTTCGAACGGGGGTCAAAACCGACTTACGGTTCAACAGTTATGAATTTTTGAAGTTTTTCCGGAACCAGAATTTTCTGCATAATTCTGCTACGGGTTTGAGCAATTTCGCCCGAAAATCCGACCGATTCAATTATTTTCTTCGAAACAAACACATACTCATTCATACCAAACATATAGTAGTGATTTGGAACCATCAAACTTGAATTCTACGACTTTCGATTTCCATCCGAATCTTAAATGAGTCTCTAAACTATTACTAAAAATCAATTTCTAAATACCCAAAATTTAGTAATTCCAGAAAAATATTCCCCAACACATAATACCAGAATAAATTCCACAATAAAATCAACACAAAATCAACATCACAGTAGAGAAATTATATAACCCAATCCCACTTATCAACTATCATACTCCTGGTTATAAAATTCGAATCTCACCCTTACCTGGATTGACGGTTGCTCTAACAATTTTCCGGTTAGTCTCTAAAGTCCTCCGATCGAATTTCCAACCCTTTGCCTCTATGCCTCTTTTCCTCTCCTCTTGCATCCATGGAGATTAGAAATATGAACATGCTGCCATTGAGTTCCTATCTTGACCAAAATTCAGCCTCCCTCATCATCAATCCCGTAACTACTATTTGATCCATTTCCAGCATGAACTCCCAAACTTCAAATGCATATTTCTCCTTCAATACTGAACTTATTGACACGAAATCATATATCAAATTTAAGGGAATTTCGTAAGCTTTCCAGAAATTCAAGAATCGCTTTAATCGAAATTACGAATAAAAAGTTATCACCTGTTTAGTGGAGGTTGTACCATAAGTGCGAAAATAGAGACATGATCATGAGTTCTTCTTTTTCCTTCTTTTCTTCCAAGCTATTTTCTCTCCTATAAAACCCTTATTATTCTCTAAGACTTTTTCCTCTGTAACTTCCACGATCAATTTCTCCAAAACTTCCTCTTCCGGCGGCTTAATCCACAAACCCTTGGTTTCTCCTCTTTCTCCCACGTACATCAACTTTTCTCTCTTCACAAACCCTTGTGTTTTTTTTTCTTCTTATTTTCTCTTTGTTCCAAATATTAATAATAATAATAATACTATTATTTGATTTAATGGGCCAACTAATCCACACCTCCACATTGCTAAATACCACACCATAACTAACCCAAATAAATAATAATATCATTACTAATATTACTCCTTCAGCATAATCAACTTATTAATTTTTCGATTAACCGACTATTAATCCGACTTTAACTTAATAATTCCGATCGACATATCAATCCAATTAGCCTCTTAAAATAATACCGATAACGCCCAATTACTCGATTAATTCTCAAACTTCGTCTAAATCCAATAATAAAATCCTTCGATAATTTAATTAACTAGTTAATTAAATTCGGGGCGTTACATATGTCGTGTCTGTTTTGTCAGCATATACATACATACATCATGCATTATTGATTTACATTCACAATCATATTGCATCACTATCACTCTAGTCGGTCTTATCCCCTAGTGATAGAAGTCCTCTTAATCGAGTTATCAGTATTTTCCTCGTCAGGAAGCAAATCATCTGAGCAATCTCTCCTCTAGTTTATTTCTGGATTGGAGACGTCCCTTGACCACTTTGATAACTTGAACCTCTGAAAAACTAGAAAACGTTCGACAAACGTCACTCTTCGCCATTGAAGATGACATCTTAGCTTTCCCGGATTAAGGAAAATCCCCAGAGAAAGCCTCACAACTAAAGACTCTCAGCAACACATTGATTTTTCTCTCCAATAGAGTCAATGATAATTAAGTCATCGGCACCTCAAAATTGGAGTACATTGTATGGCATTTCTCCGAGAAGATCTCGAAGAAAAGTAAGATGTATTATCCCCCAGGCCGAAAGCAGTCTCTTAAGAGACTCGTTTTCCCTAGTAGAGTCGACAAATGGCGTCTCCAAATAGAGAAGTTTGTACACCTCTACAACTGAGACGGATGGGTTCCCCAGCAAGTCTGACATCAAAAGTTTTTTCCATCAAATGGCATCTCCCCAGGAAAATTCGGCGAGAAGTTTGAGGTAAACTGCTACGGACAGCGTCCCTTGTCAAGAAAGTTTATTGACAAAAGAAACTAAGACTAGTTCCTTGGTAGGAAACCAGGATCGAGGGGAAGTTTATTTCAGAAACTAAGAGCAGTTCCTTGGTAGGAAACTAGGATCGAGGGGAAGTTTATTTCAGAAACTGAGACCAGTTCCTTGGTAGGAAACCAGGATCGAGGGGAAGTTTATTTCAGAAACTGAGACCAGTTCCTTGGTTGAAGACCAGGATCGAGGGGAAGTTTATTTCAGAAACTGAGACCAGTTCCTTGGTAGGAAACTAGGATCGAGGGGAAGTTTATTTCAGAAACTGGGACCAGTTCCTTGGTTGAAGACTAGGATCGAGGGGAAGTTTTACCTTTACTAAGCATCATTGCTTAGCAAAATAAGATGGATGAGCAAGTTGCCATTCATAGACACCATCAAAATTTCAATTATTCTGATATTTAATCCTCTTGCACCCCGAATGCCCGAATACCTTCGCCATTCACACCTTCGGGTCCAAGAAGATTAAATAGGGGCATCTGTCATACCCCAAATTTTGACCACTAAGGTTTCCCATCATTGTGTAAATCATCATCACAATATGGATGAACCATTATGCCTCATCAGTCTCCCCAAAGATGGGTGAGCATTCACTACAAACAATAATTAGGGTTTCAAGCACTACGCCAAAATTGATCTTTTGTATCGCCTAATTTAATAGCGCTTTTAAAGAAAGTGCTATTAAAAAAGGAACACAGACATCTATAATAGCACTTTATAGTCGGGCGCTATTATAGGATGCAGACAATGTAATTTTGATAGCGCTTTGTTAAAAAACGCTATTAATAAATTTCACTAAAATAGCGCTTTTTTAAAAACGCTATTAATATTCTCAATTAAGATAGCGCTTTTTTAAAAACGCTATTAATATTCTCAATTAAGATAGCGCTTTTTAAGAAAGTTCTACTAAAAATAACAGACAGAGACCTATAATAGCGCTTCATTTAAAAACGCTATTAAAGACTAACCCAATAATATCGCTTTGTCTAAAATGCTATTGTAGGGTATTGATAAGAAGAAAACTAAATAAATGAAGAGTTTAAAAGTTAGCGTTTTTTAAGGAGACGCTATTAATGAGGATATGCCTTTGATATCACTTTTTGTAAAGCGCTAATATTTGATTTTTAGCAATGTTTTTTGAAAAAAAAAACACGCTAAATATTTTTATTCAATATTCACCAAAAATCATCGCTTTGAACTTTGAACCCTCACCTTGACAAACTCTGGCTCTCACCTTCACCTAAGAATTCTCACCCTTACCAACACAAATCTAAAACCGACAAATAAATTCACCTTCCTTCATCAATTTCACCCTCTTCTTTCCTAATATCCCAATCAAACTATGAAGCTTTTTCTCTTCAAAAAATTCAATCTCCATTCATGACCTCATAAGCCCTAAAACAAAATCAATTGAATCTAGAACGTAGAAATTCTAAAAATTGATTGAACCTATAATCATTGGTTTGTTTCTAGAAATCATCTCGCTTTTCCGTCGTCGTATTCCACTAGAGTAGCATTTCTGAGCTCGTGACAGAGTACTGTGACATCTCAGTATCTTTGAAACCCTATTGCAAATCCTCATCCAATACTTTCCTCAACCTCCTTCTTCAATCTGCAAGTGAATGTTTCAAGAATTTGAAGATGATAATTGTATGTCAATGGAGATCAAAATTAGATCTAGGTATGTATGTGTACCTCTTATTTATCTAAATCTCTCTTTGTCTCTCTTAGGGTTTACTGCTTCTCCATAGTTAATTACACTCCATTAATTAATTTCGAACACAAACAACATTGAATCTTTTTATGTATGGATTAGGTTTTTTTTTGTGATTATCTTTACTTCATTTATGTTCAAGGAATTGTGTTTTTGTGCTTTACATTTCACAATTAGCACGTTTTCATTTTCAGAGTATTCGCCATACCTTCTCTGTATTAAAAAATTTCTCTTCTTCAGCCAAATAGGTTTTGCTTTCTTGCTTATCAAACTCTCTTTTTTGTTGATAAAGTTTAATTCAAGTTTTCTTATTTTGTATAGGATTCAAAACTATGTAAGGAATAACAAAAATTTTGAACTATAAAGTTTAATTCAAGTTTTCTCTATTTCAATCGTGGTTCCATCAACTCCAGAGACATTGGTTCAGGTAATCTTCATACCCTCACTGATGAACTTGTTCTTGACATTCTAGGGTTTTTGGATGGTACCAACTTAGGTGTTTTTGGCTTCTGTTAGCACCTTAAGGGGTTCAAAGTTATAAAATAACTAAGGAAATTTAAGAGAAACTTAACTTTACTAGTATTTGTTTTGATTTATAGTTTGGTTTTGCACGTCGTGTAACATGCCCCTTTTGGGTGAATAAGTCTTGATTTATGATTGAAAATTAACATTAACGTTATGGGGTCACGAATTGTATGAAATTGGTAACGTTATGGGGTCAGGAATGTCTCAAAAGAGAATTATGAATTTTTTGCTATTGTCTTTTGTAGGGTTTGAAAGTTTTTGCAATTGATTTTGGTGGTTTGTTATATTGTGGATCATGTTGCCCTGCTGATACTGAAGGTTTGCGTGAAGTATTGGTTGCAAGGTGGTGGCCGCGTTGGGGCTTGCTGAAGTGTACGGTTTGCATCATGGCTTGTATGACAGTTTGTGTGTGGAAAGTTTGTGGGTTCAGCTTAGAGTGTAGAAAAGGTTGGTTCTCAGCTTTAGCAAGTTTGATGGCAATTGAGGAAGCTACAGGTTTGTGTGGTGCGTAGTGGTACGGGTGGTGTTGTGATTTGTTATGCAGGTGGTTTTGAAATTGGTTTCGGTGCGTGACGATTTCATGTTGGCTGGGTTTTGCAAGTGACTTGGTGGCTAGCTGAGTTCCATTTTGAGACGACGTTTTATAAACTAAACCGAAACCGCCACATTCTGGGTTGCTGTTTAATTTTTGCAGGTAACAAATTCAAGAGGAGCTGAAATTATGTAAGTTGTTGCTTCAGCTTTTATGTTCAATGTTTTGCTCCTGGTTGTTGTTGTCCATACTTTTTAATTGCCATTTTTGGTTTTAATATTTTAATAAAATGCTATATTTTGTAGTAACATTTTTCTTTCAGCATTTTTATGTTCGTAAATCAGTGTTATCAAATTGCCCCGCCATGGCCGTTGTGGCGGATTTACATGCCGGTTTTTGGGCTCGCCGCAATGGTAAATATCGGCCGTTATTGCGTATTTTTCCGCCATAATCTGCAATAACGGCGCCACAAAGTGGATGGTATGGCGGGATTTGGACTCTCCGCCATAGACTGCCATCCGCCATCGACAAAACTGTTGTAAATGCATATGAGAAAAGTGAGGGTTGGTGGCTACTTTACAGCCTTATGAAATCATTGGAGATGAATCTAAATCTAAAATAATGTGTTTACTTGTAAAGATGGTTCATTACACCTAATTGCAGTGACAATGGGCTTAAGTTAACATAAGCTATACTATATTATGTAGATGTTAGATTAAGATATGAATACATATGTGTAGAAGCATGGTAGAGGACTTAAGAACCTGTCTTTGAATTATTAGCTTGGTGATTTGGATGGAATAAATGAATGAATATTAATGTTTGGTAGAATATTTATCTATAAGCTTCTTTTCCTGTACCTGTTTATTTGTTGTATATCCTTATGAGTCTTTCCCTTGTTCATGTTCTGTTGAATAGTACTACATAAATAGTGCCACTTCATGCATTTGATGTAACTTATATCCGTTTAAATTTGCTATGAGAACATTAGAAATAAATTGTGCTTGTAAGATTATAATTTATACTTCTAACTTGCCTTGAGCTTGAACATGCTATTCAACTCCTTTATTTGGTTCAAATTTTGCAACAAATATTTGTACTTGGAATAGAATGCAAAGCTAAAATATAAATTATTAATTTCTATTTAAAATAAATGTAGAAGGTTGCCTACAGTTTCTGTTTTCAAAAAAAAGAGATGAAATCGCATTGGTTTAAAGAGAAATTTAACGAACAAACCTTTGTTATGAAATGACATTAGCTTGCCACTTGGTTTTAGATCCTGAGTTATGACCCCGGCTCCCATCTCTATATTTTCTTAAAGCTTAAAACTTTGTATTGAAGACGTCATTGATTAAAATTAGTTGGTATAGTTTCTGATGACAATTTGATTACTGTCTTGGCAGGAATGAAGAGGATGATTCCATTATGAAGATGAAGGCTGCTGAAGAGGCTTTGGAAGAAAAACAGAAGGTAACAATGTTTTTTCAACAGAGAGGGACACTATATTCTGTTGTCCCTCTTCGTTGCTCATTTAGATGATGGAAGAACCACATTTTACCAGGGTTACCTCTGTATGGTATAGATATTATTCTTCTCAGGACTAAAAAATGGACATTTTGTTGTACTAGCTACGATTTTGTTCCCTTCTCATTGGTTACCATAACTTTCAATCGGTGTCCTCTTCCTTTAAGAAGAGACTAGCATGAGATATCCAGTCTCTAGATACTAGTACACTACTGCCAAATTTTTTAGTGAGACTTCACTTCACCATTCAAAAAGGAAAACAAATAGAAAATCATAACATGATCCAACAAATTATTATTATTGTTATTATTATTTTGTATAAAGAAGTATGTAGATTGATTCACAAGAAAAAAATAGAGGGTGTAGATTTTAAGTGACCCTTGCTGTTTGGTTTTCTGAAATACTCTATCATGTGCAGGTAAAACCTTCGTTTGAGCTATCAGGAAAACTTACGGCTGAAACAAATCGAGTCAGAGGGGAGAGACTATTTGTTAACCTGTATAACTATCTATTTTGATTTATTAAGCGAGTTTATGTTGCATTTAATTGTTTGTTGAACAGTTCATAATTTTCAGGTATTACTTTATTGTTCAATGAACCACCAGAGGCTCGAAAACCTGATATTAAATGGAGGCTCCATGTTTTCAAGACTGGTGAAATGCTGAATGCTAAGTCTTTATTGCTGGCCTGGTCACTTTTTCCCGTGTCGTGCTGCTGAATTTTGTGTTACTACTAAGATTAATCTCTTAATATTCAGTCCCGACTTCTTTCTTACTAATGTAGTATTTAGATGTAGTTTTCATTATCACTATCAATATATAATTTCCCTGCAATGTGGTATATTTTCATCATGAATTTCTAAGTGTCTAATTAATACATTAGCCAATAGCAATTGAAGTTAACTTTTCGTAACTGGACAAGCAATATATAGGGGATCTTTTTCTCCTCTGCATTCAATTGCATTTCTGCTTTCATGCGTACAGTTTCATTTCTTTACTATAAATTTTCAATAGTTAATTTTAGTCATACTTTTTTTCTTCAACTCGTGCAGTTAAATTATTAAATAGAAAATCTTCTTCAACATTGATGGTTCTAAATGGAAATGAAGTTTTTTGTCTTCCCAAGATACTTATCTTTCTTTGTTAGCATTTTCCTAAAAGAAACGTATATGATTGGCAGAGCCTCTATATATACATCGCCAAAGTTGTTTTCTATATTCAGTTGCATTCTTGCTTTCATGCGTACAGTTTCATTTCTTTTCTATAAGTTTTCAATAGTTAATTTTAGTCATACTTTTTTTCTTCAACTCGTGCAGTTAAATAATTAAATAGAAAATCTTCTTGAACGTTGATGGTTCTAAATGGAAATGGAGTTTTTTGTCTTCCCAAGATACTTATATTTCTTTGTACTAGCATTTTCCTAAAAGAAAGTATATGATTGGCAGAGCCTCTATATATACATCGCCAAAGTTGTTACCTATTTGGAAGGGAAAGAAGAGCTGCTGATGTCCCAACAGATCATCCGTCTTGCAGCAAGCAACATGCTGTTATTCAATTCCGGTATTTATTTATTTCTCTAATTTAACTATCTCATAAGGGTTCCTTTGTTTGTTGGTGTTTTAAGTTCTCACGCCGATAACAAAAAACTCAAATTTATTTTCTTATTAGGCAAATTGAAAAGGAACAACCTGATGGTACATCAGTACAGCAAACAAGGTAATACCCAATTCATTTTTTTTCTGGGTTAGTCAACATATACTGCCAAAGTATTCTGCATGTAAAACCCTAACATCTATGTGATCTGCAATAGGCCTTACATAATGGATCTTGGAAGCACAAACAAAACTTTCGTTAATGTATGTGGTCATTGAATGTCTTTAATTAGTTTCTTTGTTATGTTCATTTGATTTAGTAGCAAATAGTGAGCCTAAGTTGGATGTGAATTATTTATTATCTGATGCTGCTTTTGCAGGATAATCGCATTGAACCTCAACAGTATTATGAACTTAGGGAGCAAGACACCATTAAATTTGTTTCAATGTAGCAAACTACCGAGCTGTTCGATGCTTGGCACTGAACTCACTAAACCCTGAAAGAAGCTCTATTCTTTTGCAGCATTTCACCGAGACTGGCCAAGGTATTATCTGTTTCCATTTTTACGAGTTATTTTTTATGTTAGAATAAGACCATTTACTCTTCTGTTCATGATTTTGGCACATAAGATCGTCTCCATTTTAGAACAGTTTTGTCCCATGAAGCAAGCTTATTTTGTTCTCATTGTTTCTCTCTATATTAATGCCTGCTTCTAAACTTTTTGCCAGTTCTCTCCCCTAAACAGGTCTCTTCACTGGAGCATGTTTTACCGATAAAGAAGGCTAATTCATTGGATACAAAAATACGTTTAGGCACAAGGATTTCCTCATTCGATGAAATGGAAATGTGAGTTGCTAAAATTTAGTCTGTGCCCTCTTCATAAATAACAAATTTCTTCTTTGAAATGTCATTCATAAAGCTAGCTTAGAAAACACTCTGTGTGGTACCAACAGTAAGGAGCATTTGCTTTCGGTAGCATCTTACTACACAAAAGGTTAATTTCTCAAATTCTTTTCAACTACTTGTTTACGCTTCTTACTTTAAGTCGTAAAACCTTATTTTGTTTTCTTGTTGCTGTATTTAGCCAAGTAATTACTAGTGGAAAAGAAAGGAATCGTTAATGTTATTATTCATAAAGATTCAAATGGCGTCGATGTCCTAAGGTCATTTATTCACGCTCTTGTCCTTGCAAATAATGTTTATAAAAGCAAATATTTGCATTCATACAGCCAAACATGGATGGAAAATCAGTATGAAGTATTTATTCAGAAGGTACATATTTGAATATGGATGGAAAACTAAGGCGTTGTCTAAATAACTCGGTTACTGTAAGATTCTTTTGGAGTTTATCGAAACTGAGTCTGTTATGTACAGGTCAAGTCATTAGGGTGGAAAACAGAACGGCTCCTATCATCACCTATCATATGGAGAGCAAACTGGATACACCAACCGGCGGCCGAAAAAAACGATTAGCTGAAGAGGAAGCTAAAGGAAGGACTGGATGGACTAAGTTATTTATGATTGTACAACATGCAAATAGAGGTGGCAATTTGCAAACTAACTGGACTATTTTCTTTGAGATCAAAACATATTACATATTCAATTATACATACTTTTCTGGTCATTGCAGATGGAAAATAGTTCTTATCTTTCCTCTATATATGTTATGATATTTGTAAACAAGTGGATTTGGTTTAAAATGTTATTTGGTATTGATGGATCATAATATGTATGCAATGAGTAACTTCAAGCGTTATTTGGTATTGAATTGAATGTATCTTTTTGATATTTGCAAACCAAAAGAATGATTTTGTGTAAAAAAACGTGTACTATAGTAGCGTTTTGTAGAGAGTGCTATTAATAAAACATCCTATAATAGCACTTTTAAGAGAGAGTGCTATCAAACATGTGCCATATGTTAGCGCTTTCGTTGAAAGTGCTATTAAACATGTGTCATATATTAGCGCTTTGTTTGAAAGTGCTATCAAACATGTGCCATATAGTAGTTCTTATTTTAAAAGTGCTATCAAACATGTGCTCTATAATAGCGCTTATTTTGAAAGTGCTATCAAAAAACGCGCAAAATGTCCACTTCGGTAGCGCTTAAGGAAAAACGCTATTAAAAACTGGTACTTTAATAGCACTTTAAAAGTGCTATTAAAAAAAACATTTACAATAGCGGCGCGGTTAATAGCGCTATCAAAAACAAAAAAAAGCACTATTAAATAGCTTATTTGGCGTAGTGAAGCCCTCTCTGAGCCTTAGACAAAGGATCAATCAAAGAATTGACATGATCTTCAACTTCTCTAACCTCTCAAACACCCATAAAGGATCAAGAGGACTCCCACATCAAGGATTAAGCACAAAGTTGCTGCATTCCAAGTGGATCAAGCCTCAGGATCTTCAGTGTCACCAAATTAGGGTTTTGGTCGACCAGGGCCTCCAGGTGGAAATTTTCCTCTGGGCATGAGCTAATGCTTCAAAACACAACTTAAAATACCCCATGGGACCTCATGAACGCAATCATCAAGTCAATTTAGCCTCAGGGGATGCATTCATCAAAAATCAGGAATTAGGGTTTGACCTAATTCACCCCTAAGTTGACTTTTGGGACAAAATATGAGGCAAGACCTCAAGAAATGATTTGAGGGTCTCCAACACACTACATTGATCCATTTACAACAATGGATAGATCCAAGAAGCTTGATTCACAAGTTTCGATTCACCTTGACCACAATTAGGGTTTTCTAGAAAAAGTCAACTGTACCTTTGACTTTTGACCAGGACATGCTCCCAAACCCTAGGACATGATTCAATACACCCTATAACACCTATGAAATAAATCCATCAAGTTTGATTTAGGTCAAGGACTTGATTTCATAGAGGATCGCACAGTTTGGAGTTCATCTGATAAAAAGTCAACTGTGCCCAAAAGTCAAACTTTGACTTTTTGATTTTTTGATCAATTATTGTTCCCTAACCCTAAAATGATGTTAATGTGTGATTTGAATCAACATTATTGAAGAAAAATTAAAGAAAGTGGGATAACTTGTAAAAGGGGTAACCATAAAAAACTTAGAACTTTTCTAAGTTATGGAACAAAGTGGCTAGGGTACCAACTTCCAAGGATCATAACTTGAGATCCAAGCAACCATTTTGGCTGATCCAAAGATAGATTTGTAGCTCTCATGGCATACTACAAAAGCTTCAACTACACCTCATTCCAGCTCTCCATGGATTTTAAGTTATGGAATGACCAAAATCACAAAAAATGAAAATGTCACTTTTTTCCAACACTTAGTGAAATTTTCACTAAGTCAGAATCTATTTCACTTTTTCCAAAATGTAAGGGCATTTTTCACTTGGATCCAAAAAGTATCATAACAAACTATGATCACACATATGTTGTATCATATGACAGCTTTCCAAAATGGCCAAGAACCCCATGAAACTCCACTTAAGCCATGAGATAGGACAATGGCAATGTGCCTTGCTGCAAACTGTTATGGCAAGCCAGATTTGTGCATTTTCCTCGATTTGAGCAATTTTTGCAAATGACAAACAAGTTTATCCATCTGATCACCTCAGGAGGAGACCAAGGAGGGACAAACACTGATCCATCAGCCTCCCAAGTCCAATATTCCCAAAGTAGCATGCCAACCCTAAAATGTCTAAAGAGGGGACAAGACTCCAATTTTGTTTTGGAGCCTTCAATGGATGCACCAAGGTGGCATGAACTGAGCACTTTTGAACTGAATGAGTCAAGGATAAGATCTGAACCAAAGAACCATAGGCTTGTGCTCTAACCTCTAGTCAATGGCTAGAGGAGACTTGGATTCCTATTGATCAACATTGGCCAAACCTCTACTGTAGTTGCCATTCACTATTGCTTGCAAAACAAACTTGCTCTACTATAAATAGAGCTCATTTGTGCTCAGTTTAAGTACACCAAAGCCATCAAACAGATGCTTTCCTCAAAATCTCCTTCTCACTTCCAAAATTGCCTTCTCAAGCAAGCCACTAGCAGGTTTTGAGTTTGAGAGCAATTACAACCAAACCAATCACACACACACCTCATAAACATCATATAGAAGTGATCCAAACACTTAAACCACAACTGTAACACTGATTTCTCAGAATCACCAGCCAATTGCTCAAGCTTTCAACCAAGTTGCAGCTGAGATGCCATGAAGTGTTCCATCCATTTCCAATCAAGTCCAAGCATTCAAGCATACTCCATATGGTGTAGGGAAGCTATTCAGATCATCATAACACATCTGTAACACCTCCAACTCAAAAATCACATTGTTCTTGCTGTCACGACCTTCAAGTAAGCCTAAACTTGGTCATCTCTTAATCTATGCATATTTCCTCGCACAATACTTTTGCCAAATGTTCATAATCATGCATAGAATGTTTCCCCTCAATTAATTGCTTTGTTTGAATCGTGTATCAAAATTCTCAGCCTTCATGCAGAATTTAGGGTTCTCGAGGTTTCTCTTTGATTTCTTATTCCATGCTTAAAATAAATGAAATTAAAGACTATAGACATGATCGTGAGGTGAAAACAAGCAGATTGATCTGTGGATTATGTGATTTCATCAAGTATTCAGTGAGATTGGATAGAAAATGCAAATCAAGCCAAACTCAGAACATGCGCATGTTCTTGCCATGTTCTTGGCGCCTTTTTCACAAATTCAAATATTTGAATTTTGTGATTTTATTTAATTGATTCAAAAATTATTTTCTCTCTGAGTTTTAATGATTTTGAGTTGATTTATTTTAATAATTCACAAAAATGTTAAAATATTTTTGTTTACCAAAAAATCCCAAAAATATTATTTATTTCATATATATTGATATTTTTGCAAGGAATTAATGTTTTATTTGTTTTTTAACATTTAAAATATTTTTTCCTTCTTGATTTTCCAAATTTAATTGGTTTCCAATCATTTTGTGGATATAAACATGATTTTTGAAACATTGATCTAAGATTACCACTCATTTTTCACATGTTTTCATCACTTTTTATTGATTTTTTTACAAAATTAATGCCTTTTTAAACAAAATTAGGGTTTTTAAAACACTCATGGGCCTCTATTAGAGTGTAAGACCCATTCCCTTTGTAAATACATAACCTCTTTGGGCCTCAGTCATTGTATAAGCCCCACTGTATTTTCAAAACCCCGACGTGATCATCGTCTTTTCAAAATAAACCTTTGGCCTCTCCTTGAGCTATAAGACCCATTCCTTTTCTTAAAATAACTCTTTGGGCTTCTAATAGAGTGTAAGACCCAATCCCTCTTTGAAACCAAAATAGTTTGGGCCCCAGTCATTGTATAAGAACCAACACATTTTTCAAAAGGTTCGGCGCGATCGTCGCCTTTTTAACAAAAACCCTTGGGCCTCTCCTTGAGTTTTAAGCCCCATCATTGGTACAAAAACTCTTTGGGCCTCTAATAGAGTGTAAGACCCAACCCATTTGTAAATAAAACAATTTTTGGGCCTCACATATTGTATAAGTCCCTTTGTACGATTCTTAAAACAACGGTGCAATCATCGTTAAAACTTTGGCCTCTCCTTGAGCTGTAAGCCCCAATAATCTGTTCAAAGCACTTTCTCCTTTGATTTTGAATTCAAATATATGTTGTTATCAAAACTTTCTTTAATTTCTTTGTTTAGCAACTAACAAAACAACATGGAAGCTCTACAACGGATAAGTCTTTATCCGCTTTCATTTATCGCTTTCATATGTATATAACTGTATTGTGTAATACAAGTATAGTTATTTAGAGTTTTCCCCGGCAACTACGTCTAGAACAAGGTAAAGCCGTGTTGATCACTCTTAAAATACAAACAAAACTAGATCCCCCGTAGGATTCCAGATACAGTATTCCCTTCTCTTGGGGTTAAATAATATGGAACAAAGAGAAAGGCAGTATTCTCGGTGAACCTTTTCTCAGACTGTCACCCTTAGAAATTGTCAAAGAAACTCTACTCCCTAGAGTTGATCTATTCTCCGTGAATAGCATCTCTTGAGTTTCTTCCAAATTCTCAAACTTTCTTGGAATGATCTCTTCTCTGTGAATTACATTTCTTGAACTTCTCTTGGTTTAGGGACCCATAGGCTTCCTAAAAGCATCCCCGCCTCCTCTTGGGCGTTGTACAAGGACCCTTCGGCTTCTTAGAAGTTCTCATGCCTTCTCTTGGGCTTAATACAAGGACCCTAACGACCTCTTAAAGGTATAAGACAGAACTTAATCATCCTTCATTAGTGCTGTCATTCAAAAGAGAGCCAAACCCTTCATCCCTTGAACGAGTCGGCCTCCTCTTGGGCAACATACAAAAGATAAAACTCTACTAGTAGACTTGGAAAGTCTAATACCCTTGAGTCTCAAAGACATTCTCAAGTTCCTTTCAAAACATAGGAAAAATACCGATCACTCTGGACCAATCTCCAGCAGAAACCCGACCTCTCTCATGAGGGCTTTTCCACTTGGACCTGCCTCGGGATCTCAATAGTCCCCGGCAGAAGATAGCCTTCTCTTAGGATTTGCATAAATGATCCTTTCCTCAGGAAAGTCAGTCTCCTCTTGGGCTTTGTACAATGATTCTCCCCAACGGAGCTAACCTTTTCAAATCACTCTCTTGTTGAGTATAAAAGACTCTCTTGTTAAGTCAATCTTCCTTTTAGCCTCTATCTCGGGCTTCGTACGAGACATCAAAACACTCTCTTGTTAAGTATAAAAGACTCTCTTGTTGATTCAATCTTCTTTTAGCCTCCATCTCGGGCTTCGTATGAGACACTAAATCACTCTCTTGTTGAGTATAAAAGACTCTCTTGTTCAGTCAAACCCTGTTAGCCTCTATCTCGGGCTTCGTACGAGACAACAAATCACTCTCTTGTTGAGTATAAAAGACTCTCTTGTTGAGTCAATCAACTTGTCCGACTCTCTTGTTGAGTCAATCACCTTTTTAGCCTCCGTCTTAGGTTTCGTATAAGACAGATAAAAGTACTCTCTTGTTGAGTCAAACCTTTTTAGCCTCCATCTTGGGCTTCGTACAAGACCCATATAAAAGCACTCACTTGTTGAGTCAGTCACTTGCTAGTACTCTCTTGTTGAGTAAACCCTTATAGCCTCTATCTCGGGCTTCATATGAGACAAATAAAAAACACCCTCTTGTTGGGTTAATAGCCTCCTCTTAGGCTTTGTATAGAGAAATCCCCGGTTGAGGAAATCAACCTTTTAGCATCAAACTTGTGCTTTGATCAAAAGATACAAGTATCAACAGTTCCTATTTAGAGATGACAAGTTCTCTCTCAGTCAAACCTTTTAGCTTCAATCTTGGGCTTTGAACAAGACACAAAAAACCCTTCATCTTCACATCTTGGGCTTTGAACAAGATACAAATAAACCGTTTAGCCTCTGTCTTGGGCTTTAAACGAGACACCAAAACATCTTTTCCCCCTAGAATAGGAGGGAACTACAATCGCTCTGATTTCCCTGTTTTGTTAAACGGGAATACGTAGGCATAAGATTGAAAAATCTTAGCGAGCACACTAAATAAAAAACTCAAACTCTAGTAACTCCATCAATCAACCCAAAAGCATCAAATCTAAACACATTACCGAAAACCTCGCAAATAGTCCAGGCACTGTGTTCTTAGGCAAAATAACCAAAGAAAGACTCACGATTTTGATAACATCTGTAAACTAACAGTCAACTGTTTAAACTCAGTATGCAAGCAGGGTTAATTGGAGACATCTATTTCCCTTCCTTAATCAGCTTCACAGGATAAAAAATGAATCAAACTATAGTACCAAAGCGATAGTGATTCGAAACCACAAAAATCGCGCAACAATTCCCCTTTATAAAATCAAGATTCTTTTTGCAGAACCCCCTATCCCTTGTTTGGCGGACTGGACATGGGGAATCTGCACACGTGGCATATAGGGTCTGCTGACTGGGCTTATTTTTAATTTTTTTAATTTTTTTTATATTAATATTTTTCGTATTGATATTTTTCGTTTTATATTTATTTTTTATTTTATTTTTCCAAATTATTATTTTAAAAAATATTCTAATTGGGCTAAGATTAATGACAACCAGCCCTAGACCATCAGCACTTTTGGTCCATTCACAATTAGTCTTTTGCAAGTTATTAAACCATATGAGATTTTGGTATATATACACTAAAGTTTTTAACTTATAAAATGATGTGGGACTTCAAGTTGAATTGAACTCTTTTTCATCAGACTGTAACAACACCTGCAGCATCTTCCTTTTCCATGTTAGTTACTTCACTTCTCATATTCTTTGTCTCAACTTCCATGGCTTTGGTTAATGTATCTACCTTCTTCACACTGTACTTCATTTTATTTTTCTGTTTATAATCAGTAAATACAATGTTACTTTCATAGTTTTAATGTGTTTTAGATCTCTCATGCATACAACTTTGCCTTATTTCCGTTTGAAACACTTTCTGCATATGATTTCTGAGTTTGATTATGTTTGTTTCCATGATTTGTTATATCTATTTAAAACACTAGTGTATGCTATCTATTTGAAGCACCAATTTGTGTTGGTGTGATCTTTATCTTTTAGGCTTTGATCTTTCTCATTAACAACTTTCCTCAAGGCCATGACCTCTTTCTGCAGGAGTTCATGTAAAACACCTGGAACGCTATCCTCTGTATCCATTATTGGGAATTCATTTGCCTTATCATCTGAATCTTCTTTCCAATTAACATATGCTCATCTCTCTCTGGTTTCTTCAAGAGATTCGTTAAAAGAATTGGACGGAGATGTGATCAGCTCCACCTAGAGATTGGCCGCGAACTGGACGGAGAAAGAAGACAAGAAGGGAGTTGTTGTCATGTGGTGTGTGGAAGTGAAATGACGGGAAGAAGATGTTGCTTGCAGTAGCTGTTATATTGAAGTGAAATGAAGGGAAGAAGATGTTGCTTGCAGTAGTTGTTATAAGAAGGTTGTGAGTTTAGTCCCACATCATTTGTGCGTGAAGAAATATTAACCTTTATATATCAACTTGACACAAAGAATTACAAATGAGTTGAAATTAATGGGTTGCTTGATTAAAATATGGGTATTAATCCCATTAAAATTATTTTACAATTCAAAATTTAAAATAAAAATTTAAATAAAAATTTAAATATTAAAATTAATATAATACGAAAATAAAAAAAAATTAATAAGAAAAAGAAAAAAATTATAAAAAAATAATGCTAAAGAAGACAATTAATAATTAAAGGGTGACGTGGAATAAGAAAACGAAAAAAATTCAAAAGAAAAAAATAAAAAAGCCACATGGAATGCCACGTATGCAGATTCCCCATGCCCAGTCAGTCAAACAAGGGATAGGGGGTTCTGCAAAGAGAATCTTGGTTTTGCAAGAGGGAAATCACAAAAAAAAAACTTCAGGGGGGGAAAACCAAAACTCGCCCTAATGGCAGAGGGGCATCATATATTTAACCCTTTATTTAATATAGTTATAATTTTTGTAATTAATTTCATTTTAATTTTTTTTAAACATTTTTTAATGAAAATCCCCCTTTGATCTTTCAAAATCAATTGAATTTTAAACTTTCATATGATTAAACATGATTTTTCAAGATATTTTCCAAAGTGTATAACTTGTTTTTGAATATATTTGATATTTTATCATTTATTATTAAAATTACCTCTGAAAAATGTCATTTTTATTTAAAATTAGGGTTCCCTCTTGATTTTAAATTTTCAAACACTTTTGGGCCTCCAATAGAGTGTAAGACCCAACCCCTTTGTAAAATAGACAATTTTTGGCCTCAGACATTGTATAAGTCGCTCTGTATGTTTTCAAAAGTTCGGCACGATCGTCACCTTTTTAACAAAATCAACTGGGCTTCTCCTTGAGCTATAAGACCCATCTTTCATTTTCAAACACCTTTGGGCCTCTAAGAGAGTGTAAGACCCAATCCCTTTTTGAAACCAAAATAACTTTGGCCTCAGTTATTGTATAAAACCCATTGTAATTTCAAAAATCTTGGCGCAATCGCCGTTTTCAAGACATTTTCATCTGGGCCTACCCTTGTGTTGTAAGTCCCATTTCTTTTCTTTTAAATCTTTTTGGGCCTCTCCATGAGTTGTAAGACCCGCACCTTTGTACAATAAACCTTTTTTGGGCCTCAGTCATTGTATAAGTCCCGATACGATCTTCAAAACAACGGTGCGATCACTGCTAAACCTTGGGCATCTCTTTGAGCATAAGCCCTAACAATCTTTACACAAACCACTTCCTTTTAAATTTAGGTTCAAATATATAGTTGTTATCAAAACTTTCTTTAATTTCTTTGAACAACTAATAATACAGCATGGAAGCTTGCTCACCTGTAAGTTTTAATAGCTTTCATTTACTGGCTTTCATATGTATATAACTGTATTGTGGGAAGCTGCTCCTCTGTAAGTCTTCTTTCATATCCTTTCAAATACTTGTCATATATCAACTGTATATATACTAGTATAGTTATTTAGAGTTTTCCTCGACAACTAGGTCTAGAACTAGGTAAAGCCATGTTGGTCACTCTTTAAATACAGTCAAAACTAGATCCCCAGAGGATTTCCAGATACAGTCTTGCTTTATCTTATGCTTAAACAATATGGAACAAAGAGAAAGGCAGTATTCTTCGTGAACCTTTTCTCAGGCTGTCACTATTAGATATTTTCAAAAAAATTCTACTCCACAGAGTTGATCTATTCTTGGTGAATAGAATATCTTGAGTTTCTTCAAACCTCTGAACTTTCACTAAATGATCTATTCTTGGTGAATAGCATTTCTTGAACTTTTTTGGTTTTGGACCCACAGGCTTCTTAAAAGCATCCCCGCCTCCTCATAGGCTTGGTACAATGACCCTCCGGCTTCTTAGAAGTTCTCATACCTTCTCTTGGGTTTAATACAAGGACCCTGAAGACCTCTGAAAGGTATAAGGCAGAATTTAGTCATCCTTTGCTAAATCAGTCTTTCTAGTGTCACAATCTCAGATCACTTTAGGGTTGATTCTCATCCCTTAATACACCTGCCTCCTCTTGGGCATCATACAAAAGATAAAACTCTTCCACACCAATAGACTTGGACAGTCTAAATCCCCTTGAGTCTCAAATACATTCTCAAGTTCCTTACAAACATAGGAAGAAACCCTGGTCATTTTGGATAAATCTCTAGCTAAGTTAAGACCCAGTCTCTCTCCCAAAAATCCCCAAGCCAGGGCCGGTTTATCATCAGTATAACAGTATCCCAAATCAGAACCTCAAGGTATCTAATATCTCAACTCTTTTGGAACCCACAGCAAGAGTTGATTCCCCACTTGGACCTGCCTAGGGATCTCAATTATCCCCAGCAGAGAGATAGCCTCCTCTTAGGCTTTGTATAATGTCCTTTCCTCAGCACAATTAGCCTCCTCTTGGGCTTTGTACAATGATTCTCCCCAGTGGAGCTAACATTTTCAGACTCTCTTGTTGAGTTAATCCCTTTTCAGATTCTCTTGTTGAGTCAATCACCTTTCAGACTCTCTTGTTGAGTCAATCAACTTTTCGGACTCTCTTGTTGAGTCAATCAACTGTTAGCACTCTCTTGTTGAGTCAATCACCTTTTAGCCTCAATCTTGGGCTTTGTACAAGACAGATAAAAATACTCTCTTGTTGAGTCAATCTTTTTCCAGCCTCTTCTTAGGCTTTGTATAATGATTTCCCCTAGCAAGAGGTAACCTCCTCTTAAGCTGTGTAGAATGATTTCTCCAGCTTGTTCAACCATAATCCCGGGCTTTGTACATGACAGATAAAAGCACTCTCTTGTTGAGTCAAACCCTTTTAGCCTCAATCTTGGGCTTTGTACATAACATAAATCTTCATCTCTTAAGCTTGGGACATATATCTTCCCCAGCAATGTCATTTCCTCCCAGCCTTCTTTCAGGCTTTGAGGAATAATTTCCCAAGCAGAGTCAAACTCGTTTCAGCCCCAATCTTGGGCTTTGTACAAGACACATAAAAATATCCTCACTAGAGTCAGTTAAATTTCCCATTTCAGCCTCAATTTTGGGCTTTGTACAAGACGCTTACAAACCTCCCCGGCGGAGTCAAAACCTTTTTCAGTCTCCTCTTAGGCTTTGTATAATGATATCTCCAAATAGTCAGTCTCTTTTTTGCCTCAATCTTGGGCTTTGTACAAGACACCAATATATACCCTCTTGTTGAGTCGGTCTTATCCTGCCTCCTCTTAGGCTTGGGTAAGGATTTCTCCAGTGGAGTCAATCAACCTCTTAGCTTTAACTTTGGACTTTGATCAAGGCACACAAAAATCAACAATCCCTCTTTAGAGATGACAAGTTCTCTCTCAGTCAAACCTTTTAGCTTTAATCTTGGGCTTTGAACAAGATATAAATAAACCTTTTAGCCTCAGTCTTGGGCTTTGACCAAGACACCCAAAATATCTTTATCCTCCCTTAGAATAGGGGGAACTACGATTGCTCTGATTTCCCAGTTTCGTTTAAATGGGAATACGTAGGCATAAGATTACGAAATCTTAGCGAGCATACTAATCAAAAACTCTCGGTCCAGTACCTTCATATCAATCAAAACTTAGGTCCAGTACCTTACCAAAAAAAAACCCGAACATCAACAAAAACTCACTCACTCACTCGTATTTCCCAAGAAACTTTCCCAACCCATTAACGGAGAAACACCATCAAGTACAAAGCGAAACCTAAAGCTAACATCTTGTGGATAACCACATATAGGATGGGTAATTGACATTTCCCCATTGTATAACCTGACCCCGGACCCCCTAATCTCTTTTGTGTTTGTTCAGTTAAACATTCTCGTGCAAGGTTAGTTTTAGATAGCTTCCCTTTCCCTTTCAGCTTCATGAGATAAATAAGAAATCAGAAAGTAGCATCCCCTCCTACCATTGCGGTGAGGAAAACCTTTCGATAAGGTGGTCGCGTCACCGACAAAAATCGCTCGCTACAGGCATCATGAACTGGTTTTACAATGCAGAATTGTGCACATTTGCTCGATTTATCCAAATCTGATAACTCCAAGCCTTGTCATCAATTTGGACACATCAGAGGATCAAATCCAAGGGGGGTGATCAGATCTCCAAGCCTCCCAAGTCCAAGAATATACATTAGGCTTGTCATCCCTAAAAAGGCTACAAAGATGCCAAGACTCCAATTTTGTTTCCAAGCATTCAATTAGTTACACCAAGGTGGCATGAACTGAGCCTATTCCAATTGAATTCAGTCATGACTTATCTCTGAACCAAAGCAACAAAGCCTGTGCCCTAACCTCAAGTCAATGGCTAGAGGAGACTTGAGATTCCTTTTGCATAACATTGGCCAAAGGCCTGCTGTAGTTTCCATTCACTATTGCTTGCAAAACAAACTTGCTCTACTATAAATAGAGCTCATTTGTGTTCAGTTTGAGTACACCAAAACACTACAACACTTGCTTTCCTCAAAATCCCTTTCTCTATGCCAAAATGCCTTCTTTTGCAAGGTATCTCTGAGTTTTTGAGTTAGAGAGCAATTCCATCACAACTCATGATCCAAACACCTCTAATATGTTGTATCTAAGCTATTTAAACTCTCATTTATGACTTGAAACACCAAAATCACAAAGTCCACTTCCAAAACCTCAAAATTGGACTTTTTTTGCATTTTTCAAGCCATGTCTTGATTCAGTCACTTTCAAAACCAGATAAAACCTCAAACACACTTCAAATATCATCCTTGAACTGTCTCAATTGGTTCCCCTCATCTGGAACAACATTTGAGAGAGTTGCCATATTGGTCACTTTTGCCCCTTTTGCAAGAAAGAGCTCAAACCTGTTCCTGAGGATTCCAGCTGGTTCTGATCATTCTAAAAGCTTCTAAGGGATCAATTGAGAGTTTCCAAAGCATCAAATTACTTCTGGAACAAGGAACTTGGCAGATAGCACAAAAGGCTTCACGAGGTAAGTGCATGACAACTTGGACTCTTTGAATTATGCATTGCTTTGAAGTCCACTAATCATAAACATCTCATACATGTTTTATATGTTGTGTTTGAACCAATTCATCATGTAATTCTTGCTTGTACCATGAGATTGCATAGAAAATGCAAATTGTGGACTATTTCAAAACCACTATCGGGTTTTAAAATGGAGACCTCATCTGAAAAAACTAAGAGTACCATTGGATTACTTGTGAAATTCTAGGCAGGATAGACCTAAATTTTGTCTCAATCCATGGAGAAATGAGAGAGTTACAACCTTCACGTTTTTGGCCCAAGAACTTGCGTAGCCTTTCCTTGCCTTGCCTTAGCCAAGCCTGAAACTTGGTATCCCATATATATTTATGGGGTGGTTTTGATACACGGATCTATCCCCACCCCAGTGGTTGCGCGCGCATGTGTTTGGCTTGGAGGTCTGGGGTTCGAATCCCCCTCGCCCCAGACCCTTTTTTATCACTTTTCCATTTTTATATTTTTCATATTATTTTCTTAAATGATTTGAAAAATTAATTTCTCTCTCAATTTTAATTAGTTTTTATTGGTTCTTTTTGCAAAAAATCAAAAAAATGTTAAAATATTTTATTCCACAAAAAACTCAAATTTATATTATTTATTTAATATTGCTGATATTTTTGTAAATAAATTCATTTTTAATTGTTTTCAAACATTTCAAAAGTGAATTTTCATCTTGGAAATCAAAACCAAATGAGTTTTAAATCATATTGTGATTAAAACATCATTTTTCAAACCCCAACCAAAAATCACAAGTTGTTTATTCAAACTTTTTTTTTATAGGCAAATTCAATATAGAGAGATTAAGGAAATCTCTAACCACCATACAAGAAAACAGGACAATCCCACAAAAACCCAAAAGGGCAGCCTACTACATAAAATTTAAAGGGGATTTGTTCCAATCATAAAAACTACACTACTGCCTATTCCTCTTACCATACATCAACCAAGTCCAAGAAGTCGCTACAATAGCGTAAAATATCGACTTTACATTACAAACTTCATCCCTAAACAAAATGTTATTCCTATAACTCCAAATATTCCAACAACAAATACACCAAATTGCAAGAATATACTTCTCCTTACATCTTCCTGTTAATCTTAAAATCCAAGCCAAACCATGGGAACAACATTCGCGGTCGGAAATCCGCTCAATGTCCATCCAATCGCAAACCATCTTCCACACCCTAACTGACCTATGATACTTGAAAAAAAAGATGGCCAGCTTCTACAAAATACCTGAAACAAAAAACACATATAGTTTCATGAGGGTTACTTAATATTCCCATTTTCACCAAGTTCGACCGAGTAGGCAACCTATCGATAATCAATCTCCACATACAAACTTTTACTTTCAGAGGGCAATCCGATTTCCAAACAAAATCTAACAACTTAATCGAATTATCATCGATCGAAACTAAATCTTCGTGAGATGACGCAATGTCAAAAAAGGACTTGACCGAGAATCCAACATTTCTGTCCAAAATCCATATCCACTTATCATTAACTTTTTCCTGCACGATAACAAAGTCAATAAGCTGAATCAAAGTAGTCAATTCACTGTTACCCGTATGAAGGTTTAAAGGGAGCATTTCTGAAACCTTCCAATTCCAAACACCATCCAACCATTCTCCTAAGTCAGCAACGGTGTTGTCTTTATTGGTGCTCACCTGATACAAACTATTAAAAACCTCCTTTAAAGGTTTACCCCCACACCAATTCGAATGCCAAAACAACACCCCTTTACCATTCCCTAAATCCACTATAATATTATCATTAAAATGGAATTGAGGCACAGGATTAGAAGAGAAAACACCCTTCAGCCAAATAGAATCAGATTTCAAATTACCTTGTACACTGTAAATCTGAAGTTTACGACTTAAATGAAGAAACGAAAATCACAAGAAAGGGGGTTTGAATTGGGGTTTTTCAAAGACTAAAAAATAAAAGGACACGTTGGTTATCCTGGTTCGTTTGAACTCAAACTACTCCAGTCCACCCGCCAAGGTGATTTTGCCTCTCTCTCTTGAGGACTTAATCCACTAAACAAAAAGGATTACACAATCACAGAGACAATTGTCAATGTCTTCTTGAGTTTTAACCACAACTCGGTTATCTCAAGGAATTACAAATTTAAATGAACAAGTGTGTATAAAGTGCTTCTAATAAGCTATATCAAAATTGTGATGTTTACACAATATTTTAATCGAATTTGAAAACTGATGAAACTTGATGAATTGTAAGGTGTATGCGCGCAAGTGTCTTCGTCATCTGTGCAAGGGCTCCTTTAAATAGATGAAACTATTTTGATCCGTTGGAGACATGAGAAATATTTTTGGAGGTTGATAAAATGCCATTTAATGCTCTTTCCAAAAATACAGATTTTGTCTGGTACTAGCTCTTACTTTGTGATACTCATTAATTGAGAGGATATCATATCAGAGTCCATGTTGAATAGCTGGATTATAAGAGTTTCTGGATCAAGGCAGCTTTGGCGCTGAAAGCGTGACATTTAATAAGCATTGATTCAGATCTTCTAACCAGATCTTCTTAACTTAATTTGTTCGCCTACTATTTGCTGCAATATCAGAACTTCTTTAAATCTTGGTGCAGATAGTTTCCAAGATATATGCTTTGAGTCAGAACTTCTCTACAAAAAAAAAAGAGATAATTTTAGGGAGGATATTTGTTCTATATAAATTAGTATGTTTGTTATCATCAAAATAATTAGAGGATGTAGAATCAAATTCTTGTTCTAACAATCTCCCCCTTTTTGATGATGACAAAAACTTATATATTTTGAAAAAATAGAGAGTATACGAAACTCCCCCTGAGTTGAAGACTTCCCTTATGATGTTTGGTTGGAGCTATGAAAGGAAGTTCTGATGACCACTTTTCCTGTTTGCTTAACAATATGGAAAATCAGGTTAAAAAGAAAATGTTCGAGACTTAGTCCTGGTGAACTGTTATAATTCAAAATATTTTACGTTCTCTCCCTTTTTGTCAGTAATCAAAAAGCAAAAAAAACACAAAGATCAAAATAGATGCATTTAATATAAGCAGATAACAGAAGAAGCAACAGAAGCAGAACTACAAAAAAAACAAAACTAAGGTTGAGGTGCAGGAGGAAGTCGTGTGAACAATGCTTCCAGAAGGCTTTTGATCTGATTGGCTGATTCTTCTTGCTTGACAAGCATCCCCTTAATTTTTGCATTTGCTTCATCCTGTATATCCAATCGTTTCTTGACAACCTCATTTTCTTTCTTCAACTCATCCAGAGTTTTCAGCAAAAGAGAGGATGGAGTTGAATCTGAAGATATAAAAACCTCAGAGCTTTTCGTAGAATCTTTTTCTGGAGAAGCTTCAGCTGACTTTCCTTTGTCTTCCGCAATGACCAGAGTTTGATGTTCCGAGGTTTCTTCTTGAAGTTCTGAAACCATAGGAGTTTTCCAGCCTAGATGAAGAATGGGTTTCTTTTCCTAGAACTTTAGAACTTGCTCGTTGAAGATCTTCAGATGATCACAGAAGTTCTGTTGAGCTATTTCATATATGAGTTCCTCCATCTTCTGCGATTCAGTATTAAACCATTTTCTGAACTTAGTCCAGAGAAAGTCAGAAGCAGCTGGATTCAAATTATCCACACAACCCTGCTTCAGAAAGTTGACCCATTCCTGCATTTCTACTTCGAAAGCTAATAGAGAGTTACCAACATCTGTTTTGGATGTTTTTGGTTTTGGTTTGGGGATGGCTATTTTATGAGAAATTGAGGCAAGTTTGTCAAGAGCTTCTAAGTCAACTATAATTCTGAGGGGGTCTTCGGAGAGGTTAGGTGAGGGAGGAGAGTCAAAAATGAGAATGGGAGATGTAGGTGATGTAATTTCTGGAGTGGTGACAACTTGTGTGGGAATGGTGAGGATATGTGATGGTTGGAGGGTGTTGAGAGGACAGTTGACACCAGGGATAGAGGTGTTTGGATTTTCTGGTTGAGGAGCTTCAAGATTTTGATTTGGATATTCTGGTTGGGGAGCAGGGGAGAGAGGTTGAAAAAGATCAATGTCAGACCGGACTTGTGCAAGTTCTGGTTGTGTGTCAATAAAGTTTGTAGGAGTGGGATCAAAATCGATGTCAAAATCGTCAAGAGTTTGTGGCGATGGAGGTGGATTTTCAGATGGTTTGGGAGAAGATGAGGTTTTAGATGTGGGTATCAATATGGACTCGACAACAGAAATGAAAGATGAGTTACCTTTCTTTTTAGCAGTTTTGGGAGTTTTCTGAGAGGTTCCTTCAGAAGCTTTCCTTTTCCTTGGGATTCTGGTGGAAACTTTGAGAGGTTGTTGCCTGAGATCTCGCAAGGAAACTTCTAGAATGGTTCCATCACTTTTACATGCCCCCAAGTATCTGACAACAATTTCTAGATGAGTATCTGCTGGGGAGAGAGGAAAATATTTCAGAGGTATTTTCCTGGTGGTGATGGCTTCCTTTGTGTGTTGAGTTGGATCTTTCTTGATGGTCTCAATGATCTTCATCTTCCTGAGGTTCTTGGCATTGAGAGGTTTTCCAACGCTAGTCTCCAGATCAGAAATTTTCCCAGCTTCAGTCAGATGTTCTATCAGTTTATTCTCTGTTAGAATATCTGAGATTAGTCTACCCAGAGGGATCCAATCTCTCTTGGTTCTTTCGTCTTCCCTTGTTTCCTTGATGCTGTTTTTCAGATGATTGAATAGATTGTGTGGAAGATTTATTCTTGTATTGGTGGAGAGGAAATACAGTAGGTACTGTTGATCGTTGTTGATGTAATCAGAAGAGCTTGTAGGCTTCCTATGATAGATTCAACCCATAATGATTCTAGCCCAAATTCTGTGACGCTCCTTTAGATCTTTGATTTTGTTGGAATGTTGTCTGGAAGTGAGGATTTCCTTTGATACAGTTCTTAGGTCAGAACATTTTTCCATCTCATTGCATCTGATTCCTGATCCATCATGGTCAATCAGTTTACCAATGAGTTCTTCAGTGATGACAATCTTCTTTCCCATTACATAAGACGTTACTTGATGATTTGATGCAGAAGCAAAAATCCAGAATTCTTTAACAAGTTTAGGAAAAACTAGACCCATTAAGCGATCAAAATACTTGGTCCATCCTTGAAACTTAACCTCAGGAGTAAGGTCATACCCATTTTCTTTCATGCTTTCAAAATCCACGATGAGTTCACAGAGAACTTCAAGAGAAGCGATGGGAGTGAGAAGAGTTCTTGTAGGCTCAACGTACCTTTCCTCATTGATTTGGTCAGCAGATTCTTGAGACAGCGGTTGTTGAGAGCAAGAAGCCATTGTTCACAGACTTAGGGTTTTGGAGAACACAAAGAAAAACAACAATTGCAAACAAGAAGGAGAGAGCGAGAGAGCAAAGTGAGTGAAGGTGAGGTGTGAGAGTGTTAAAAGTGACATATATATAGAAGAGGCCAATAAGAGAAATTAATGAGAAATTAAAACAATAAACATAATGATTAAGAGCTATAATGATTTCTGACAAGGGAGATGGCGTGAAAATTTTGGGAACAGTTACCGATGTGACTGGTGCCTCGATGTGTCAACTCAGCCGTTTCAGTTTCTCAGAGTTTGAACACGTGTTCAACTACGGAGGAAAACCTGGAGCTTAGGTTGATAGATGTTTGCAAGAGAGAACTACATGATCTATTCTTGAAATGAAAGGTTTTCAGATCTTCTGGATAGATTCTGAGACAATCAATCTTCTCACATCTGAAGAATTATTAGTCAGATGTTCACAAAAAAAACAAAAAAAATTCTAATAGTTAAAGATACAGAATTATTTATATACATTCATTCTGGACATAATTCCATGCTGAAATTTTTCAGAATGAAATTAAATCTATCTTCAGAAAGCGGTTTGGTGAAAATATCAGCCCATTGATGGTCTGTGTCTATAAAGTTTAAAAAAAGAATTCCCTTCTGAGTATAGTCCCTAATGAAGTGATGTTTAATTTCTATATGTTTAGCTCTAGAATGTAAAAATAGGATATTTTTGAAAGACAGATAGCAGAAGTATTGTCACAGAGGATAGGGATGTTACTCTCGTAAATGTGAAAATCTTCAAGCTGATTCTTCATCCAGAGCATCTGAGTACTGCATCCAACTGCAGCTATATATTCAGCTTCAGCAGTTGATAGTGCAATGGTGGATTGTCTTTTGCTGGACCAAGAGATTAAATTGTCTCCCAGAAACTGGCAGCTTCCAAATGTACATTTTCTTTCTATTCTATCTCCAGCAAAGTCAGCATCGCAGTATCCTATCAATTTGTATTCTCTGGACTTTTTATAGAAAAGACCAAGATTAGTAGTACCTTTCAGATATCTGAGAATTCGCTTAACTGCTGTTAAGTGGGATTCTCTAGGATCTGATTGGAATCTAGCACAAAGACAGACGCTATAGAGAATATCAAGTCTTGAAGCACTTAAATAAAGGAGAGAACCAATCATACCTCTGTAGAGCTTCTGTTCAACTTTCTTACTTACCTCTTCGTTTTCCAGAATGCATGTGGGATGCATAAGAGTTTTGGAAGGCTTACTTTCTGACATGTCGAATTTCTTCAGAAGATCTCTGACATACTTGCTTTAATGTATGTAAATTCCTTCTGGAGTTTGATTGATTTGAATTCCCAGAAAGAACTTGAGTTCTCCCATTAGGCTCATTTCAAATTCTACCTGCATAGTCTTAGCAAATTCTTGCGACTGGAGCAAAGGTTTCTGTATAGTCTATCACTTCTTGTTGACTATAACCTTGTGCAACCAGTCGTGCTTTGTTTCTGACAAGTTCTCCTTGTTCATTCAGCTTGTTTCTGAAGACCCATTTGGTTCCAATGATGTGGAAGCCTTTGGGTTTAGGAACTAGATCTCATACGTCGTTTCTGGTGAACTGATTCAATTCTTCATGCATTGCAAGTATCCAATCGTTGTCTGAGAGTGCTTCGTCAATAGAGGTGGGTTCAATCAGAGATACTAATCCCATGAGAGATTCTTCAGGTTTCTTGAATGAGGATCTTGTTCTGATTGGATCATCTTTCTTTCCCAGAATTTTGTCTTTGGGATGTGTTAGTGTACTTCTGGATTGTCTTTTCTGGATGGGTTCTTCAGAATTTGTTGTGACGTTTGAATTTCTTTCTTCTGTGTTTGACTATTTTTATGATAATATGGTTTCAGTGCCTGTGATTTGAACTTCTATTTCTGCAAGAGATTCGTCATGCTTTGGCTTTTGAAGGCCAAACTTATCATCAAATCTGACACAAATGTATTCTACCACATTTCGTGTTTCTGTGTTATATACTCTGTATCCTTTTGAACGTTCATAGTATCCTAACATGAAACATTTTTGTGCCTTAGAATCAAACTTGTTCAGAGGATCATTACTGTTTAAAATAAAGCAAGTACGTCCAAATGGATGAAAGTATGAAATGTTGGGCTTTCTGTTCTTCCACAATTCATATGGAGTCTTTTCCAGAATAGGTCAAATAGAGATTCTATTCTGAATGTAACACGCTGTAGTAACTGCTTCTGCCCAAAAGTGTTTAGCCATGTTAGTCTCATTGATCATGGTTCTGGCCATTTCTTGTAGAGTTCTATTCTTGCGTTCTACAACTCCATTTTGTTGTGGAGTTCTAGGACAAGAGAAATCGTGAGAAATGCCATTTTCATTAAAGAATATTTCCATTTTCTTGTTTTCAAGTTCCCCACCATGATCACTTCTGACTTTTACAATTCTAAACTCTTTTTCATTTTGAACTTGGTTACAGAAAGTAGAGAATACAGAGAGTGACTCGTCCTTGTGTTTTAAGAACTTTACCCATGTCCATCTGCTATAGTCATCTACGATCACTAATCTGTACTTCTTGCCACTGATGGATGCAGTTTTCACTGGTCCAAACAGATCTATATGTAGAAGTTCTAATGGTCTGGAGGTGGAAACAACATTTTTTGATTTAAAAGAGGGTTTAGAAAATTTTCCTTTTTGACATGCTTCACATAGAACATCTGAGCTGAACTTCAGGTTAGGAAGTCCTCTGACCAGATTGAGTTTGTTAATCTGAGATATTCTTCTCATACTAACATGCCCCAATCTTCTGTGCCAGACCCATTGCTCGTCGTCAACAGACAAAAGGCAATTTACATTCTGACATTTTAGTTCAGAAAGTTTTATTTTATAAATGTTGTTCTTTCTCTTTCCATTAAAGAGGATTGTTCCATCTTTCTGACTAACTGCCTTGCAGGACTTTTGATTGAAGATTATATCATAACCGTTATCACTTAATATGCATTAATCCATCTACTAATAAAACATTAGATATAGAAGGTAGAGTACCGTTACCTATGGTTCCCGAGCCAATGATTTTCCCTTTCTGATTGCCTCCGAAACCTACATAACCTCCAGCTTTAAGTTCCAGGCTTTGGAACATATGCTTTCTTCCCGTCATGTGTCGCGAGCATCCAGAGTCAAGGTACCATGATTGGTGTTTCAATCTTGCTGTTAAAGGCATCTGCAACGTATAGGATTTTATCCTTAGGTACCCATGTCTTTTTGGGTCCTTGTTTGTTAGTGTTTACAGAATTCTGATTGAGTTTTGGTTTCTCAATAGAATTTGACCAAGATTCACTAGTATATTTTATATCATGGTTGTAACCATATGTGAAGTGAGAGTTTAAAGGTGTGTATTTTATGATCATATCATCAACTTGTTTTGGTTTGTATGGTGCTTCTCCTCTAGGATTCACATATCCTATGCCTTTTCTCCCGTTTCTGATAACTCCATAGATCATTGAAGCCATTTTGCTTCTGTATATGTTTTTGGCTAGAAATTTTTGAACATCAGAGTCATAATTTTTTAAAATGTTATCAGAACTAGTAGAAACTTCTGAGTCAGATTCTTTCTGGGCTTTTTGAGAATCAAGAGAATTCTTAAATTTTGAAATGGTTTCTTTTAACTCAGAATTTTCTGCTTTCAGTTTTCTCTTCTCTTCAGACTCAGATATCAGACCATGTTTCAGGTTCTTGTATTTGAGTTAAAGTTTCTGATATTTTTCAAGGATTTCGGGTAAGCTTTCTTCTAATTGAGATCTAGAAAATTGAGAGAATACCTCTTTAGTTTCTGAGTCCGATTCGGATTCCGATGAGTTGGAGTCATCTGATATGCTAGCCATTAAGGCAATGTTGGTGTCATACCCCAAATTTGTCCTACCTTCTCATTTTTCTTATACCAAGAATTTGTGTTGCTTCATGACCTTTTCTCAAGATCATCACCTAGCTTTTGGCCATAATCCTCTAAGATTTAGATCATGGAGGTCTTGTGTACGCTAATTGTGATTACAGGCTATTGCAAATGTGTGGAATACAAATGGAAACATGAGAAAAGACATGTCTTAATCACCACGGTCAATTGGTCAAGACCTGATCAGTGGGGTCCAAGTTGATTCTAAGCCATGTTCCAAATTGGTTCTAGGTCGCATTCCAAGGTGATTTAATGCAGTGATTAGAATTCATTGTCTCCATCCATGCTTAAGATTGCTTCAAGTTCTAAGCTTTGGTTGGTTTTTAAGATCATTTGGTAGCAAGTTCCAAGTTGTGGTCAAATTAACCTAGTTTGAATTCAATTTGTGCCAAGATTGATCATGAAATTCAATTAGTCAAGTTATTCAAAATATCACAAGCCACTTGAAGTACAAGATAGCAGTTGGTATTACTTTTTCAGCCACGCTTGAATCATTTTTGGAGTAATGAGTTTGGATAATTTGAGTAATGTTGTTGGTATAATAAAATTTTGAGGCATGGTTGCTGTGAATCACTATCAAGCTCTTACAAGTCATGAAGGTCATAGGGCTAAGGTCGTGATGTACAACTACAAACAATAAGCCATGGTTCAATTGTTCCCAAGGGTTAGCTGAAATGGAGAATTCATTGTGTAGCCAAGCTATGAAAAAAGTATTTACAAGTGCGTGCTTAAGTTGTGTTAAAAATTGTGTCAAGTTATTAGCAGGCCGTGTGCAAAACCAGTTCACATCATAATTCACATCCCATTTTAGTACACCCTATTCCAAACCCGTATGAATACAAACTTCAAATTTGAAAAAAAATCTCAAGCTATCACAATTTGTTGTGATTAAGAGTTTTCATTAGCATTATTTAAGCTTGAGGTTACAAAGTCTGAATCTTGTTACAAAACGGTCATGAAACAAAGCAATTTCAAGCAATAATCTCACAAGTCTCGCAAATTTCTGCACGTGACCAAACTTAATGCTACAATTCACAAAGTTTGTGCCTAAAAGGTGAAACTACACATTTCATTCCTAAACCAAGCCTAGAGGCAGTCTTGAAAGTGTTAGTTCTTGAGCCACTCATCTTCATGTCAACGGACCAGCCATGATTTTCCACGCGAGTTATCCTTTGCTAATGGTTCGCGTTCCCACCTACAAAGCAAGAATGCATCAAATTAATTGAAGATGAAGTCAAGATTACAAGTGGAGTGCAAATAAAAAGGTTACAAGGAAAAGTGGCTTCAACCTCAAGCAAATATCAAGACAAGCTAATAACACAAGCTTATGGCGTTCAAATTCTAACAAGTTTCACATCATGTTCCAAAGACACCTCAAAATCATGTCATGTTTCATCAAAGTAAATACACAAATGCAATCCACATTCAAATTCAAGCTTCCACGCCAATTTACGTCCTAACTCACATCATCCCAAACTAAACCAACTCAGAATAATAGACAAGATCAAGTTCATGTCATAATCCATCATGCCAAAAAAAAAAGATCAAAACAATTTCCACAATTCAGATACAACACTCCAAGTTCAATATCATTACCAACATCAACATTCAAGTTTCTCAATCAAAGTTCAAGACAAATTCCAAATGTCATGTTGCAGGGTCAGATTTAAAATTCATGATTAAACCATATCAGAATATCAGTACAAGGTAAATGGGGACCACACATAGCAAAAACGGAAGAACAAAAGCAACATCAGAAATTCACGGTACAACAACCTTAACATCAAAACGGAAAAAGACAAAATGCAGCAGAGACAACACAACCGTATCAGAGCAGAGATTCACAATTCAAACTCTTGTTCCACAAGTTACTTGTTGGAAAACCCTAATTTCTGAGCCTATAAATAGACCTCACTATTCACTCACAAAACGAAGAAAAACCGACAGAAAAACCTAGCGAAGCTCTACGCAATTCAATCCCTAAAACCCTAAAATTCATCAAAAGTTCTCCCTAATGGTTGATAGAGCTTCACACTGAAGCTCTAGCCAACTTGAACTAACACCCAACGCATATCACATAGAAACAGCAACAAATGTCATAGTCACAGAAGAGGACGAATACGGGAAGGGCGGAGAAGATTTAAGCAAGTAGCAAACAAAAGAGGCGGAAAAGGAGAAAGATGAGAAGGTCAAGTTACCTCGCCGGAACTCTCATCGGACTAGCTCCGATAGCGTAAGCTCTTTTCCTTTTCGCCTGATTTTCGCTTGATGTACTATTTGTGTTGTTGTGTTGTTTAAGATTTCCAATCCAATCGTTTGATGTGTTGCTCTATTACCGTGAAATCACTTGAGTTCATTGTACGCTCAAAATTTGTTTCGATCCATAGCATCTCCTTGAGGCAAGGTTTGCGTTTGATTGGGTCTGAGACTGGGTTTAGGGATGGCAAGCAGGTTTAAGGGTTTTAGCAAAGTAAGTGGGGGATTTCAGATCTTTGCTTGAGGCTAGGGTTTCGATTTGGGAAAAGGTGAGGAGGTTTGATTCATTTTTCTCTGTTTTTGTTTTTGAAGACGGAGAAGGATTGATGATAAGAGAGAGGATAGAAGAGAGATATACGTGTGGTGTTGAAGAGAGGAGTATTGGATGCGTGTGATGCTATCATAGTGTATACTGAGCCTTTTCATTTATTAAAGAATTAAGTAATTTGTTTATTAGTTTCCAAGAATGTTTAATAAAGTTTTCCAGTCCATCCCTTTGCTGTAGCGAGTGGGCCAATAACCCGGGTCCATGCGTATGGGCTTTGTATCCTGTTGTAAGAGCAATGTTTTTGTTTACATTAGGCTGCTGTAACTGCCTTTGGATAAGTGTTAGTTTAAAGATTAGGTGATTTATTTAGATCATGGAGAGTCATGATACAATTAAGGTCTAGTTTAATCATAAAATATCTAATCTTAATAAAAACATTTAACCCTTAAAAATATGATATTTTCTCAAATTAAAAATTCTTAATCTACTTAAATTCCTAATAATTTTTTCAAATCAAACTAAGTTATAACTCACTTTACTAAATCTCCAAATATTTTCTTAAATCAAATCATAAACCATTTAGGATAATAATTCTAAAACTTATTCTTAATAAAATTATGGAAGTAGTGGACTTTTGGAGTCTAGCACTCCTTGGGTCCTTAAACAGATGCTCTTGAGGCGCACGCCTTGAGTTGCGTTCGTTTCGATCTTCAATTTCTAAAAAACTAAAAACTTCTACTTCTACTAAAACACTTAATCTTCCTTACAACTTTTAATTCGTTCAAACCCTAATCCGGTTTAACACGTCTATCTAAAATATTCTAATCAAATTCAAATCTTTTTCATAATCAAACAACGAAAGTAGTGGACTCTTGAAGTCTAGCACTTCTTGGGCCCTTTAACGAACGCTCTTGAGGCGCACGCTTTGGGTTGTGTTCGTTTCGATATTTCGTTCCTAAAACACTCGCCCTAATTACATGGACAAATAAGCCCATTGTCCAACAAAGACAATTTCATAATTAATAGAATGAAAAAGGTGTCGGTGAGATCTAGCATCTCAGTAACACCCCGATTAATTGGTTGCGAGGCCGACGTCTTGTTTATCGAATAATCGTCATTCTTCCTCTAAAATACTTAACAAACCAAACACTTCCCACGCAACCGAAACCCTAATACACTTAATCCATAACTCGAACATCTTTCCCAAAGGACATTGTTTAAGTCATTCTTCCGCGCATATGAACTAGTGCTTCAGCCTCCCCTAGCGAGCAGACAAGCCAATGTTTAGCAGTTAGAATGCAACCTAAACTCTCGTTCGCTAAAACACGTCCAAATCCAATTATTTTCTCAATCAAATTTTAACACACTTAATCCAAATCAAACAACTTTTCACAAAAAGAACATTGTTTAGTCCATTCTCCCGCGCATATGAACTAGTGCTTCAGCCTCCCTTGACGAGCAGACAAGCCAACGTTTAGCAGTTAGAATGCGAATTAAACACTCGTTCGCATAAAAAACACAAACCAACCGTAGTCCCACAAACTACGAATGCTCTGACTTTCCCATTGCACGAGGGAATACGTAGGCACAAGGGTTCTAATCCTTGCCGAACAGACTAATAAAAAACCATCCATTTTCCCCTTAATAAACTAACCCTTTAGAAGATAACAAACAAACCTAGCTAACATTTCTCTCGAATCGAATCAAGAGGTTCCCGTTGAGTACAACGGACGTAGAGGGTGCTAACACCTTCCCTCTTACGTAACCGACTCCCGAACCCGAATTTGGTTGCGATGACCATTTTCTTATCCTTTAAAGGTTTTATCGATATTTTCATATTCCTTCCTTGGAATGAATAAAGTTCGGTGGCGACTCTGTTCGAACAGTTTTTTCCGCGTCCATCGCGAGGATCGTATTTTTCGAGGTATGACAGATGGCGACTCTGCTGGGGAATCTAATGCACGTATGATATGATAGTGCTTGATATGATTATGATACTACATTTGCATGTCATGCGTATGACGATGCGAATGATCACTAGTGGAGCCCAAATCTCTCAAGCCGGTGCCAGAGCCATACCCTCCTGGGTACGATCCCAAGGCGCATTGTGGCTATCATGCTGGATCAATGGGGCACTCAACTGAAGATTTCAAAGCTTTCCAAGCCAAGGTGCAACACTTGATTGACAAGAAGTGCATATCCTTTCAAGATGGGAATTTGGTTGTGCGTATCAGCATCTCGCCCAAATGAGTTTGAAGATTCCAAGAGGCATTTTCTCAAATTGGAAAACATCCTCAGAGCTGGCAATCCTTGGACATTTTTATCATTTGCATTTGTAATTTCCTTATGTTAAATGAGATTTTCTTTTAGACATTGTTGTTTATTAATGGTAATATTAATGAAGTGATCATGCATTTTTTGAATTAATCACGTCGCATTCGCTCACATTTTCTTCACTTATAGCAAAAAAAAAACAAAAAATATTCATCTATATACCTCTCATTCACTTTCTTTACCAAATTGTTATTTAGCAAAGATTGGAGGGAGAATGACGAAAATGAGATACCCATGATTGCTGATGGTATGCTTTCGGATAGAGTCCTGCCAAGGATGTACAGGCATTGTTTCAAATCCCCAAACACTGGAGAGATAAGGAGTTAATCCCTAGATAACCACTTCGAGCTTAGAAGTAGCAGTTTCCTTCGGATCTACAAACCCTTACACTTAACCTGGGGCATGGTAGTGTTCAGTTAACCCAATAACGCACGAGTATCACAAAGCTAAATCCAAAAGACAATACGATTGTTAATCAATACCCATGACTTGGCAGTCACAACCCTCCAACAAAATAAAATAAAAAATAAAATCAATCAAAAGCCTGCTAAGTCGAACACTCAAAAGAGGGGACTTAGGCAAAAATGAGGGCAAATCCCGGTGGACTTGAAAAAACAAAATCGGTCCAGGCAAAATTTAGGGATCAAAATAAAAATAAAAAGCAAAAGAGGTCTTCAAATCCTCAAGCGAAGTAAAATAAGATTCAATGACCGCCACATCAAAAATCAAAAGGTCACTGATGTCCATCAAAAACAAAATAAGATGACTGCCATTTCAAGCGAACCTTGAACCTTAATCGTCATTCTTACACCGTCAAAATCTAAGCGTGTGTCAATTTAACTGAACGTAGGACTGGAGATCATCACGGAGAAGGGGTGGGTACATATATAAATTTGAGCCTTATATCCTTTGTTTTTATAACCGTGAACCAAACCACGTTACAACCCTCAAAAGACCTAATTGAGGCGGGGTTTATTCTAAAAGCATACTACAGCAAGGTTGCGTAAACTGACTCCTAGAAATTTTCTAATCTTCTGAGTTGGTGTCGTATTCTTGCTATATCTCACACACCAGTAAATCAGCACTGCGTTTGGACTAATGGTTCACTCGTCACTCACTGACACATCATTCCAATAAATGATTTTTCAAAACTTGCATGAACGTCGCATTAAAATTACCATTTCTGAACGATCAATTTTAGCTGCAAATCAGCACTTGACATTTTGGAATCTCCAACAAAGTGCAATCAGAGAAAAACTTGAATATTCGTTGGCACTTACTCGAATCGAGACTATCTCATAACCTTGTGAATCTGGGGCAAGTCCTTCAAAGCAATACTTGGTCAATCTGAGGCAAGTCTTTCAAAAGCCAAGACTGGGGCAGACTACTGCAAAATCCAGACACAGGGGTAGACCATTGATCCAGACACTGGGGCAGATCGTCTCATTACCCTCCAGACAAGGGCATATTCCCTTCATACATTCAAGTCGGTCAAGCTGGCCATGTCATGCACTAAGCGACCCTTGAATTCAACAAGTATTAAAAGCCTTGGGACAGAGGAAATGCACAATCAGAATGCATTGGATAAGTCGTTATGCTCACACAATCAACATGCATTGGTTACGTCGCTACGCTCGTACAACCATTCATGGCATATCAGCCAAAGAAGTGGAGTCCTCTCAGGAATGGATACATAACTTCTGCAAAGGATCAAACTTGGGGCACCAAGAGAATCATATTGGCTTACTGATCATAATATCTTCCATTTCGAGTGTCGGGAAATCAAATCTTTCCATCAAATTAAAATCCACCTTGTTTGGCAACCACCAAAAGTCCACCCCGCTGGCACCTTCATAAGACCAATCCCCTGTTCGCATTCACATATGCATCACATACAGTTAACATGCACCATATGCATACATAGCATAAGCTATTTCCTCCCTCAACCCCCGCGTTGATATGTATTGATTTGTTCTTGACCCCTGAGTCAATGTTGTCATTTACTTCCTCAACCCCCGCGTTGATATATATTGTTTTGTTCTTGACCCTTGAGTCAATATTGTCTTTATTTTCTTCGGCCCCCGAGTCGATGTTTACCTTTCTTTCAACCCCCGAGTTGATGATATTTTGTCTTTATTTTCTCGACCCCCGAGTCGATATCATTATTTCATTTTCGACCCCCGAGTTGACATCTTATTGCTTGTACTGACCCTCGAGTCATTGTTATCTTTATCTTCTTCGGCCCCCGATTCGATATTGTCTTTATTTCCTCGACCCCCGAGTCGATATTGCCTTTATCTCTACCCTCGACCCCCGATATTTGCTTTTACCTTCAACCCCCGAGTTGATAGATTACCTTATCTTTATCTTCCTCGACCCCCGAGTCGATATTGTCTTTATTTCCTCGACCCCCGAGTCGATAATACCTTTACCTTTCTTTCAACCCCCGAGTTCACGACAGTTTATCTTAATGTTTCTCGACCCCCGAGTCGATAGTGTATTTCCTTTTCTCAACCCCCGAGTTGATATGCCAGTATTCCCAGTGAGTCTTTCACCTTGCTCCATCTAATCCCCATTAACCCTTCTTCGGAAACCAGAAATGAAGCCTTGCCTGGTTACATTCCCATATGCATCTCATAAAAAACAAGTTCATTTGCATCCATATATGCATTGCAGTCTCATATGGCATATCCATCCCCAGCATATCATAACAGGATCCAGGATCGGTTCGCAAGCATCTTGGCCAGTCCTCCATCAAAGTCGGCAGTTTTCCTCTGAAGAGAGTGGGTACCCCGCATGTGCTCAAGGAATTTTATTCCCCAGCAAGTCATTCTTCAGCCAGGCAGTTGATAATGACAATCCCCAGCAGCTGTTGTTTCCATTGCTCCCCAAGCAGAGGATATCCTAGAAAGTTTCTTGTGAGCTTTCCCCTGCAGAGCCAACACATTTCCTCCTTCGACAGGAATCTCGCTCAACTATTCCTTCAGCAAATTTACCTTTCAGATACTGCTTTGGTATCATTGAAGAACCTTAACGGATAAGGGACTCCTTCGACGATCCAGAGAACCTCAAGTTATTCTGTTCATTTTGTACCCCGCTACCTCGTTCTGTCAGCTCTTACTCTACAACACTTTACCTTTTGTGAGATAAATTTTGGGGCTTCTTATATCTAATTGACTTCTACCCTAAAAATGAACGCCATGCAGCAGTTCATTCTCTCGGGTTCAAGCCAGTTAGATAGGGGCATCTGTCATACCCCAAATTTGTCCTACCTTCTCATTTTTCTTATACCAAGCATTTGTGTTGCTTCATGACCTTTTCTCAAGATCACCACCTAGCTTTTGGCCATAATCCTCTAAGATTTAGATCATGGAGGTCTTGTGTACGCTAATTGTGATTACAGGCTATTGCAAGTGTGTGGAATACAAATGGAAACAGGAGAAAAGACATGTCTTAATCACCACGGTCAATTGGTCAAGACCTGATCAGTGGGATCCAAGTTGATTCTAAGCCATGTTCCAAATTGGTTCTAGGTCGCATTCCAAGGTGATTTAATGTAGTGATTAGAATTCATTGTCTCCATCCATGCTTAAGATTGCTTCAAGTTCTAAGCTTTGGTTGGTTTTTAAGATCATTTGGTAGCAAGTTTCAAGTTGTGGTCAAATTAACCTAGTTTGAATTCAATTTGTGCCAAGATTGATCATGAAATTCAATTAGTCAAGTTATTCAAAATATCACAAGCCACTTGAAGTACAAGATAGCAGTTGGTATTACTTTTTCAGCCACGGTTGAATCATTTTTGGAGTAATGAGTTTGGATAATTTGAGTAATGTTGTTGGTATAATAAAATTTTGAGGCATGGTTGCTGTGAATCACTATCAAGCTCTTACAAGTCATGAAGGTCATAGGGCCAAGGTCGTGATGTACAACTACAAACAATAAGCCATGGTTCAATTGTTCCCAAGGGTTAGCTGAAATGGAGAATTCATTGTGTAGCCAAGCTATGAAAAAGTATTTACAAGTGCGTGCTTAAGTTGTATTACAAATTGTGTCAAGTTATTAGCAGGCCGTGTGCAAAACCAGTTCACATCATAATTCACATCCCATTTTAGTACACCCTATTCCAAACCCGTATGAATACAAACTTCAAATTTGAAAAAAAATATCAAGCTATCACAATTTGTTGTGATTAAGAGCTTTCATTAGCATTATTTAAGCTTGAGGTTAGAAAGTCTGAATCTTGTTACAAAACGGTCATGAAACAAAGGAATTTCAAGCAATAATCTCACAAGTCTCGCAAATTTCTGCACGTGACCAAACTTAATGCTACAATTCAGAAAGTTTGTGCCTAAAAGGTGAAACTACACATTTCATTCCTAAACCAAGCCTAGAGGCAGTCTTGAAAGTGTTTGTTCTTGAGCCACTCATCTTTATGTCAACGCACCAGCCATGATTTTCCACGCGAGTTATCCTTTGCCAATGGTTCGCGTTCCCACCTACAAAGCAAGAATGCATCAAATTAATTGAAGATGAAGTCAAGATTACAAGTGGAGTGCAAATAAAAAGGTTACAAGGAAAAGTGGCTTCAACCTCAAGCAAATATCAAGACAAGCCAATAACACAAGCTTATGGCGTTCAAATTCTAACAAGTTTCACATCATGTTCCAAAGACACCTCAAAATCATGTCATGTTTCATCAAAGTAAATACACAAATGCAATCCACATTCAAATCCAAGCTTCCACGCCAATTTACGTCCTAACTCACATCATCCAAAACTAAACCAACTCAGAATCATAGACAAGATCAAGTTCATGTCATAATCCATCATGCCAAAAAAAAAAGATCAAAACAATTTCCACAATTCAGATACAACACTCCAAGTTCAATATCATTACCAACATCAACATTCAAGTTGCTCAATCAAAGTTCAAGACAAATTCCAAATGTCATGTTGTAGGGTCAGATTTAAAATTCATGCTTAAACCATATCAGAATATCAGTACAAGGTAAATGGGGACCACACATAGCAAAAACGGAAGAACAAAAGCAACAGCAGAAATTCACGGTACAACAACCTTAACATCAAAACGGAAAAAGACAAAATGCAGCAGAGACAACACAACCGTATCAGAGCAAAGATTCATAATTCAAACTCTTGTTCCACAAGTTACTTGTTGGAAAACCCTAATTTCTGAGCCTATAAATAGACCTCACTATTCACTCACAAAACGAAGAAAAACCGACAGAAAAACCTAGCGAAGCTCTACGCAAGTCAATCCCTAAAACCCTAAAATTCATCAAAAGTTCTCCCTAATGGTTGATAGAGCTTCACACTGAAGCTCTAGTCAACTTGAACTAACACCCAACGCATATCACATAGAAACAACAACAAATGTCATAGTTGCAGAAGAGGACGAATATGGGAAGGGCGGAGAAGATTTAAGCAAGTAGCAAACAAAAGAGGCGGAAAAGGAGAAAGAGTGAGAAAGTCAAGTTACCTCGCCGGAACTCTCATCGGACTAGCTCCGATAGCGTAAGCTCTTTTCCCTTTCGCCTGATTTTCGCTTGATGTACTATTTGTGTTGTTGTCTTGTTTAAGATTTCCATTCCAATCGTTTGATGTGTTGCTCTATTACCGTGAAATCACTTGAGTTCGTTGTACGCTCAAAATTTGTTTCGATCCATAGCATCTCCTTGAGGCAAGGTTTGCTTTTGATTGGGTCTGAGATTGGGTTTAGGGATGGCAAGAAGGTTTAAGGGTTTTAGCAAAGTAAGAGGGGGATTTTAGATCTTTGCTTGAGGCTAGGGTTTTGATTTGGGAAAAGGTGAGGAGGTTTGATTCATTTTTCTCTGTTTTTGTTTTTGAAGATGGAGAAGGATTGATGATAAGAGAGAGGATAGAAGAGAGATATACGTGTGGTGTTGAAGAGAGGAGTATTGGATGCGTGTGATGCTATCATAGTGCATACTGAGCCTTTTCATTTATTAAAGAATTAAGTAATTTGTTTATAAGTTTCCAGGAATGTTTAATAAAGTTTGCACTGCCCAAGGTCTGCATTCATGATGGCTAGTAGACTTTTTAATGCAGTGTCGACCGAGTTTATAGATGTTAGGTTTTTTTTTCTAATTTGTTTTCCCTTTGCTAGTCCATCCCTTTGCTGTAGCGAGTGGGCCAATAACCCGGGTCCATGCGTATGGGCTTTGTATCCTGTTGTAAGAGCAACGTTTTTGTTTACATTAGGCTGCTGTAACTGTCTTTGGATAAGTGTTAGTTTATAGATTAGGTGATTTATTTAGATCATGGAAAGTCATGATACAATTAAGGTCTAGTTCAATCATAAAATATCTAATCTTAATAAAAACATTTAACCCTTAAAAATATGATAATTTCTCAAATTAAAAATTCTTAATCTACTTAAATTCCTAATAATTTTCTCAAATCAAACTAAGTTATAACTCACTTTACTAAATCTCCAAATATTTTCTTAAATCAAATCATAGACCATTTAGGATAATAATTCTAAAACTTTTTCTTAATTAAATTATGGAAGTTGTGGGCTTTTGGAGTCTAGCACTCCTTGGGTCCTTAAACAGATGCTCTTGAGGCGCACGCCTTGAGTTGCGTTCGTTTCGATCTTCCATTTCTAAAAAACTAAAAACTTCTACTTCTACTAAAACACTTAATCTTCCTTACAACTTTTAATTCGTTCAAACCCTAATCCGGTTTAACACGTCTATCTAAAATATTCTAATCAAATTCAAATCTTTTTCATAATCAAACTACGAAAGTAGTGGACTCTTGAAGTCTAGCACTTCTTGGGCCCTTGAACGAACGCTTTTGAGGCGCACGCTTTAGGTTGTGTTCGTTTTGATCTTACGTTCCTAAAACACTCTCCCTAATTACATGGACAAATAAGCCCATTGTCCAACAAAGACAATTTCATAATTAATAGAATGAAAAAGGTGTCGGTGAGATCTAGCATCTCAGTAATACCCCGATTAATTGGTTGCGAGGCGGACGTCTTGTTTATCGAATAATCGTCATTCTTCCTCTAAAATACTTAACAAACCAAACACTTCCCACGCAACCGAAACCCTAATACACTTAATCCACAACTCAAACATCTTTCCCAAAGAACATTGTTTAAGTCATTCTCCCGCGCATATGAACTAGTGCTTCAGCCTCCCCTAGCGAGCAGACAAGCCAATGTTTAGCAGTTAGAATGCAACCTAAACTCTCGTTCGCTAAAACACGTCCAATACCAATTATTTTCTCAATCAAATCTTAACACACTTAATCCAAATCAAACAACTTTTCACAAAAAGAACATTGTTTAGTCCATTCTTCCGCGCATATGAACTAGTGCTTCAGCCTCCCTTGACGAGCAGACAAGCCAACGTTTAGCAGTTAGAATGCGAATTAAACACTCGTTCGCATAAAAAACACAAACCAACCGTAGTCCCACGAACTATGAATGCTCTGACTTTCCCATTGCACGAGGGAATACGTAGGCACAAGGGTTCTAATCCTTGCCGAGCACACTAATAAAAAACCATCCATTTTCCCCTTAATAAACGAACCCTTTAGAAGATAACAAATAAACCTAGCTAACATTTCTCTCGAATCGAATTAAGAGGTTCCCGTTGAGTACAATGGACGTAGAGGGTGCTAACACCTTCCCTCTTGCGTAACCGACTCCCGAACCCGAATTTGGTTGCGATGACCATTTTCTTATCCTTTAAAGGTTTTATCGATATTTTCCTATTCCTTCCTTGGAATGAATAAAGTTCGGTGGCGACTCTGTTCGAACAATTTTTTCCGCGTCCATCGCGAGGATCGTATTTTTTGAGGTACGACAGTTGACGTGTTCATTTTCTGATTCGGAGTCTGCTTCAGAATATTCCGAGTCATCCCAGGTAGCCATAAGACTTTTCTTTCTTTCTTTGTTAACCTTCTTCTTTGTCTTTTCTTTCTGCCGCTTAGGACAATCACTTTTGTAGTGTCCAGGTTCCTTGCATTCGTAACAGACCACCTCTTTGCTTCTTGACTTTTTGTAGCCAGAGGATGGTTTAGAGTAACTGCTTGATCTTCTAGAGTTTCTGAATTTCTTTTGTCTATTCTTCTAGAGTTGTTGGACCCTTCTAGAAAGGAGTGATAGTTCATCTTCTTCTGAGGAGCCACCAGAGCTTTCTTCTTCTACCTGAAAAGCTTTAGTATCAAATTTATTGTTAGATTTAAGAGCAACAGACTTACCTTTCTTCTGGGGTTCATCTTCTTCTAGTTCTATCTCGTAACTTCTTAGAGAGCTAATCAGTTCTTCAAGAGATATTTCGTTGAGGTTCTTGGAAAGCTTTAATGTTGTGACCATGGGTCTCCACACCTTTTCTAAGCTTCTGATGATCTTCTTGACGTGATCCGCTGTTGAGTACCCTTTATTCAGAACTTTTAATCCAGCAACCAGAATTTGAAACCTTGAGAACATTTTCTCAATTGTTTCATCTTCTTCCATTTTGAAAGCATCATACTTCTGGATGAGTGCCAGAGCTTTAGTCTCTTTGAATTGAGTGTTGCCTTCATGCGTCATTCTCAGAGAATCAAACATGTGTTTGGCTGATTCTCTGTTTGTGATCTTCTCATATTCTCTGTGAGAGATCGCACTTAGGAGAATCGTTCTGGCCTTATGATGATTTCTGAAATCTTTCTTTTGTTGATCCGTCATATTTTTCCTTTCAATCTTCTGACCGTCTTTTCCAATGGGATGAGTGTAGCCATCAGTTACCATATCCAGAGATCGCCGTCATGAGCCAGAAAAAAGCTTTCGATTACGCCTTTCCAGTAATCAAAATTTTCATCGTCGAACACTGGTGGTTTGCCACTGATTTTTCATTGTTGTTCTGAACTGGTTCTGCCATAATGTTTTTCTTGAAAGATCTTTTTCTGACATGGTTAAGTGTTAGCACCCAGAACCAGGCGCTCTGATGCCAATTGAAGAAACGAAAAACACAAGAAAGGGGGTTTGAATTGGGGTTTTTCAAAAACTAAAAAATAAAAGGACACGTTGGTTATCCTAGTTCGTTTCAGCTCAAACTACTCCAGTCCACCCGCCAAGGTGATTTTTCCTCTCTCTCTTGAGGACTTAATCCACTAAACAAAAAGGATTACACAATCACAGAGACAACTGTCAATGTCTTCTTGAGTTTTAACCACAACTTGGTTATCTCAAGGAATTACAAATGTAAATGAACAAGTGTGTATAAAGTGCTTCTAATAAGCTATATCACAACTGTGATGTTTACACAATATTTTAATCGAATTTGAAAACTGATGAAACTTGATGAATTGTAAGGTGTATGCGCGCAAGTGTCTTCGTCATCTGTGCAAGGGATCCTTTAAATAGATGAAACTATTTTGATCCGTTGGAGACATGAGAAATATTTTTGGAGGTTGATAAGCCATTTAATGCTCTTTCCAAAAATACAGATTTTGTCTGGTACTAGCTGTTACTTTGTGATACTCATTAATTTGAAGGATAGCGTATCAGAGTCCATGTTGAATAGCTGGATTATCAGAGTTTCTGGATCAAGGCAGCTTTGGTGCTGAAAGCGTGACATTTGATAAGCATTGATTCAGATCTTCTAACCAGATCTTCTTAACTTAATTTGTTCGCCTACTATTTGCTGCAATATCAGAACTTCTTTAAATCTTGGTGCAGATAGTTTCCAAGATATATGCTTTGAGTCAGAACTTCTCTACAAAACAAAAGAGATAATTTTAGGGAGCTTATTTGTTCTATATAAAATAGTATGTTTGTTATCATCAAAACAATTAGAGGATGTAGAATCAAATTCTTGTTCTAACATTAAATTGTCGTAAATGCTTGCAAGGATAGGCCGCCATATTTCAGTACCTTCATTACAGAATCTCCACAACCATTTTGCAAGGAGAGCTATATTGAAAAGCCCAATATGTTTGATTCCAAGCCCTCCGCAGCTTCTCGATTTACACACCGTATTCCAACTCGCCCAAGAAATACCCTTATTATTCGAACAACCCGCCCAAAGAAAGTTTCTTTGAATAGCTATAAGGTCTTTCACTACCTTCTTAGGAACTTTATAGAAAGAAAGATGATGGATCGGAAGGTTAGCTAACACGCTATTGATAAGCGTCACCCTCCCTCCAATTGATAATTTACGACTAATCCAATTAGATAACCGAGCCCTCATACCCTCCACGTCAGGCCGCCAAAAAGAGACACTCCTAGGATTTCCACCAACTCTAAGTCCAAGGAATTTAAATGGAAGAGAACCTGACTTACAATTGAGAAAAATCTTAGCAGCTGCCAACATATCCTTATCAATACCAACCCCATACAAACAGCTCTTAGCATAATTTATCTTAAGACCATAAATGACTTCAAATCCTCGCAAAATAGATTTAAATGCCCAAATATTTGAAATAGATCCATCACCTAGGAGGATAGTGTCATCGGCTAACTGGAGTAGACTAACCGAAGCCTCGTCATTGAACTTGAAGTTCTTCAGAAGATTGAGGTCGGAAGCTCTCTTCACTAATCTTGCCAATCCCTCTCCCACAATCGCAAACAAGAAGGGAGATAGGGGATCTCCTATTTTAAACCTCTCGAAGCTTTGAAATCTTTAGAGGGACTCCTGTTGATTAAGATGTTTTTTATCATTTTAATTAATTTTCTCGGAATAATTACTTTAAAAAATGATGAAATTAGGGTTTCTTTGATTTTCACCCTAATCTTTCTTTTTAAAACTTTTTTGGGCCTCTGATAGAGTGTAAGATCGAATCTTTTTTAAATACAAACCTTTTTGGGCCTCAGATGTTGTATAAGTCCCACTGTATTTTCAAAATCACGGTGCGGACGTCGCCGTTTAAATCAAAATCATCTGGGCCTCCCCTCGTGCTGTAAGTCCCATCTTTCTTTTTCAAAACAATTTTGGGCCTCTAATAGAGTGTAAGACCCAATCCTTTTCTTAACCAAAACCTTTTTGGGCCTCAGGCATTGTATAAGTCCCAACACATTTTCAAAAATCTCGGCGCGATCGCCAGTTCAAAATCAAATCATATGGGCCTACCCTTGTGTTGTAAGTCCCGTTTCTTTTCTTTTAAATCTTTTTGGGCCTCTCCTTGAGTTGTAAGACCCATCCCTCTGTACAGAAAACCTTTTTTTTCGGCCTCAGTCATTGTATAAGTCCCAGTACAGTCTAAAAAACAACGGTGCTATCACTGCTAAACCTTGGGCCTCTCCTTGAGTATAAGCCCGAATCTTAAAAAAAAAACTTCTCTTTTGATTTAAGATTCAAATATACAGTTGTTATCAAAACTTTCTTTAATTTCTTTGAACAACTAACAATACAGCATGGAAGCTTGCTCACCTGTAAGTTTTTATCAGCTTTCATTTACTTGTTTTCCTATATATATAACTGTATTGTGGGAAGCTGCTCCGCTGTAAGTCCTTTCATATCCTTTTAAATACTTGTCATATATCAATTGTATATATACTAGTATATCTATTTAGAGTTTTCCCCGGCAACTAGGTCTAGAACTAGGTAAAGCCAGTTGGACACTCTTTAATATAGTCAAAACTAGATCCCCATAGGATTTCCAGATACAGTCTTGCCTTCTCTTGGGCTTAAACAAAATGGAACAAAGAGAAATGCACTATTCTCGGTGAACCTTTTCTCAGACTGTCACTATTAGAAATTGTCAAACAAATTCTATTCCCCAGGGATGACCTATTCTCGGTGAATGGCATCTTTTGAATTTCTTCAAACCTCAGAATTATTCATTAAATGATCTATCCTCTGTGAATAGCATTTATTGAACTTTTCTCTGGTTTGGGACCCACAGGCTTCCTAAAAGCATCCCCGCATCCTCTTGGGCTTTGTACAAGGACCCTCCGGCTTCTTAAAAGTTCTCATGCCTTCTCTTGGGCTTAATGCAAGGACCCTAAAGACCTCCTAAAGGTATAAGACAAAACTTAGTCATCCTTTGCTAAAGCAGTCTTACCAGTGTCAAACACATCAAACCGTTTTAGGGTTGATACAACCCTCTCTCGCCTCTTCTTGGGCATCATACAAAAGATAATACTCTTCCACACCAGTAGACTTGGACACTCTAAATCCCCTCGTGAGTCTCAAAGACATTCTCAAGTTCCCTACAAACGTAGGAGAAACCCTGGTCATTTTAGATAAATCTCCAACTGAGTTAAAACCCAGTCTCTCTCCTAAAAATCTCCAACCAGTGTCAGTTTATCATCAGTATAACACTATCCCAAATCATAACCTCAAGGTCTCTGATACCTCAATTCTTCTGTAAACCTTAGTAAGAGTTGAGTCCCCATTTGGACCTGCCTCGGGATCTCAATAATCCCCAGCAGAAGCTAGCCTCCTCTTAGGCTTTGTATAATGATCTTTCCTCAGCAAAGTCAAACTTTTAGCCTCCTATTGGGCTTTGTACAATGATTCTCCCCAGCGGAGTTAACCTTTTCAGACTCGATTGTTGAGTCAATCCACTTTTCAGACTCTCTTGTTGAGTCAATCACCTTTTCAGACTCTCTTGTTCAGTCAATCACCTTGTAGCACTCTCTTGTTGAGTCAACCCTTTTAGCCTCAATCTCGGGCTTTGTACGAGACAAATAAAAACACTATCTTGTTGAGTCAATCTTTTCTAGCCTCATCTTAGGATTGATGTAAAGATTTCCCCTAGCAAAAGTCTGCCTCCTCTTAGGCTTTGTAAAATGATTTCTCCAGCTTGTTCATCCATAATCTTGGGCTTTGTACAGGACAGATAAAAGCACTCTCTTGTTGAGTCAAAACCTTTTAGCCTCAATCTTGGGCTTTGTACAAGACATAAGTCTTCATAACCTTCTCTTAAGCTCAAGACAAATATCTTCCCCAGCGGAGTCAATTCCTCCTAGCCTTCTTTAGGCTTTGAGAAATAAATTCCCTAAGCTGAGTCAAACTTATTTCTGCCTCAATCTTGGGATTTGTACAAGACAAATAATACTCTCTAGTAGAGTCAAACCTCTTCCAGCCTCAATCTTGGGCTTTGTACAAGACACCTAAAAAATCCACAGTCGAGTCATTTCAGCTTCAATCATGGGCTTTGTATAAGACAGATAAAGATTTCTTTCCCACAGAGTCAGTTTCTTTTCAGCCTCAATCTTGGGCTTTATACAAGACACATACAAACCCTCCCCAACGGAGTCAAAAATCCACTTTTAGCCTCAATCTTGGGCTTTGTACAAGACAAATAGAACGCTTTCCCTGGAAATGTCAAACTTTTAGCCTCCTCCTAAGCTTTGTCTAATGATATCCCCAAAGAGTCAGTCTTTTTTTTGCCTCAATCTTGGGCTTTGTACAAGACATATAAACACTCTCTTGTTGAGTCGGTCATTTCCAGCCTCCTCTTAGGCTTTGTATAAGGACTTCCCTAGTGAAGTCAATCAACCTCTTAACTTCAACCTTGGGCTTCGATCAAGGCACACAAAAATCAACATCCCCTATAAAGGAAATTATGGTGTTGCTGGATTCACATATCCCAGTTAAAGTAATCTACCTTTATAAACAATCACCCAACAATTGTGATAAACAGGCCAGATGTCTCCCTTTAGAGATGACAAATTATCTCTCAGTCAAATCTTTAGCTTCAATCCTGGGCTTTGAACAAGACACAAATAAACCTTTTAGCTTCAATCTTGGGCTTTGAATAAGACACCAAAATATCTTTTTCCTCCCTTAGAATAGGAGGAACTACGATTGCTCTGATTTCCCTGTTTCTTTTAAACGGGAATACTTAGGCGTAAGATCGCGAAATCTCAGCGAGCATACTAATCAAAAACTCTAGGTCCAGTACCTTTATACCAATCAAACTTAGGTCCAGTACCTTACCAAAAACATCGGGAAGACCCGAACATCAACAAAAACTCACTCACTCTCTCATATTTCCCAAGAAACTTTCCCAACCCATTAACAGATAAACACCATCAAGTACAAAGCAAAACCTAAAGCTAACATCCTGTGGATAACCACATATAGGATGGGTAATTGACAACTCCCCATTGTATAACCTGACCCCAGACCCCCAATCTCTCTTAGCGTTTGTTCAGTTAAACATTCGCGTGCAAGGTTAGTTTTAGATAGCTTCCCTTTCCCTTCCAGCTTCATGGGATAAATAAGAAATCAGAAAGTAGCACCCCCTCCTCTTCATTGAGGAGAAAAACCAAATTCCGTGATAAGGTGGTCGCGTCACAGACAAAAATCGCGCGCAACAGCAAAATGGTGACTCTGCTGGGGAGTCATTGTCTGTATAGGACTAGGATTATAGCTCCTAAGAGGTCTAAGATGTTAGTTTTAGGAATGAATATATATATATATATATATATATATATATATATATATATATATATATATATATATATATATATATCGCTTTTCCTAATTGATATCCGTGTTTATTTTTCTGCTAATGGGACTGCGTGTGATGCCGCATTTGGAAAGTTTGAGTGATACCTAAGATAAGTGATGGCATAGATGGGTGGTCTTATAGGGAGTGAGTCCCGAATAAGCGATCCTGGTAGACCATCGCCTCAGTGGAGATACCCTTTGCGGATTCAATGTCTAAACGACTTCGGTTGTTGAAAACAGATTGTTCGATTGTGGTATCCATGAAACTGAGGATTTAGTATACTGAGTCCATGTGACTATTTTGTAGTGCGGAAGCTATCGGAAATAGTTGTCACGCGATACTATTTGAGATTACCCTAAGATATTGTAGCTCGCTCGGGTGAACCAGCATGCTGTTGTTATCCCAAGGGGGGTCAATGATTTTGAGGACAGGTACAAAATTCACAATAGTACAACCTTTGGGAATGGGTAGAGCCATGAATCCATGCTCGTGACGCCGAAACTTTGATCCCATGTTTTTTCTATGTTTTTGTGCGCTGCATCCATGCATTCATTTCATTAAAAAAACTTTAAATAAAGGAAAAATCTTCTTTTCTACTCTCTCTTTTTCAAATTAAACTAAGACAATGATTGCAAATATCAGAGAAAAAGATTGTGTTATGGATTTCGGTAGAAGGAAGACTCACAAGCACACCTTCAAGGTTCCAAAATTAGAGTATTTAAGAGGGTTGGCAAGGATGATCACCAACCCTGATGCTTTCGGAGCTATGTACAGAGGAGTGTTGTCTCTATTAAGGTTCCATGTAATTGAAGGAATCCTGTCTACGCTGATTCAGTTTTATGTTCCGGTTTATCACTGTTTCACATTCCCGGATTATCAATTAGCACCAACACTGGAGGAGTACTCTCACTTGACTGATTTACCCATCACTGACCAAGATCCCTTTTCTGGACTGGAAGAAATTCCAAAGGATCAAACCATTGCAAGAGCAATCTATTTGGACGAGTCAGAAGTCACGACTCACATGACCATTAAGGGTGGAATCCAAGGTTTACCAGCCAAGTTTTTGGTAAACAAGGTTGTGTACTTTGCAAGTATAGGGAACATGACTGCTTTCGAGAACATCTTTGTTTCGCTTACCTACGAGTTATTTCTGTTTCCTAACATTGATGACTTCGTTGATATCAATGCCATTAAGATATTTCTGATTGGGAACCCCGTACCAACCTTTTTCGCAGATGCTTATCATTATGTACACTTAAGGAATTTGTACAGCGGAGGAATGATCACATGTTGTGTACCATTACTTTACAAATGGTTCACTTACCATTTACCTAAGTCTGCTGCTTTTTGGGACCGTAAGAGTACTCTACGTTGGTAAAAAAGAATCATGTCTCTTACCATCTCTGACATATATTGGTATAATAGGATTTATGAGGGGATAAGGATCATCGACCGATGCGGAAATTTCCCTAATGTACCCCTTATAGGAACTAAAGGAGGAATTAACTATCATCCAATTTTAGTTCGTCGTCAACTCGGATACACGATGAGACATGTCCTGCGTAATGTTCATCTAGAAAGTCTTTTCTTCAAGGAAGGAGAAAATGACAGGGCACTATGTAGCACCCCAAAATTTGCCCTCCTTACTTTAGTACTAACTGGCTTTTGCCCTCCTTACTTTAGTACTAACTGGCTTATGTTTCATTGCATTTTGCATTATCATGTGTGCATATCATTGGTTCTTAGCATGGGGTCAAGGTGCTTGAGGTAGTTCAAGAGGTCTTATTTGGTCTATCACATCATCAAGAGTTCACAATTGGCAAGAGATCTCAAGTGGATCACTCTCCTAACCAGTGCAGAAATTAGGGTTTTGAGATTCTTGGGTTTATTGCTCCAATGGGCAAGCTTCTTGAGTTTTTATCATCACCAAAGGGCATATCTTATCTTTGTTGGAGAGGATACACATCATATTCAGAGGAATTTGGATTTGGAGAATGTGTTATTTCCTCATAGACTGAGGGTACCCAGATTAGGGTTTGCTATAAAGTCAGTTTATTTCTGATGTTTTGGGCAAGACTTGATTCCATGGTATTCCTTGGGTCCCTAAGTATCTAGGAATGGAAGTTTGTCCATTAGTTTGATTCATGAGGAGTTCAATTGGCCAATGGATTGGGAATCAGGAGGATCAGGGGAAAAGTCAACTATAAAAGAGGAAGTCAACTGTGAAATTTTGAGGTTCTCTTCAAGGTTTTTAAGGTTTCACATCCTCATATGATCTTCAAGAGTCAAGTTTCATACCATTTATCAAGAATCAGGAGTTTGTGCAAAAGTTACTAAATTTGGAAAGTGACCTATAATGAGAAGTTTCCATTTTTGGCAAGTTTTTACACTTCATTCAACTTGAATTTTCACCATCAAGGAAGCTTCAGATGAATTTTTCTTAAACATGAAAGTTGAATATCTTTTTCTCCTCTTTCCAACAAGTACTAGTGGGTCTCCATATCATTTGTGAAACTCAAGTTATGATCAAAAGAAGGCAAAGTGGTTTTTAGGGTTCCATTTTCACAACTTTTGCATTTTGGGACATATGGACCTATAATTGATTCCATTGCTTCAAGACATGTTCCAACACCAAAGTACAATCCATAAGGACTATTTTTGGCCTTTAAATCAAGTGGATCCATGGTTTATTCATCACTTATTCTCCATTATGCAAAATTGCCAAATTATTTAAAACTCATGAACCAAGGCATCTCAAGGCCCAAATCAAATTTAGGTGTGATTAGCAATTGAAACTTAAGTGATCCATCATGAAATATTTATATATCCATGCATGGAGGAGGGTGTATTTCACATTATTCAAATTTCCAAAAATCACCAAAAGCCCATTAACCAAGGAATGAATCAAACCTATTTGCTTATCAGTGAAAAAACCCTAAGTATTTAAACCAATTCATGCACTATTGAGGGGGGACACACGTGAATTTGGAGGAGAACAAAGTTTGCAACTCTAAAGCTTTTATTCATCGAATCTCACAATCCACAAGGGTTTCTCAAACGATTCTTCCACAAACTTCATCCTTGTGATCCACAGAGCAGAAACCAACCATCCTTTGAAGCTAACAGTAAGGATACGTGTCACACCATCTCAGGTTAGTGATATTTTTTATGATCATAAAACTCAAATTTTAAACGTGCATATTGTTGTGTGACATCCATGGATCATTCTGATATATTTATTTTTGCATTTGGACGTGTAGATTGATGGTATCGTGTGTTTAAAGTTTTGGACCCAAACCTTGTTCTCCTTGTTTTTCATTATGCATTGGTTATTTGTGAATTTTGATTGCATATTTGAGATCCTCGTGGAATTCTGGTCAAGGTAGTATATTGGTTTGCGTTTTCTGGGTTTGTTTGAGTTGCAGGTGGCCGGAGAGGGCGGCCGGAACCCTAGCTCCGGCGGCTGGTGTGGTGCTCCGGCCAAGCTAGGGTTTGGAGGTAGAAGACGACTCCCAGCCGTTGATCTGTTCCATCGCACGGTCCATATGATGCCACGTTTATTTTTTTTCTGATTTTTATTTGTTGATTGCATGTTTATTACCCCACGTTACTTACCGTGTGCCTCCACATCATGTCCTCACATCACGCGTACTTTTCATTTTGTTGACTTAATCTTGTGTGTTTGATGAATCGTATAGAGGGAATTGTGCCAGCGCATTAAGTGGGCCATGTACCTAGCACGTGGGGGTGTATTGTGTATTGATTGCTTTGGTGTATGCGTGTATGTGTTGGTTATTGTGTGCTCCTTAATCATGGCCGTAGATCTTGAATACTTATGCTTTGTTTGACTGAATCCTACGCGTCAGATGGATCTAAAGGTGAGTATGGAGTCAACCAGTTGACTGAAGCCCATGTGTACTTCTTTTTATTTTTTTTTTATTTCGCTGATGGATTTATTGTATGGGCTTACTATTTAAACCCCCCCTTCCAGCCCAGGTTCCTTCTGAACGTGATCTCCACTTCTGTTCGCACCCCCATTCATTTTCTTTCTATTTTATTTCATTTAATTATTGCAATTCATTTTTATTTTTTAAAAATAGATAATTGCATTAAAAAATTCCCAAAAAATTCATACATCATATTTATAATTTTATAAAATTTTCCCAAATTTTATATTTTATTTTTATTTTATTTTTATCATCTGAAATAAGCATTTGTTTATTTTCTTTTTTGAATTATTCATATCATGCATACCTAAACTTGTAGAGTTTTTCTCTCATAGCATACAAAACCTTTTGCACTCATTCCTTTTGCATTCATTCACCAACACACTGGATTGCATTAAAATATTTTTCTCTCATTTTTAAAATCATTTTATATTGCATTTTAGTCCTTCTTTTTAGCACATTGAACCATATTTCTCATCTGAACTTTGCATAATTGTTGAGTGACTTATATCTTGAATTTTCGCATGAGCTTTTAATATGTTGATTGTTTCTGGTTGTGTTATTTTGGGTTTTAATTTGGTAATTTTAGAAGATGTCTTACTAATTATGTGATTGCTCTTTGTTTGAGATCTTCTTGTGTGCACACCTTTGACCATGTCTGATCACTTGTTTGAAAAGGCACTTGTGCCATCATTTGGGTTTGCTTATTTGGCTTTATAATTGATGTTTAGGTCATCCTCATTATGTCTTGGTTGAATTTCACTTGGTTTATAACCCTCTCTCTTTGGTTTGTGATTTGTTTCATTTGTCTCATTTCTTTTACGTATGTCTGTTTGTACTAACCTTTTATGCAGGGGCTGAGGTAAGTTATTTAAGGGTGTGGATAAGTATCCATGTCCACTCTCGTTCTTTCTTTCTCTCATCTTTTCATTTATTTAGGCTTAGGTTGTCGTCAAACCTCACTAACCGTAGGTCACCCATGCATGATAACATTAGGGCTCTTAGTTTCCCTTTAGAGTCTCCTTTGTGTCTTCTCTTTTCTCATCTCAAAAACTTCGTGAAAACACTTAATAAAGATAAAGTGTATTGCGCACGGGCCTTAAGCGTGGGGAATGAGAAATGAGGGGCTTCCTCTCATCTTTCTAGAGTGCTTAGCGAGCGTCCTGTCTTGGGACGATTCGTTAAGTATTCGTCCCTGTGCCCTAGACTTTGGTGCAATGCAAGTTATGAACTAACTCAAGTCACTTCTGTCTTAAAAAAATACAAACAAACTTCAAACCTTTTTGTCCTTCGGGATTGTCAAACTAAAGGCTATTTCCAAAAAGGGCACGTTACTCTCCATCTGAGTCGCAAACAGGCATCGACCCTAACTGCCGGACGCAAACTTAACGTCGCTCATAAAAAACACAAAAAGAACTTGGTCCGAACTACGTTGACTCTGAATTTCCCATTGCACAAAGAGAGTACGTAGGTCTAGGACGTCGACGTCCTACCGAGTCTGTCTTTGTTTCCCCCTTCCCCATTTTAGTGCAGCCATAGATTTTAGGATAACTCACCCTTAGATTAGACAACAAGCGTGGATCCCATCGAGTACGATGGATGCGTGGGGTGCTAACACCTTCCCCTCGCGTAACCGACTCCTGAACCCAGGTTATGGTTGCGATGACCATTCCTTTCCCTCTTCCTCAGGTTTATGCGGTGTTCCCTTTCCCTCTCTTGGGATAAATTTACACGGCTGACGACTCTGTTTTCCGCGCCACTCTCGCGTTTGTACCTGGATGAAAATCTCGGGAGCGACAGCTGGCGACTCTGCTGGGGACTCTGGTTGACCTATGCTGGTCCATCCCTAAGCAAGTCAGTCCTAGCGCTTGTTTGTTTTTGTTCTCTTTGGGTGTTTTTGTATTTTGTTTTGCTTTATTTGTTGTATTTTATTTTTACCGCATTTACTGCATTGCATATTATCATTGCTGTGTTGTGCTGGCTATTTCTGTTTGGCAGTTTGGGTTGTTCTGAGAGATAAGCCCAATACCTAGGCTTGAGTACACCCTAGGACTAGAGTGGAGAGTAGTGGGACCTACGTGCCCGCTTGGTACGTTTGCGTGTTCACGAAATTCACAACCAGACGAGGCTATCTTGGGACGCATTCTAACGTGTGTGTTTTGCGCATGTTGGGGTGTTGATCTAGAGAGCTGTCGACTCTGGTGACCGATCATCGATGACCTTAGTGGAAACATCCCTCTTTAGTGGTGACAGTGGCAGACCATATTCTGTGGCAAACCCATTCGCACTCGAGGGCCCACTTTGGAACTCGCATAGGATGGCCCCTATATTTTGAAGAGAATCAATGGAGGCACTCCTCGATTGACGATAGTATTGTACCCCGAGGAATGAATGTACTATTGTTTCTCGACCTCAGTGCCAGAAGCTGAGGACCTTCCGTTTTGGAGAATCAGTTGAGGCCTCCTCGATTGATGATGATGCCAAACCAGAAATGGTGAACGTATCATCATTTCTCGACCTGAGAGCCCGGGATACTGAACATCCTAGTACCCACACGTGTGAGGGGATGGGTGTTAGCAGGTTTGCAGGAAACCGAGACCTTCAACCTACCCGGTTTTCTGGTTTTCTCATTGGTGCTTGATTATCTGGGTTTCTGGTTATCTCAGTGGTTTGGTATTCTGGAATTCTGGTTTTCTGGGTTGTGGTTATCGTTCAGTTAACAGTACAGCACATCCAGCAGTGGTGCCTTGATCCCTTGTTTGCATGTGCATATCATTCTTCTTACATTCTAACATGTTTGACATTTTTCAGGGCTTGCATCTTACTCTTGATTCCGGTTTTCTGAGGTTGCCTTAGCATGGATGTCCAGAGAAAGAAGACTGTTGCCTACTCATTCCCAGACCCGACCTTAACATTGATTCACAAGCTGATTAGTATGGCTGGTCCTGGAGTTCGTACAGAGTTCAGTGGAAAGTATGGGAGACTTCTGAAGTTTTTCTACAATATCTCCAAGTATGAGAAGGATGCCATTCATACACTTCTTTAGTTTTATGATCCGTCTTTGCGTTGCTTCACTTTCCCTGACTACATCTTGGCCCCAACATTGGAGGAGTTCTCATTTATTTTGGGAATCCCCATCAGGCATGATATAGTATTCTTTTCTGAAGAGCGTCTAGGGATAAAAGAAATGGCCACTGCTCTCCATATTGGTGAGTCTGTTATGAGCGATAATATTATGGAGAAACAAGGAGCTGAGGGTTTCTTATTGAAGTTCTTGTTCGATCAAGCTTGCATACATGTTAAAGAGAAGAATTGGACTGCTTTCCAAGCTATTCTGGCTATGTGCATCTATGGGATTGTCCTGTTTCCCAATGTTCCTGATCTGGTGGATATGCATGCTGTCAGAATCTTTATTTCAAAGAATCCTATACCTACCTTGCTAGGTGATGTGTATCACTCAGTCCACTACAAGAATGAAAATAGGCGTGGAAAAACCGTGAGTTGTTGTCCACCTCTCTTATCTACTTGGTTTCTGAGCCATCTCCCCGAAGCTGGCGCTTTCGTTGATACGAAAGATTCTCTGAAGTGTTCAAAGAGGTTAATGGGCTTGACTGCGGACAACATTGTTTGGTTCAACCGTGACTTGTTAGGAATGAAGATTATTTGCAAGTGCGGGGAATTCCCTAATGTACCCTTGATAGGAAGAAAAGGCGGAATTAACTATAATCCTTCCCTTGTTATCAGGCAGTTTGGTTATCCTTTGAGAGGTCCACCCGAAGAGCGAGATGTCAGAGAGTCCTTATTCTTCAATGGTACTGGGGATCCAGAGATGATAAGAAAGATTGTGAATGCTTGGAAGCAGGTGACCAAGAGGGGAAAAACTTCATTCGGGAAATGTAACAACCGGGCTTTCCCTTCCTATAAAGAGTGGATCAAGAAGAGAGCAGAAGAGGAACTTCTTCCTTTCCCGGTAAAATCACCATCTTACCCCTTGCTGATTGAGCCTCCTACCACCGTTGAAGTAGAGAAGTTTAACAAGTTGTGGGCTGAAAAGGAAAAGCTGCGAGAAGAAAACCATGAGCTACAAAGAGAGATTAATCAGTTGAAACACGAGAGAGGTGAGGCTCTTCATGTTGCCAAGTTGAAGACAGAGCTTCTCGCTGAGAAAGAAAAGGAGCTAGCAGATGAGATCGCATCCAAACGAAGGGTAAAGCAAGCTCTAGAGGGTATCAGTAAGGTTCTTGAGTCTAAGAAGGAGGAGTTGGACAAGGCATTGTTAAAAATTCACAAGTTCAATGATCACCGAGAAACTGCAATGGCTGAGAATAAGCAAAAGGAAGACGGTTATCTAGCTCAGATTGATCAATTGAAGTCGAAACTCAAGAAGAAAGACGCGGAGATTCTATCAGGGGTATTCCAGAAACAAGCAGTCCAAGATCGACTCAATAAAGCTATAGCTTCCATAGAGGAACTGAAGATCCAAGCTGAGGTGAAGAGACCTAGAAATGAGGGTCCTAGCATGGATGGTGTTTCTGGAGAAGACGCTTGGGAGTTGCATTGCCGATACTTGGAAGGGATCATGCATAGGAGAGATGTCCTCATTCAAGAGTTAATTCAGAGACCGAAGCATCCCGACACCAAAAAGCTGTTCAAGGAGATTCAAGACTGGAGCAAAAAGCATAATGGATGGGGGGGATTGACACTTGTGGACTTTGATGACATGCCGTAGTTTTCTATTTTCTTTTATTGTATTTGGACCACCACCAGGCTTGTTGGTTGGGATCTATGATTATTGGGTTCAGACTTGTTAACTTGGATTTGTGATTGTTGACAGTTATTTTTCCTCTGGTTTTCTTAATATATGAACAGAAATTCCATTCTATCTTATTGTTAAACTGGAATCAAGGGGTGGATCGCCCTGCGAATATTCAAACATGTTCATTTGCATATTCATAATCATTTTGTATAATCATTTTGCATGACAGGTGTTTATCTCCGGTATTCTTATCTTGTTCTCAATCTCAGTACAGGATTGCAGATCAACACATTCATCGGTATTCTACCAGACAAAATCAGAAGAGAGTCATGGATCAACTACAAGCTGAGGTGACTGAGATGCGGACTCGCATGAACCAATTCATCGATTTAATGCCAGGGGTTGCTCAAGGCCAAGAGCAGTTGAGGACTCTTGTTCAGCCACTGATTGCGAGAATTGATGAAGAGGGTGTCCTCCATGGAGGAGTTCATACTGGTGTCAATGGTAATAATAATCAGAATGGTCCTCCGGGCGGAGGTATTCCTGTTGCTGGTGTTGTGATTTCTCCGGGCGGAGGAGAAAATGTTGTGGGTAGAGGAAACAATGTTGGCGCAATTCATGGCCGTCAGTATGATGATCTTCAGGAAGATGCATTCTCTGTTCCAGGTGGGGATGCTGCTCCTCAGAGTGACAATGATCAGATGATCAGGTTGATTGAGGAACAACTGAGGGGTGTTATAAATTAGGATTCTGTGGGCATGGATCTAGAGGATTTGGGGCTGGTTCCAGGCGTTGTTATCCCGCACAAGTTTCAGACTCCCACTTTCGAGAAGTATAATGGTATGACTTGCCCAAGGACTCACGTGAGAGCATACGCAAGTAAAATGGCTACGCATGCAAAGAATGAAAAATTGATGATGCATTGCTTCTAGGATAGCCTATCTGGGGCATCCCTGGAGTGGTACATGCAACTGGAAAGGAAAGATGTGCGTAGTTGGAGAGATCTGGCAGGGGCATTTATTAAACACTATCAATATAACACTAACATGGTTCCGAACAGAACACAACTGCAGAATTTGTCACAGAAAAACAATGAGAGTTTCAAGGAGTACGCCCAGAGGTGGCGTAAATTGGCAGCAAGGGTTCAGCCTCCCATGTTGGAACGAGAAATGATAACTATGTTTATGGCCACCTTGCAGGGTCATTACTATGAAAAGCTGGTACCGTGTATGACTGGAAAATTTGTTGACTTCATCTTAGTAGGAGAGATGGTGGAAAGCGGAATTAAGGCGGGAAAAATATCAGGCGGTGATGGGTCCTCATCTAGAGGGAGTAAGAAACCTTATGCCAGTGGTTATAAGAAGAAGGAGGGAGATACAAATTATGTGTCATCATATGCGTGTGTGTGTTGGTTATTGTGTGCTCCTTAATCATGGCCGTAGATCTTGAATACTTATGCTTTGTTTGACTGAATGCTACGCGTCAGATGGATCTAAAGGTGAGTATGGAGTCAACCAGTTGACTGAAGCCCATGTGTACTTCTTTTTATTTTTTTTTATTTCCCTGATGGATTTATTGTATGGGCTTACTATTTAAACCCCCCCTTCCAGCCCAGGTTCCTTCTGAACGTGATTTCCACTTCTGTTCGCACCCCCATTCATTTTCTTTCTATTTTATTTCATTTAATTATTGCAATTCATTTTTATTTTTTAAAAATAGATAATTGCATTAAAAAATTTCCAAAAAATTCATACATCATATTTATAATTTTATAAAATTTTCCCAAATTTTTTATTTTATTTTTATTTTATTTTTATCATCTGAAATAATTATTTGTTTATTTTCTTTTTTGAATTATTCATATCATGCATACCTAAATTTGTAGAGTTTTTCTCTCATAGCATACAAAACCTTTTGCACTCATTCCTTTTGCATTCATTCACCAACACACTAGATTGCATTAAAATATTTTTCTCTCATTTTTAAAATCATTTTATATTGCATTTTAGTCCTTCTTTTTAGCACATTGAACGATATTTCTCATCTGAACTTTGCATGATTGTTGAGTGACTTATATCTTGAATTTTGGCATGAGCTTTTAATATGTTGATTGTTTCTGGTTGAGTTATTTTGGGTTTTAATTTGGTAATTTTAGAAGATGTTTTACTAATTATGTGATTGCTCTTTGTTTGAGATCTTCTTGTGTGCACACCTTTGACCATGTCTGATCACTTGTTTGAAAAGGCACTTGTGCCATCATTTGGGTTTGCTTCTTTGGCTTCATAATTCATGTTTAGGTTATCCTCATTCTGTCTTGGTTGAATTTCACTTGGTTTATAACCCTCTCTCTTTGGTTTGTGATTTGTTTCATTTGTCTCATTTCTTTTACGTATGTCTGTTTGTACTAACCTTTTATGCATGGTCTGAGGTAAGTTATTTAAGGGTGTGGATAAGTATCCATGTCCACTCTCGTTCTATCTTTCTCTCATCTTTTCTTTTCTTTAGGCTTAGGTTGTCGTCAAACCTCACTAACCGTAGGTCACCCATGCATGATAACATTAGGGCTCTTAGTTTCCCTTTAGAGTCTCCTTTGTGTCTTCTCTTTTCTCATCGCAAAAACTTCGTGAAAACACTTAATAAAGATAAAGTGTATTACGCACGGGCCTTAAGCGTGGGGAATGAGAAATGAGGGGCTTCCTCTCATCTTTCTAGAGTGCTTAACGAGCGTCCTGTCTTGGGACGATTCGTTAAGTATTCGTCCCTGTGCCCTAGACTTTGGTGCAATGCAAGTTACGAACTAACTCAAGTCACTTCTGTCTTAAAAAAATACAAACAAACTTCAAACCTTTTTGTCCTTCGGGATTGTCAAACTAAAGGCTATTTTCAAAAAGGGCACGTTACTCTCCGTCTGAGTCGCAAACAGGCATCGACCCTAACTGCCGGACGCGAACTTAACGTCGCTCATAAAAAACACAAAAAGAAATTGGTCCGAACTACGTTGACTCTGAATTTCCCATTGCACAAAGGGAGTACGTAGACCTAGGACGTCGACGTCCTACCGAGTCTGTCTTTGTTTCCCCCTTCCCCGTTTTAGTGCAGCCATAGATTTTAGGATAACTCACCCTTAGATTAGACAATAAGCGTGGATCCCATCGAGTACGATGGACGCGTGGGGTGCTAACACCTTCCCCTCGCGTAACCGACTCCCGAACCCAGGTTATGGTTGCGATGACCATTCCTTTCCCTCTTCCTCAGGTTTATACGGTGTTCCCTTTCCCTCTCTTGGGATAAATTTACACGGCTGGCGACTCTGTTTTCCGCGCCACTCTCGCGTTTGTACCTGGATGAAAATCCCGGGAGCGACACACTAAAGACAGAAATAGTGCATGCCTGGAAACGCGTTCAAAGGAAAGGAAGAGAGTCTTTAGGAAAACCAGACTGTGTCTCCGTGGAACCCTATCTCCACTGGGTACAAACTAGAGCTCCCAAGCTGAGGATGCCTTACCCTCGTCAAGAAGTTCTTCTGTTAAAGGCATTTGTCCTTTATTTTATGTCTGATACGGAAAAACTCCAGGTCACTCTCAACAAAGTTCAACGAGAAAATAAATCTTGGAAGAACAAGTATCGCATTCTCAATATGGAGTGTATCAAAATGCAGCTACTGTTAAAAGAAAAAAGATGCTCTGATCGAGATTTTAGAACAACAAGCTGTAAAGAATCAAGAAGACCGAAGGAATTTGCTCGCTCCCTTCACTTGGAAAAAGGATGACAACCCGACAACGGCTCAAGAGCCCCAGTCAAAGAAAAGGAAAATACCAGAACCAGCACCTGAGCTCTCCTCAGAGAGGACTCAGGATCCACAAGCTTAGACATTTCCTTTTACAACACTTTGTAAATTACTGTATTTCCATTTCTGCAATCTTTGAATTCAATAAAACGGGGTCTCCCCACTGTATGATATTTGCAATCCAATTGTTGAAGTTTCTTTTGATAAAACAAAAATTTAATTAATATAATCATTGCATATCATTCTTCATTCTCACATAACGCATTCTTCTTCCCTACGAATCTCATGTTTGTGTCTCGATTCTAGAGTCCAACACTCTTATTCGTACAATACTCGGGCCAATCGACAAAAGAAAATGGATGATCTTGAGGAAGAGAACAGAGAGTTGAGAGAAGAAATCAACGCTCTAAAAGAAGATCTGAGGAAGCTTCACAATGACATGCATTCTCTGGTAGCAGCTCAAATACAACAACATAGGACTGTGATCTCAGAGATCACATCTACGCCTATAGTAGAGAAGTATGATCCTCAGTATAACATGCCTAAAGATCGTCCCTGGGGCATGCCACTCAAATATATCCCGGAAGGGTATATTCTGCCGATCACGGAAGATCCAAAAACTGCAGCAGGAACCGCTAGGTCTGAAGGTTACAAACTTTGGAAAAGCGAAGATGCAAGGGACATGACAGTAACTCCTTGAGGTTACAAACTTCGGGATAGGGAAGCACCAAGAGTCACTGCCGGAATGACTATACCACCACCCGTGGTACACACTGTCCCGGAAGGACAGATTCCACAGATACCTTCTGGTGGAAACGAAAGTATGTACGACGGAATGAACGAGTTCCAGGAGAAATTCCTGGAAATACAAAAGGAACTGCATGCCATTCGCGGTCAGGATCTATTCGGAAAGGACACCGCAGACCTTTGTTTAGTCCCTAATGTGAAAATTCTGCACAAATTCAATGTGCTCAAATTTGAAAAGTACACGGGCAACTCTTGCCCTCAAATTCATTTGGTGATGTACGCTCGAAAGATGCCAACTCAGACAGAGAACCAGCAGCTACTGATCCACTATTTCCAAGATAGCTTGACCGGTGCCGCACTCAAATGGTACATGGGTTTAAACTGCACTAAGATCGTCACTTTCAGAGATCTTGGCGCTGCCTTCGTTCAGCAGTATAAGTATAAACTGGACATGACACCAGACAAAGATCAACTCAGAGCCATGTCGCAGAAGATGGCGTGAAATTTCCACCCAGATTTGTCCACCTCTTGATGAAAAAGAGATGACAAAAATATTCTTGAAAACCTGGAGCTCTTTCTACTACGACCGAATGGTCGCTAGTGCGCCCAGCGACTTCACTGAAATGGTGGGCATGGGAGTTCGTCTTGAAGAAGTAGTCCGAGAAGGACATCTGGTCAAATATGTCGGACCATCAAGTAGTACCAAAAGATACGGTAGTGCTCTCCCTAAGAAAAAGAGCAAGATATTGGTAATATCTCTCTCGGAAAGCAAAGGCGATGGTACCAACCAGTAGCAGCTGTAACTCCTGCTATCAACCCTGCGCCTGTTCCAACGTATCAACCTCAGGTTGCTCAGAGCCAACCAAATCAACAACAATATCAGCAAAGGACACAACAACCTCTTAAGCAGGTCCGTCCTCAGTACAACAACAACTGTACGATGCGACCACAAGGGTTCGACCCTAAACCAATGTTGTACGCAAAACTATTTCCACTACTACTAGTCAAGGGGAACATCCAAACCAGGTCTTCCCTTACAATACCGGAGAATCTGCCTTTTTGGTTCAAAGCGGATCAGACTTGCCCTTACCATCAAGGAGGACCGGGGCATAACATAGAAAATAGTCTTAGCTTCAAATCCGATGTACAAAAGCTAGTCAGGAACGGGGTCTTATCCTTCAAGGATACAAATCCAAATGTTCAGACGAACCCGTTGCCTCAACATGACAAAGCTGCGGTAAATTTGATAGAGGAAGAATCTAAACACAACTATCAAATTCATGATGTACTCTTATTGGGAACCAACCTGGTCAAGATGCATTGCAGACAGAGCGGATACAGTCATATACCATCTCATAGCTATCACCAGTGTGATATCTGCTCAAAAAACAATCAAGGATGTTCTGTAGTGCAGTCAGCTCTACATGAATAGATGGATCTCGGATGGATCCAAGATTGTAACGCCCCGATTTTTGTTAGACTTATTTAATCGAGTCGATTTAATTATTTTTATCTTTATATTATTTTATTCTTGACCTTTATTTGGCAATATATTATTTTTCATCGTTGTTATTTTTTATCGCGTTTTGGGAGCGTTTGCGAGATATTTGAGGGTAGGGGTATTTTGGTCTTTTGTTGGGTAGATATTATGTTTTTTTTCATAAAATAGAGAAAAGAGAGAAAAATAGAGAGAAAGAAATAGAATAAGGAAAAGAGAAAGAAAAGAAGAAAAAGAGGAAAAAACTTGGAGTTTAAGGAATCGTTTCAACCGACTTTTCAAAACACGATTAATCGGGTAAGGGTGCGAAACTCGGTTATTCTATACTTGTGTATGATTATGTATGTATGTATTTGTTTGATGTTTGGTTGAAATTGAATAGAGAACTAAAACCATTACTATGTTGAGATTGTTAGAATTTGATACAATTTGTGTCGGAAATCATGTTTTAAGGTTCCTAATTGCTGAAACATGTTAGCTATACGTTGTTGTGCATTCAAATGGTAGTATGCTGATGTTTAGATGAGATTTGGGAGAGGAATTGGATGAATTTTGTAGCAGAAATTCTGCAGGAAAAATTATGGGTTTCGCTGCCCATACGCGTAACAGGCAAGGCAATACGCATATTGGTTAGGGCAATACGCGTATGGCAAGGGGAAATGAGGGCATTGCGCATATGGAACCCATTTTGCATGGCCCTCTGCTGAAATGCGTAATGGTACGCATAAGGGGCAAGGCATTACGCGTAACGAGTGAGGCAATACGCTTACGGAGTTTTTAGTGGAATTTTTGGAGAGAAATCATTCTCTGCCCATAAGTGTAGCACTTTGGGCAATAAGCGTATGGATGGGCGAGCGAGCTGGGCAATACGCGTATGGCCCAGGGCAATACGCGTAGGACCAGAGAGGGTGGAGAATTTCCCGATTTCGCGTCCGATGCGGTTCCTTTTGATCCGTAACTCGGATTAAGACGTTCTTGGTACCGTTAGAAAGCTAATGAGATGTTCTTGGTACCGCATTGCATTGCATAGAGTCGTTGTGCCGGTCTCTGTGCATTTGCATAAATCATGAATGGATTGATTTTGTGTTGAATTGATGAGTTGATATATATATATATATATATATATATATATATATATATATATATATGTTGGTGATAAATGCGTTGAGCATGATTGATATGCCTTTGTGATGGATGTACGAGATATGGATTGTGTTGTTTTGTATTTGAATTATGGTGTAAGTTGTGGTGAGAATGTTTTATATGTGTATTTTGTGTTATTATATAATTGTATGAAATTATATTATAATTGTGTTTCTCACCCTTCTGCTGTTTTGAATGCTCTACGAGGCATTGCAGATTAGATGCTGGAGGTCTTTTTGTGAAGATTATGTCTTCATTCTTTTGTCGGTTGGCACTGATATGTAGTACCGGGTAGTCGGGGAGATCGTTATGTGATCATGTGTATATGTATATATATCTTTTTGGATTGTACATGTATGACTCTGGTTATGACAGACAACCTTTTATGTTATATATATGAGATTTTAGTTGCAGATTTTTCGCTTTTATTCTGTATCTGAATTGTGGGTGTTAGGAATTGAGTTCCTCTATTTTTGTTGCTACCTGATTGTTGCATATCTGTATGAGCAGGTTATTGTATTTTGTCATTTTGATGTGACGCTCCCGTCTGTGCCAGGAATGTTTTAATTACACTCTGATTAATTGTTATCGCTTTAATTGCCTGGGGGTATAGATTGGGGGTGTTACAAAGATCACCGAATTCGTGAAGTCAACATGACTTATACAAATTCCATCATCATTCAGAACCACAACATTCTAGCAATGAATGTCAACTTGGTGGCAATGCACTCAAGGCAGAGCCAACATTATGATCTGCCGCAACACGATTACGATTCATGTCTGATCTGCTCGGTAAATAATCAGGGATGCTCTTTTGTACAAGAGGCCCTCCGACGTCAGATGGATCTTGGAAGGATTCAGGATTATTGTGATAGAAGTCATTATCAAGTTAATATGATTCAAATCTTTAATATTCGCTTGATGAATACCAGCTTGGTGGAATTACACGCTAAGTAAGTCCATCTCGATTTTCTGACTTCGCACGATTATCAGAACTGTAAAGTATGTCGTGAGACTGACCAAGAATGTGCACTCGTTCAGAGAACGATTCATCACTTGTTGAACCACTGGTGGCTTCCAATCTATATGGACGAAGCTACACAGTGGGTCAGTATGATTGACGGGAACCTTACTAGGCATCAAAGCCAGGATGTTCGATCAACAGAAACAAATCTAGTGTGGTTACACTACATACAAAGCGGACGTGCCCGGGTGCCACCACACAACTATGAGCGCGGTAGGGTCTTCTCAGAGGATAATCAAGGATGCTACCACGTACGAGTAGCCCTTCAAAGTCAGTTGGACCACAAAGAGGTGCAACTATGTTAAAACTCTGGTTCAATTAACATAATGTCAGACTATCTTCCTGATCAAGGCAAATAAGTTGTCTTAATCACTAAGCGAGTGTAGCGAGCGATTTTGGACGCGGTTCTTAAGCGCTGGTCGCTCTCTGCGGTTTGAGCTTAAACTACAGGTCGATTCATTTTTTATCCTATTGTGAGCTGAATAAGGAAAGGAAATAGATGTCTCCAATTAACCCTGCTTTGCATACTGAGTTTAAATAGAGGTCTGTTAGGTTACGAATGCTATCAATGTGGGGGGGCCTTTGTACTGGTTATTTGTATTTTCGCCAATACAGTTTCTTTCTTTTTATCTAGTCAGAAGGTTTTTGGCGGGGAACAAGGATTAGGATGTTTAGGACTGATGTTTTGAATTACTGCTTTTGATTGATGGAGATATGGGATTTGGTTTTTTTGTTGATTGTGCTCGCTAAGATCTTTTCTTTCGATCTTATGCCTACGTATTCCCGTTTACCGAAACAGGGAAATCAGAGCGTTCGTAGTTCCTCCTATTCTATGGGAGGAAATGGGTTTTTGGTGTCTTGTTCAAAGCCCAAGACGTGAAGCGAAAGGTGGTTTGTATCTTGTTCAAAGCCCAAGATGTGAAGCTGAAGGATTTATTTGTATCTTGTTCAAAGCCCAAGATGTGAAGCTGAAGGACCTCGACTTTAGAGAGAATTTGTCATCTCTGAAGAAGGGTTTGAGGAGAATTACTTTAACCGGGATACGCGGATCCTAGCAATGCCATAATTTCCTTTATAGGGGGTTTTAACCTGAAGGAGAAGACTTTAACTCAGTGTAGAGCAATGCTATATTTCCTTAGGAATTTCTCATGCTAAAAGAGGGATAGCGGCATGGATGTAGACGATCCAGAGGCTTGCCGCTTACAACGATTAGATGGATGTTTGTGTACTATGATCAAGGCACAACTTTGATGCTAAAAGATTGATTGGACCAACCAGTGGTTTTCTTATACAAAGCCTAAGAGGAGGCTAATATGTGTCTCGTACAAAGCCCGAGAGAGAGGCTAAAAGGTTGTGACCCGACGATAGAGTCTTTTGGTATCTCGTATAAAGCCCAAGATGGAGGCTATTTGACTCAACAAGGGAGTTTTTTTTGTATCTCGTACGAAGCCCGAGATGGAGGCTGTTGTTTGTTTGGCTCAATAAGAACCTTTTTGTATCTCGTATAAAGCCCGATATGGAGGCGAAAGGGGTGATTGACTCAACGAGGGAGTCTCTTATGTGTCTCGTACAAACCCCGAGAGAGAGGCTAGGGTTACTGTTTCAGTCGAGTGACAGGTCCAGTATACTGATTTTAAAGAGAAAATCAGTTCTTATATGAGTAACACTGTACTCAAGGATTTGATTCAGGGATCTGGGTTATTTCTGTTCTTTAAGGAAGTAGGAAATTCGAAGGGTATTGAGACTGTCTGAGTCTATGGGTTTCCTTCCTATTTTTGAAGGGTGCTTGAGAATGTCTTTGAGACTCAAGGAGATTAGACTGTCCAAGTCTAGAGTTTCATCTTTTGTACTATGCTTTGAGAAACAGTAGTAGACTCTTTGAAAGGACTGCTCTATTAAGATGACTAGGTTCTGTTCCTATACCTCTAGGAGGTCATCGGGACAATTTGTATGAAGCCCAAGAGGAGGCTGGAAACTTTTAAGAAGCCGACGGGTCCTTGTACGATGCCCAAGAGAAGGCTATCATTCCCGAAGGAAGAGATCATTATACGAAGCCTAAGAGGAGGCTGTGATTACTTCTAAGAAGCCGTAGGGTCCTTGTACTAAGCCCAAGAGGAGGCGGGGTTGCTTTTAAGAAGCCTGTGGGTCCTTGTACAATGCCCAAGAGGAGGCCGATGCTTTTAAGAAGCCCGTGGGTCCCAAACCAAAGAAACGTTCAAGAAAAGTTTCACCGAGAATAATTCATTTAGTGAACAGTTCTGAGGTTTGAAGAAATTCAAGAGAAGTTTCACTGAGAATAATTCATCTCTGGGGAATAGAATTTCTTGACAATTCCTAATGAGGACAACCGAAGAGAAGACTTTATCTGGTAATCCTATTGGGGATCTAGCTGTCTATTTCTACGAACAAATGAAACGGCGTCACCTAGTTCTAGACGTAGTTGCCGGGGAAACTCGAAATATCTATACTATTATTACACAATTGATATGAGTTTATGAAAGGAGAATTACAGTGAAACATCCCCACAGTACAGTTATATATATATATATATGAGTTTATGAAAGGAGGCTTACAGTGAAACAGCCCCACAGTACAATTATATATATATGTGAAAGCGGTAAATGAAAGCGTATAAACACTTACTCGGTTGTAGAGCTTCCATGTTGTTTGGTTAGTTGTTCAACAAAGAAAGATTGAAAACAACAGTATATACAAAATCAAAGGAGAAAGTGCTTTGAAAAAGAAAGATTTGGGGCTTACAGCTCAAGGAGAGGCCCAGGGTTTTATCAGTGAGCGCACTGTTTGAATTTGTACAGAGGGACTTATACAAGTGACTGAGGCCCAAAATGTTTTCTGTACAAAGGGATGGGTCTTACACTCTCTCAAGAGGCCCAAAAAGTTTAAAGAAAAAGAGTGGGGCTTATAACACTAGGGTAGGCCCAATTGATTTTTCGTTTAAAAATGGCGATCGCGCCGAGATTTTCTTTTAACGCGGAGGGACTTATACAATAAGTGAGGCCCAAAATGATTTTGGTTAAAAGGGGATTGGGTCTTACAGTCTATTAGAGGCCCAAAGAGTTTTGAATGGGTCTTATAGCTCGAGGAGAGGCCCAAGGTTATTTTTCAAAAGGCGACGATCGCGCCGTTCGTTTTTTGACGGTATCGGGACTTATACAATACACTGAGGCCCAAAAATGTTTTGGTCAAGAAAGGATTGGGTCTTACACTCTATTAGAGGCCCAAAGTGTTTTGAAAAATGATTTATGAGGGTTGAATTAATCCAAAAACCCTAATTTGTTTTCAAAAATGTATTTAATTGAATAAATATTCAATTAAAATGATCAAAATTGTTTAACATGTGAAAAACAAATTGTGATTTTGGATTAATGCTTCAAAAATTAAGTATTGACCTACAAAATAATTAGAAAGCATTAAAAGTTGCAAAATCAATGTAGAAAAAATATTTAAAATGTCAAAAACAATTAAAATATTAATTCTTTGCAAAAATATCAATTATACAAAATAAATAATATTTTTGGGATTTTTTGATAAAATAAAATATTTTAACATTTTTGTGAATTATTAAAAAAAAGAATCAACTCAAAATCATTAAAACTCAGAGAGACCTTAATTTTTCAATCAATTAAACAAAATCACAAAATTCAAATATTCAAATTTCTAAAAATGGCGCCAAGAACAAGCTGAAGAACACGCGCGTGTTCTTGGATTCTCAGATTTGCATTTTCTCTCCAATCTCACTGAATACTTAATCATATCATGCAATCCACATATCATTATGCTCGTCTCAACCTCACGATCATGTCTATGTCCATTAATTTCATTTAAATTAAACATACAACAAATAATCATGAAAAATCCTCAAGAACCCTAATTTTTGCATGAAGGCTAGGATTTTTGATACACGGTTCAAACAATACGATTAATTGAGGGAAAACATTCCATGCATGATTATGAACATATGGCCAAATTATTGTGCGAGAAAATATGCAAAGATTGAGAGATGACCAAGTATGTGCTTACCTCCAAGCCGTGACAGCAAGTGCAAGGTGATTTTTGATTTGGAGGTGTTACAGATGAGTGGTGATGATCTGAACAGCTTCCTTACACCCTATGGAGTGTGTTTGAATGGTTGGACTTGATGGAAATTGGCTGGATCACTTTGTGGTACCTCAGCTGCAACTTGTTTGAAAATTTGAGCAACCAGCTGGTGATTTTGTGAAATTGGTGTTTCAGAAGTGATCTAAGTGTTTGATCAGCTCATATGTGATGTATGTGAGGTGTGTGAGTGATTGGTTTGATTTGAAAAGCTCTCAAACTCAAAACCCGATACCTACCTTGCTAAGAAAGGCATTTTTGCCAAGAGAAAGAGATTTTGAGGAAAGCATCTGTTAGATGGCTTTGGTGTACTCAAACTGATCATAATTGAGCTCTATTTATAGTAGAGCGAGTTTGTTTTGCAAGGAATAGTGAATGGCAGCTGGTAAGTAGGTTTGGCCAATGTTGGCAAATGAAAATCCAAGTCTCCTCTAGCCATTGACTAGAGGTTAGGGCACAGAGCTTTGGTTCCCTTGGTCTTGGATAAGTCTTGACTGATTTCAAATGAGAATGGCTCAGTCCATGCCACCTTGATGCTTCCATTGAATGCTTCAATCCAAATTTGGAGTCTTGTCCCTATTTTGGCCATTCTAGGTTCAACATGCTATTTCTTGTTCCATGGACTTTGGAGGCTTGGCTCAGTGATTGTCCCCTTTAGATTCAATCCTCAGATGTGTCCAAGTGGATAGGAGCATTTGAATTTGGCTGATTTTGGCAAATCGAGCAAAATTGCAAATTCTGCCTTGCCTTTGACAGATTTCAGCAAGGCAACTTGCCAATGTCATATCTCATGGTGTAAGTTGAATTTGGTAATGCTCTTGACCATTTTGGAAAGCCCTTACATGATACAACAACTATTTGAACAAGTTTGGTTTTGATCTCTTTTGATTACAAGTGAAAAATCCCTCTACATTTGGCAAAAAGTGAAGCAAAATCTGACTTAGTGAAATTTTCACTAAGTGTTGGAACAAAGTGTGATTTCTTGATTTTTGATCACTCCATAACTCAAAATCCTTAATAAATTGGACTTAGGTATAGTTGAAGTTTTTGTAGAGGGTAATGAGGGCTACAAATCCATCTTTGGATGAGAAAAAATGGCCATGTGGTTTAGGAGTTATGATCCTCCAAAGTTAGTGTATTAGTGGTACTTTTTCCATAACTTAGAAAAATTTCTAAGTTTTATGGTTACCCCTTTTACAAGTTATCCCACTTTCTTTGGTTTTTGTTGATGAATGATGATTCAAATCATACATTAACATCATTTTAGGGTTAAAAATCCATTTTGGTGAAAAATCTCAAAAAGTCAAAGTTGACTTTTGTGCACAGTTGACTTTTTATCAAATGAATTCCAAACTGTGCAATTCTTCAGGAAATCATGTCCTTGACCTAAATCAAACTTGGTGGACATGTTCCATGGGTGTCATAGGGTATATTGAGGCATGTCCTAGGGTTTGGGAGCATGTCCTGGTCAAAAGTCAAAGTTACAGTTGACTTTCCTCGCGAAACCCTAATTGTGGTGTAGATGAAAATGAGACTTGTTGCTCAAGCTTCTTGGATTAATCCATTGTTCCAAATGGATCAATATAGTTCATTTGAGACCCTCAAACCCTCTATTGAGGTCTTGGCTCATGATTTGTCCCAAAAGTCAACTTAGGGGTAAATTAGGTCAAGAAACCCTAATTCCTGATTTTTGATGAATGCATCCCCTGAGGCTAAATTGACTTGATGATTGGGTCCATGTGGTTCCATGGAGTATATTAGGTTGTGTTTTGGATCATTGGCTTGTGCCCAGATGAAAACTTCCATCTGGAGGCCCTGGTCGACCAAAACCCTAATTTGGTGACACTGTCAATCTTGAGACTTAATCCACTTAGAAGGAAGCAACCTTGTGCTTAATCCTTGAAGTGGGAGTCCTTTTGATCCATTGTGGATGTTTGAGAGGTTAAACAAGTTGAAGATCATGTCATTCCTTGATTGATCCTTTGTCTAAAGCTCCGAGAGGGCTTGAAACCCTAATTCTTGATGGTAGTGAATGCTCAACAATCCTCGAGGAGATTGATGAGGCATGAAAGTACATCCATATTGTGATGATGATTTGCACAATGATGGGAAATCTAAGTGGTCAAAATTTGGGGTATGACAGATGCCCCTATTTAATCTTCTTGGACACGAAGGTGTGAATGACGAAGGTATTCGGGCATTCGGGGTACAAGAGGATTAAATATCGGAATACCCGAAATTTTGACGGCGTCTATGAATGGTAATTCACGCATTCATCTTTTTTTGCTAAGCAATGATGCTTAGAAAAGGTAAACTTCCCCTCGATCCTGCTCTTCAGCCAAGGAACTAGTCTCAGTTTCTGATTTAAACTTCCCCTCGATCCTGGTTTCCTACCGAGGAACTGGTCTTAGTTTCTGATGTAAACTTCCCCTCGATCCTGGTTTCCTACCAAGGAACTGGTCTTAGTTTCTGATGTAAACTTCCCCTCGGTCCTGATTTCCTACCAAGGAACTGGTCTTAGTTTCTGATGTAAACTTCCCCTCGATCCTGGTTTCCTACCAAGGAACTGGTCTTAGTTTCTTTCGTCAATAAACTTTATTGACAAGGGATGCTATTCGTAGCTGCTTTCCTTCAAACTTCTCGCCGAATTTTCCTGGGGAGATGCCATTTGAGTGGAAAAAGTTTTGATGTCAGACTTGTTGGGGAACCCAATCGTCTGAGTTGTAGAGGTACACAAACTTCTCTATTTTGGAGACGCCATTTGTCGATTCTACTGGGGGAATGCGAGTCTCTTGAGAGACTGTTGTCACTTAGGATCTTACATCATACTTTTCTCGGGATCTTCCCGGAGAAATTCCATATGATGGGGTCCAATTTTGAGATACCGATGACCTTTTCATCAGCGAATTTTTCGAAGCGAAACTGGCATGCCGCCGAATCTCTGATTTAAGAGGCTTTCTCTGGGGATTTTCCTTAATCCGGGAAAGCAAGGATATCATCTTCAATGGCGAAGAGTGATATTGGTTGAAGGTTTCTCTGGTTTTTCAGAGGTTCAAGTTATCAAAGTGGTCAAGGACCAACTTCTTTTTCAGAAATAAACTGGAAGCGAGGTTGTTCAGACGCAACATTTCCTGACGAGGCAAGAACTGACAACTCGATTGAGAGGACTTCTACCACTAGGGGACAAGACCGACTGGAGTGATAGTAATGCAATATGAATGTGAATGCAAATCAATAATGCATGATGTATGTATGTATATGCGGACAAAAGTGACGCGACATACAAACTGACAGGTGAACATGACTGGATACTCGGCCATCGCGGGGCGTGTAAAAATATCGCTGGTTCAAAATAGCAATTCCACCTTGCTTAGGAGAGATAATCCCTGTTGGGGAGCTACCGTTGGTCGGGCTTAGGAGATGAGAACTCGGTCGAGGCGGGTCAGACGAAACAAGGTCTCTGACATAGTTGATCCTTCATTCAAGCGTACTGGCATAGAAGGAGTACTTTGATTCTGCACTTTGAAGTTCGCCCACTTCTGAAGAAGCGGCCGATGTTCTTCTGATGTTCAACAGTCAAAAGAAATTGCCATCTTTAAAAGCAGAAAAAGTTTTAACAAGTAAATTCATTTTTGTTTCATTTCAAGAATCGTTAATCATGTTAACAACGTCGTTCTATAAAGCTAAAACAAATAAGAAATACAAACAAAAGCACAAGGGCTCAAATTTTATTGATAAGATGGAGATCAGCCAAACGCGTGATTCCACAGAGTATATACAAAGTTAGAAATTGGTAATTTACAGGAAAAAGGGCTACGTTGAAACATAACGACCACAATCCTTCTACCAACTTTGAATTCGGGACATCCTGAGCTTCTATCAAAGATGACCTTGACTGGAGTTTTCCTCCGATGGACGATGTACCTGCTGCTGCTGCTGAGGAACTTGCCTCTGTTGAACATAGTTACTTGCCATTATCCCTAATTTTTCCCTGGATTGTACTATGAGATTTCCAATCCATCGGGATGATTTTTTTCATGTCTCTAACTTTTGCCTGGACCGCCCTTTCGGGTTTTTAATCCACCGAGACATTTTTTTTTCAGGCGAAGTATTTCTTGACTACATCAACATTTGTGGGGTAGGCAAATTCCTCTCCGTCCATGGTTGCAAGTCTCAAGGCACCGCCTGAGAAAGCTTTCGGAAACACATAGGGGCCATCATAATTCGGAGTCCACTTGCCTCGCGAATCAGTGAGAAAAGATTGTATCTTCTTGAGCACGAGGTCTCCTTTCCTGAAGATGCGTGGTCGGACCTTTTTGTCAAACGCCCTCTTCATTCTTTGTTGATACAACTGACTGTGGCATAGTGCCGTGATTCTCTTTTCTTCGATCAGATTCAATTCGTCGTGTCGACTTTGACACCATTCAGCTTCGGTGAGCTTCGCTTCCATCAATACTTGGATTGACGGGATCTCTACTTCTATGGGGAGCACTGCTTCCATGCCATACACTAGAGAGAAAGGGGTGGCCCCTGTTGAAGTGCGGACAGATGTGCGATAACCGTGAAGAGCAAAGGGTAGCATTTCGTGCCAGTATTTATAGGTTACAACCATCTTTTTAACGATCTTCTTGATGTTCTTGTTAGCCGCTTCTACCGCTCCGTTCATCTTAGGTCGGTAGGGAGATGAGTTATGGTGTTCGATCTTGAACTCATCACACAACTCTTTTATCATCTTATTGTTCAAGTTAGATCCATTATCAGTAATGATCTCGCTTGGAACACCATAACGGCAGATGATATTGTTTTTTATAAATCGGACCACCACTTGTCGGGTTACATTGGCGAATGACGCTGCTTCGACCCACTTGGTGAAATAGTCAATGGCTTCTAGAATGAACCGATGTCCGTTTGAAGCCTTAGGTTCAATCAAGCCAATTATGTCTATTCCCCATATGGAAAAAGGCCATGGGGAAGAAAGAACTTTGAGATGCGTTGGCGATACATGGATTTTGTCGGAGTATATCTGACACTTGTGACACCTTCTCATGTACTTGTAGCAGTCGGATTCCATGGTCAACCAGTAGTACCCTGCTCTGAGAATTTTTCTCGCCATTGTGTGTCCGTTGGCATGAGTGCCAAAGGATCCTTCATGAATTTCTTTCATAAGCATGTCTGCTTCTGGTCTGTCGACGCATCGGAGCAAGACCATGTCAAAATTTCTCTTATAGAGAGTGTCACCGCTCAGGAAGAAGTTTCCAGCCAATCTTCTGAGGGTTTTCCTGTCTTTTCTGAGTGCCCCAGGTGGGTACTCTTGTTTCTGAAGGAAGCATTTGATATCGTGATACCAAGGTTTGTCGTCTATGACTGCTTCAATCGTGAAGATGTAAGCGGGCCGTTCAAGGCGCATTATGTCAATCTTAGGTATGTCATTCCATTTACCTATACTAATCGTGGAAGAGAGAGTGGCTAATGCATCAGCCATGTGATTCTCATCACGAGGGATGTGATGAAACTCAACTCTGTTGAAGAAAGGCAGCAACCTTCTTGCATAGTCTTTATAAGGAATCACCCCTGATTGGTATGTGTTCCAATCTCCTTTTATCTGATTGATAACCAGGGCTGAGTCGCCATATACGTCCAAGTTTTTGATCCTTAAATCAATTGCTTCTTCGAGACCCATGATACAAGCTTCATATTCGGCCTCGTTATTTGTACACTTGAACGTAAGTCTGGCAGTGAAAGGAATGTGGGTACCCTGAGGGGTAACAATGATTGCCCCAATTCTGTTTCCATAATGATTAACTGCTCCGTCAAAGATAAGTCCCCATTGGGAACCTGGTTCTGGCCCTTCACTGGGTAACGGTTCATCGCAATCTTTCATTTTTAGATACATGACACCTTCGTCTGGGAAGTCAAACCCGATTGATTCCTGATCATCAATCGGTTGATGAGCCAAATGATCGGCTAAAATACTCCCCTTAACGGATTTTTGAGCGTGGTATTCTATGTCATATTCTGATAACAACATCTGCTAACGGGCGATTCTTCCCGTAAGAGCAGGTTTTTCGAAAACGTACTTAATTGGATCCATTTCGGAGCATCGTATACCGAGTCTCGCAGTCGGTGAACTTCTTGCTCAGATAGTAGATGACAGACTCTTTCCTTTTGGTTTCGTCTTGTTGGCCAAGTACACATCCCATTGAGTCCTCTAGGACTGTGAGGTAAATGATCAATGGTCTTCCTTCCACTGGAGGTGATAGAATCGGCGGATTCAACAGGTATTCCTTAATACTGTCGAAGGCGGTTTGGCAATCTTCTGCCCAAACGCAGTCCTTGTTCTTTTTTAGTAATTTGAAAATTGGCGCACATGTTGCGGTCATAAGGAATATGAATCTGGAGATGTAGTTCAAACGTCCCAGGAATCCTCTGACTTGTTTTTCAGTTTTCGGAGAAGGCATTTCTTGAATGGCCTTGACCTTGTCAGGATCAACCTCAATTCCTTTCTGGCTGACGATGAACCCTAAGAGTTTCCCTGAACGGACACCGAAGGTGCACTTGCTGGGATTCAAGCGGAGTTTATACTTTCTCAGCCGCTCGAATAGTTTTGACAGGTGGGTCACATGTTCCTCTTCTGTCTTAGATTTTGCAATCATATCATCGACATATACCTCGATTTCTTTGTGTATCATGTCATGAAAGAGAGTAGTCAAGGCCCTTTGATAGGTTGCCCCGACGTTCTTCAAACCGAACGACATTACCTTGTAGCAAAAGGTACCCCATGGGGTAATGAACGAAGTTTTCTCCATGTCTTTCGGCGCCATTTTGATCTGGTTATAGCCCGAGAATCCATCCATGAAGGAGAAGACTTTGAACTTTGCTGTACTGTCTTCCAACATGTCAATGTGTGGTAAAGGAAGGTCGTCCTTTGGATTCGCCTTGTTTAGATCTCTGTAGTCGACACACATTCTGACCTTTCCGTCCTTTTTCGGAACGGTTACGATGTTGGCTAACCATTGAGGATACTCTGATGTGGCGAGGAAACCCGCGTCAATCTATTTTTGTACTTCCTCTTTGATTTTGATGGCCATGTCCGGATGAGTCCATCTTAACCTCTGTTTTACTGGCGGACATTCCGATTTCAACGGTAGATGATGCTCCACGATACTGGTATCCAACCCTGGCATGTCCTGATAGGACCAAGCAAATACATCGAGAAATTCTTTTAGAAGCTTTATCAAACTCTCTTTGGCAGCTGGACTGAGCAGTGCCCCAATCCTGATTTCTTTTCTCTCTTTTTCCGAACCGAAGTTTACCGTTTCCAACGGCTCTTTGTGAGGTTCAATGGACCTTTCCTCCTGTCTAAGTAGTCAGGATATCTCTTCTAGAATTTCGTTGTCAACTTCACCTTCAGCCCTAAATACCGGGACGTCAAAGTCGGGAGACGTCATCAGATCGTATGTTTCAACGGGGTTTAAAGCAAGCAATCTGCATAACGTGATGATTTGTGTTTAGAAGAGATAGAGAAAATGCCAGTATGTGCAGTGTATATTTTTTACTGCTTGTTTTTATATTATTTGTTTTTTTTTAGGAATACCATTTCCTGAGAAAAGCAAAAAGAGAAAACAATAATTAATGCGGAAATTACAGAACGACGTTATTTTATTAATGAACAAGTCGAATCTTGAAACTACAACCCTATAAAACAAAACTATGTCGCTTTTGTCGAAGCGAAGAGGGAAAATTTACAGAAAGCAAGCCCTATCAAAACATCCATTTCACATGGGCAGGGTGAAAGGTTAAAGACGGCAATTACTTTGACTTATGAACAACCTTCGGAACATCGACAACAACCCATTGGCGGCGAACTACTCGGTGAATCACAAAGTCTGGCGCCTTCCTTGATTTGTCTTCAGAAATAACGGTGATTTCTGGTGGAGCAGGATCATTGGAACCTGTCTCCCAGGCAGAGTTGTCGTAGGAGGATTCCTCTGTTGTATTTTGCAGAGTATTTGTGCTCTCAGGTACATCTCCCCATCCAGTTGACTGGATATCTTTGAGCCTGATACGAGGAGCGGTGTACTTGACCATATTGTCAAATTTTCCACTTGGTTGTCCCAAGTTGTCCCACACCTCTTTGGAATTGGAGGGTTCATCCCTCTCGATGACGTTGACCTCGGGAAAGGCATAGTTGATGAATTCTAGTCTGACAAACATTTTGAATTCATCGTCATGTTGAGTAGGTTCTGAATGACCTGAGTGTTGATCCCATGACATGGTGGGGACACAGGTATTCTGCTCAATGATGCTCAGGCGATTTTCATTGTTCGGCTGATTTTCTTTCCCTGAGTTTCCTGGGTAAGGTTGCCACATCGGCAGACCATCCATCAGGCCATAGTAGGCGTAGTCGAAATTGTCCTTCATTGGAGTGTCTTCCTCTAATGAGTTTTGCGGAGCACGACATCCTTCTGGATCACAATCTCCGTATATCATTTTGACATCTGACCGGGGTATAAATCTCGGACTCTGTGTAGGAAAGCAAAAGGGAGTTTGCGTTTTGTCCTAAGAGATATAACCGTCCTTGTTGAGATAGGACTTCCATTCCTCGTCTGTGTCAGAGGGATCCTCCTCATTGATAGTGTGTACTCCTTGAGTCACCGGTTGAAGGAAACCTCCATTGTGCAAGAAGTTTCGAATGAGATGAAGACTTTCATCGCTGGCAGCTGTTTGGGTATAGGTTGCAGAAAAACCAAGACCCTTCTTTGTTTTATTGTCAGTAGGAATGACAAGCTGGAATCATCCTGTTGTTTTAGCACCTTCGGCCGATTTGATAGCGTCTTTGTATGAGGAAACCGAAGTTCCTCCTTCAGATTGATCGCCACTGTGCAGCGAAAGCGTTTGGAACTGAGTTCCAATTATCCCTTCCGGTTCCACATAAGTGGATGATGATAAATTGCTTACGAGCAAAGCCTGTTCCCCATAGACTGTGATGAGTTGACCGTTTTGGACGAACTTTAGCTTTTGGTGGAGGGTCGAGGTGACCGCTCCAGCCTGATGTATCCAAGGTCTTCCTAATAAACAACTGTACGTTGCCCGGATGTCCATGACCTGGAAAGTGACTTGGAAAGTGTGAGGACCGATGGTTATGGGAAGGTCGACTTTGCCGATAACCGTTTTTCTGGATCCGTCAAATGCTTTGACGACGACCTCACTAGTTCTCATCGGAGGGCCTTTGAATGATAATGGCATCAAAGTGGACTTCGGCATACCATTCAGGGCTGACCCTGTGTCTACTAGTATGCTGGCTAAATCACTAAATCCCAAGTTATTGCAGGAAGTGATGTTAGAGACAATGCTATCGAACTGTCTGATTGTTACATCCTGTTCCACAAAGACTTGCTCCAAGACTTTCTGTAGAGCCTCCCTGTGGGCTTCTGAACTTAGTAACAGTGATAATACTGAGATCTTCGAAGGAGTCTGTAACAGTTGTTCAACAATGTTATATTCACTCCTTTGGATGAGTTTCAACATCTCATCATTATTTTTCGAAAGGTCGGAATTACTGGATTGACCGACTGGTGGATCGGGAAGTTTCGTCTGAAGTCCCTTTTCTTTGTTGGACTCTCCAACTCCTCTGTTGAAGATTCTACCACTCCGTGTTACACGACTGATGTCTGCAATATTTACGATGGAGGGTAATGGAATTTCCTTTCCATTTTCAACTGTTGTTGCACCGTATTTGTAATGGATAGCCTTAGTTGATTCATACGGTAGTGGTCTCGGCAGATAGATGACTATGGGAACCTTTTGGTTTTTCTGACCATCGTAAGTAATCTCGATCTGTTCCTGGTTAGGAACTCTTGATTCGTCAAATAGAGGGATGATGGCGAAAACATCCCTAGTCCTCTGATGATCAGATATTACGACAACATCCTCAATTTGAAAGGCAAGGTAGCTCGGCGTCCAGTTGATTGTTCCGGAACCCGGATATGGACGAATCTCTCTGCGATCTACCTGACCCTGAAGGACTGCCCGCACAAGGTAGCATCCTTGGTTAGTTTCCGAACAGACTCTACAACGTTCATAATTGTGTGGTGGCACCTGGCCACGCCTGCTTTAAATGCAATGTAATCTCACTAGGTTAGCTTCCACAGATCGGACATCCTGATTTTGACGCTGAGTAGGGTTCCTGTTATTGATACTAATTTGCTGAGTATCATCATCCATATAGATTGGCATCCACCAGTGATTTAACAAGTGCTGAAGTGCTTCATGGACAAGGGCACAACCTTGATCGTTTTCTCAACCCGCTTTACAGTTCTGATAATCATGTGAGATCAGGAACCCGAGTCGGACCTGCTCAGCATGTAACTCTACCAGGTTGGTATTCATCAAGCGAATATCAAAGATCTAAACCATGCTGATCTGATAGTGATTCCTATTATGGTAGTCTTGGATTCATCCAAGATCCATCTGACGCTGGAGGGCCTCTTGTATGAAAGAGCATCCCTGTTTGTTTACGGAGCAAGTCAGACAAGAATTGTAATCGTGCCGTGGCAGATTATGGTATTGGCTTTGCCTTGAGTGCATTGCCACCAAGTTAACATTCATTGCATGAATGTCGTGGTTTTGGATGACGTTGGAATTCGTATAGAGCAAGTTAACTCCACGAACTCGGTGCTCTTGGATCCATCTGAGATCCATTTGTTCCTGTAAAGCTGCTTGCACTACAGAACATCCTTGATTATTTTTAGAGCAGACATCACATTGATGATAATTATGAGGTGGCACATGGCCATATCCACTATGTCTACAATGCATCTTGACCAAATTGGTCCTCAACAAAAGTACATCGTGAATTTGATAGACATTGTTAGACTCTCCCTCTATCAGGTTGACTGCAGCTTTCTCATGTTGAGGCATCGGGTTCGTGAGAACATTTGGATTCGTATCTTTGAAAGATAAGAGCCCGCTCCTAAGAAGCTTTTGCACGTCGGATTGGAAATTAAGACAATTCTCTATGCTATGCCATGGTCCTCCTTGATGGTAAGGATAAGTCTGATCCACCTTAAACCAAAAAGGCGGATTTTCCTGTACTGTAAGAGGGGACTTAGTCTGGATGTGCCCCTTGGCTAGTAGTAACGGAAATAGTTCTACGTACGATACGGGTATAGGATCAAATCCCTGTGGCCGCGTTGTACGGTTGTTATTGTATTAAGGACGAGCCTGCTGAAGAGGTTGTTGAGTCCTTTGTTGTTGATTAGGTTGGCTCTGCGCAACCTGAGGTTGATACGTAGGAACAGGCGCGGGGTTGATAGTAGGAGTCACAACTGCTACTAGTTGATAACATTGCCTTTGCTTTCTGAGAGAGATATTCCCAATATCTTGCTCTTTTTTCTTAGGGAGAACACTACCGTATTGTTTTGTACTACTTGATGATCCAGTGTCTTTTACTAAACGTCCTTCTCGGACGGCTTCCTCAAGACGAACCCCCATGCCCACCATCTCGGTGAAATCACTGGGCGCACTGGCGACCATTATGTCATAGTAAAATGAGGTTAAGGTCTTTAAGAAGATCTTTGTCATTTCTTTTTCCTTAAGAGGTGGAAAATTTTGAGCGGCAATTTCACGCCATCTCTGAGCGTATTCCTTAAAGGTTTTCTTGTCCTTTTGTGACATTGATCTGAGCTGATCTCTGTCTGGTGCCATGTCCAGATTGTATTTATATTATTGGACGAAGGCAGTGCCAAGATCTCTGAAAGTGCTAATCATGGCACGATTTATACCCATGTACCATTTGAGTGCGGCACCGGTTAAACTATCTTGAAAGTAGTGAATCAGTAGGTCCTGATTCTCTGTCTGAGCTGACATTCGCCGAGCGTACATCACCAGGTGGCTCTGAGGGCAAGAGTTACCCTTGTATTTTTCAAAGTCGGGCACTTGGAACTTGTGCGAAACTTTCACATTGGGGACAAAGCAGAGTTCTACGGCGTCCTTTCCAAATAAATCCTGACCGCGAATGGCCTGCAGTTCTTTCTGCATATCAAGGAACTGCTCCTGGAATTCATCTATTCGGTCAAACATAGTTTCCTTTCTATCAGAAGGTATCTGTGGAATCTGTCCTTCCGGGACAGTGTGCACCACAAGGAGTGGTACCGTTACTATGACAGTGAATCTTGGCGTTTCCCGAAGTTTGGAACCTTCAGGAGTCCTCAATATGCCTCTGGCATCCTCGCTTTCCCGAAGTTTGTAACCTTCACGCCCAGCGGCTTCTGTTATGATTCCCTGATCTTCAATGATCGGCGGTACATATCCTTCTGGGATATAGTTAACAGGCATGCCCCAGGGACGATCTTTCGGCATTTGATACCTAGGATCATACTTCTCCACTATGGGCGTTGAGGTGATCTCTAAGATCACAGTTCTTTGTAGCTGAGCTTCTGCCATGGCTTGCATGTCGTTACGAAGCTTGCTTATATCCTCTCTCAGAGCGTTGATCTCTTCTTTCAACTCTTTGTTCTCTTCCTCAAGATCATCCATCTTTTTCTGACGATTGGCCCGAGTATTGTACGAATGAGACAGTTTGACTCTAGAACCGAGACACAAACGTGAGATTCGTAGGTAAGAAGAATACGTTACGTGAGAATGATGAATGCAATGATTATATTAATTGTTTTTTTTTTGTTTAATCAAAATAAACTTCGACAATTAGATTGCAAATATCAAACAGTGGGGAAACCCCGTTTTATTGAATTCAAAAGATTGTGGAAACGGAAAAATTACAAGATGCGGAAATAGAAACCTAAGCTAATGGGTCCCGAGTCCTCTATGAGGAGAACTCGGGTGCTGATTCTGGTACTTTCCTTTTCTTGGACCGGAGCTCTTGGGCCGTTTTCGGGTTGTCATTCCTTTGCCAGGTGAAAGGAGTGAGCAAATTCCTTTGATCATCCTTATTATCTACAACATGTTGCTCCAAAATCTCTATCAGATCATCCTTATCTTTCAGTAGTTACTGTATTTTGATACACTCCACATTGAGAATGCGGTACTTGTTCTTCCAAGACCTCCTTTCTCATTGAACTTTGTTGAGAGTAACCTGAAGTTTTTCCGTTTCAGTCATGAAGTACATGACAGATTCCCTCGGTGGAAGAACTCCGTGACGAGGATAAGGCATCTTTAGCTTGAGAGCTCTAGTTTGTACCCAGTGGAGATAAGGCTCCACCGAGACACAATCTGGTTTTCCTAGAGACTCCCGTCCTTTTATATGAACGTGTTTCCAAGCGTGCACTATTTCCATCTTTAGTGCTCTGTCATTTTCCCCTTCCTTGAAGAAAAGACCTTCCAGATGAGCGTTGCGAGGGACATGCCTCATCGGGTATCCAAATTGACGACGAACGAGAATCGAATGGTAATTGATTCCTCCTTTAGTTCCTATGACGGGTACGTTGGGGAAATTTCCACAACGATCAATGATTCTGATCCCGTCATAAGTCCTATTGCACCAATCTATGTCAGAGTTGGTGAGAGACATGATCTTCTGCGACCAACGTAAGGCATTCTTATGATCCCAAAATGTGGCAGACTTAGGCAAATGGGAGATAAACCTTTTGTATAGAAAAGGTACACAGCACGTGATCTCCCCTCCGCTGTACAAATTTCCTAAGTGTACAGAATGATACACGTCTGCGAGCAAAGTCGGCACAGGGTTTCCAATGAGAAAAACCTTAATGGCGTTGATATCGACGAAGTTATTGATGTTGGGAAACAAAAATAACCCGTAGGTGAGTAAAACAAAGATGCTTTCAAAAGCAGTCATGTTCCCTACATTAGCGAAGTACAGGGCATTTTTTCTCAAAAACTGGGCTGACAAACCTTGTATGCCTCCCTTAATGGTCATGTGAGTCCTGACTTCTGACTCATCCAAATGAATTGCTCTTGCAATGGTCTGATCCTTTGGAATTTCTTCCAGTCCAGAAAAAGGAACTCAATCAGTGATGTGTAAATCAATCAGATGAGAATAGTCCTCCAGCGTTGGTGCGAGCTAGTAATCCGGGAATGTAAAATAGTGATAAATCGGATCGTAAAACTGAATGAGTGCCTCCAGGATTCCCTCAATCACCTGGATCCTTAACAGAGATAGCAGACCTCCGTACTTGGCTCTGAAAGCTTCTTGGTTTGTGATCATTCTCGCCAAACCTCTCAAATCCTCTAGTTTTAGAATCTTGAAGGTATACTTATGAGTTCTCCTTCTACTGAAATCCATGAGCGCAATCTTTTTTAAATGAATGCATGAATGCAGCACACAAAAACATAGAAAAAACATGGGGTCAAAGGGTCGGTGTCATGGATTCAAGGCTCTACCCATCCCAAAGGTTTATACTAGTGATTTTTGTACCTGTCTCTCATCATCATCAACTCTTGTCGAGAAAACACCAGCGGGCCGGGAACCGTGCTAGGTGGTGTTTTTCGAAGAGTCCTCAGAAGAGGGTGGTATCGCGTGACAACTATTTCCGATAGCTTTCGCACCACTAAAAGGGGTTTTTCCTAGGTGTATACTCAATCTCTCCACATGCGGCATCACACACATTCCCATTAGCAGAAAAATAAACACATATGTCAATTAGGAAAAGCAGTATATATATTTGTCCTAATATCCTAGACTTTTAAAAGCTATGAATCCTATGTTCCTGACAGAAAATGGCTCCCCGACGGAGTCGCCACTTTGTGGTTCCCTCCAAATTTAAAGGGTTTTGACCTAAGGTCCTAGTGAAGTCAACAAAAAGTCTTATCCCAAGTGAAGGATTTGCCCAATATTTTCACCTTAAATAACCAAAGATCGGCCCTATGGTGGGCGCCACTCTTCTGTAGCGAGCGAATTTGGGACGCGGTTCTTAGGCGCTGTCGCTCTCTAGGGGTTACTACAGTTCGATTCATTTTTTATCCTATTGAGCTGACTAAGGAAGGGAAATAGATGTCTCCAATTAACCCTGCTTGCATACTGAGTTTAAACAGCGGTCTGTTAGGCTACTGATGCTATATGGTAATGGGGCCTTTTTATTACTTATTTAAGGTTGAAATGACAGGACGGTTCATGAGGAATTTGTTAGGATACTGCGCCAAATTGGGTGAAGATAGGGTACTTTAGGGTTTTTTATTTAGTGTGCTCGCTAAGATTTTTCTTTCAATCTTATGCCTACGTAATCCCGTTTTCCGAAACAGGGAAATCAGAGCGATTGTAGTTCCTCCTATTCTACGTGAGGAAATGGTGTTTTGGTGTCTTGTTCAAAGCCCAAGACATGAAGCGAAAGGTGGTTTGTATCTTGTTCAAAGCCCAAGATGTGAAGCTAAAGGGTTTATTTGTATCTTGTTCAAAGCCCAAGATATGAAGCTGAAAGGGTGTTGACTTTAGAGAGAATTTGTCATCTCTAAAGAGGGGTTTGTCTATCACAACTGTTGGGTGACTGATTATAAAGGAGAATTAATTTAACCGGGGTATGTGAATCCAGCAATGCCATAATTTCCTTTATAGGGGATTTCCAACCTGAAGGAGAAGACTTTAACTCAGTGTAGAGCAATGTAATCTTTCCTTAGGAATTTCTCATGCTAAAAGAGGGACAGTTGCATGGATGTAAATGATCCAGAGGCTTGCCACTTACAGCAATTAGATGAAGGGAAAGAAGTTGTTGATGTTTGTGTAATGTGAACGAGGCACAACTTTGATGCTAAAAGGTTGATTGGATGAACTGGGATTTTCTTATACAAAGCCTAAGAGGAGGCTATTGGCCCAACAAGAGGGTGTTTTTATGTGTCTTGTACGAAGCCCGAGAGAGAGGCTAAAAGGGTTTGACTCAACAAGAGAGTGCTTTTATATGTGTCTTGTACGAAGCCCAAGACGGAAGCTAAAAGTTGTTTAACTCAATAAGAGAGTCCTTTGTATCGCGTATGAAGCCCGAGATGGAGGCTAAAAGTTGTTTGACTTAACAAGAGAGTCTTTCGTATCTCGTATGAAGCCTGAGATGGAGGCTGAAAGGATTGTTTCAGTTGAGTGACAGGTCGAATATGCTGATTTAAAGAGAAAATCAGTTCTTATATGAGTAATGTTGTACTCGTGGATTTGATCAGAGGATCAGGGTTATCTCCTCTTCTTTAAGGAAATGGGAAATCCAAAGGGTATTGGGACTGTCCGAGTCTACGGGTTTTCTTCCTATTTTTGAAAGGAGCTTGAGAATGTCTTTAAGACTCAAGGGAATTAGATTGTCCAAGTGTAGAGTTTTATCTTTTGTACTATGCTTTAAGAAACAGTAGTAGGGTCTGGACTCTTTGAAAGACTATTCTATTAAGATGACTAATTTCTGTTCCTATACCTCTAGGAGGTCGTCGGGACAATTTGTACGAAGCCCAAGAGGAGGCTGGAAACTTGTAAGAAGCCGAGGGACAATTTGTATGAAGCCCAAGAGAAGGCTATCATTCCCGGAGGAAGAAATCATTTATAGGAAGCCTAAGAGGAGGCTGTGAATACTTCTAAGAAGCCGACGGGTCCTTGTACAACGCCCAAGAGGAGGCGGGGATGCTTTTAGGAAGCCTGTGGGTCCCCAAACCCCAAGAAGTTCAAGACATGCTATTCACCGAGAATTTGGAAGAAACTCAAGAGATGCCATTCACGGAGAAGAGATCATCTCTGGGGAGTTAGAGTTTCTTGACAATTCCTAAGGAGGACAACCGAAGAGAAGACTGTATCTAGTGCTCCTATGGGGGATCTAGTATTGTCTATTTCTAAGAGTGATCGACACGGCTTCACCTAGTGCTAGATGTAGTTGTCGGGGAAACTCTAAACATCTATACTATTATTACACAGTTGATATGAGTTTATGAAAGAAGACTTACAGCGAAACAGCCCCATAGTACAGTTATATACATATGAAAGCGGTAAATGAAAACGGGTAAACAGTTACTCGGTTGTAGAGCTTCCATGCTGTTTTGTTAGTTTGTTAAACAAAGAAGACTTTGATAACAATATTATATTCAAAATCAAAGGAGAAAGTGCTTTGAAAAGAAATAACAGGGCTTACAGCTCAAGGAGAGGCCCAATGTTTTGTCAGTGATCACACTGTTGTTTTCGTACAGAGGGACTTATACAAGTGACGGAGGCCCGAGAAAGGTTTTTTGTACAAAGGGATGGGTCTTACACTCTCTCAAGAGACCCAAAGAGTTTAAAGAAAAGGAATGGGGCTTATAACACGAGGGTAGGCCCAGATGATTTTTTTTTTGAAATGGCGATCGCGCCGAGGTTTTGAAAACGCAGTGTGGGTCTTATACAATGACTGAGACCCATGGATAATTTGGTTTTCAAAAGGGTTGGGTCTTACACTCTAATAGAGGCCCAAAAGTTTTGAATGGGTCTTATAGCTCGAGGAGAGGCCCAGGGTTTGCTTTTAAACGGGCGACGATCGCGCCGAACTTTTGAAATACAATGGGACTTATACAATAAGTGAGGCCCAACAAGTTTTGTATTTATAAAGGATTGGGTCTTACACTCTATTAGAGGCCCAAAAGTGTTTGAAAATGATTTGTGAGGGTGAAAATCAAAGAAAAACTCTAATTTTATTCTTTAAAAGTAAATATTTAAAGAAAATCAAACAAAATACCAAATAAATTTGAATAAACCATTTGTGATTTTGTTTAAGGTTTGAAATAAATCAGGGATAATCACAAGGGATATTTAAACTCATTTGGTTTTGATTTTTCAAAGTAAATATTCACTTTTAAAATATTTAAAAACAATTAAAAATGAATTTATTCACAAAAAATACTAATTATATTAAATAAGTAATATAAATCTAATTTTTTTGTGGAATAAAATATTTCAACATTTTTGTGATTTTTTGCAAAAAAAACCAATAAAAAATAATTATAATTGAAAGAGTTATTAATTTTCCAATTAATTAATTAAACATAAAAATATTGGAAAAATAGCAAAAATGTGAAAAAACACAAAATGGCATGGGTGGGGTTTGAACCTACGACCTCAAGATTACAAGGCGCGCGCCTTACCACACTGGGGTGGTGATACATCCATTGTTTGAAGTGAAAACACAAATATACAAGGCTTGCCTTGTTTTCTAGGCCTGGCCAAGGCAAGGCAAGCCAAGTTTTGGCTCAAAAACGTGAAGGTCATAACTTTCTCATTTCTTAATGGTTTGAGACAAAGTTTATATGCATCTGGCCTAGAATTTCACAAGGAATTCAATGGTGGTGGTATTTTTTCCAGATCATACTCCCTCCTCAAAACCCGATAGTGGTTTTGAAAAAGGCCTATAATTCCATTTTCTATGCTACACTTTGATACAGGCATGAATTACATGATCAATTGGTTCAAACACAACATATATAACATGTATGAGGTGTGCATGATCAGTGGACTTCAAAGCAAAACATATTTTGGAAAGTTCAAGTCATGAGGCTTACCTCTTTTTGAGCTTTTTGGAGTTTTTGTGCAATCTATCAAGCCTCTTGTTCCAGAAATGATTTGATGCTTTGGACACACTCAAATGATCCCCTAGAAGCTTTTAGGATGAGTGGAATCAGCTAGTACCTGCAAAAACACAAACTGGCCCTTTCTTGCAAAAGGGGTTAAAAGTGACCAAAATAGCAACTCTCTCAAATGGTGTTCCATTTGCGACAGTTCAAGGATGATATTTGGAGTGTGTTTGAGGTTTTAACTGGTTTGGAAAGTGACTGAATCAAGACATGGCTTGAAAAATGCACAAAAGGCCTATTTTGAGGTTTTGAGAGGTGACTTTGTGATTTTGGTGTTATAGGTCACTTGTGAGTGTTTGGATCACCTACATATGATGTTTATGAGGTGTGTGTGTGATTGGTTTGATTGGAATTGCTCTCAAACTCAAAAACTCAGAGTTACCTTGCTAGAGAAGGCATTTTGGCCTAAAGAGAGGGACTTTGAGGAAAGCATCTATTTGATGGCTTTGGTGTACTCAAACTGAGCTTAAATGAGCTCTATTTATAATAGAGCAAGTTTGTTTTGGGATCAATAGTGAATGGCAACTGCAGCAGAGGTTTGGCCAATGTTGAGCAATAGAAATCCAATTCTTCTCTAGCCATTGACTAGAGGTTAGAGCACAGAGCTTTAATTCCCTAGTTGTTGGAGGAATCTTGACTGAATTCAGTTGCAAATGTGTCAGTCTATGCCACCTCTAAGCATCTATTAAATGCTCCAATCCAAAATTGGAGTCTTGTCCCTATTTTAGGCAATTCTAGGTTTGGCATGCTACTTCTTGTTCCAAGGACTTTGGAGGCTTGGCTCAGTGATTGTCCCCTTTAGATTTGATCCTCAGAGGTGTCCAAAGTGATGACAAGGCTTGGAATTAGCTGATTTTGGCAAATCGAGCAAAAATGCAACATTCTGCCTTGCCTTGGCAGTTTTCAGCAAGGCATTTCGCCACTACCATATCTCATAGCTCAAATTGAATTTGGTGATGTTTTTGGCCATTTTGGAAAGCCCTCATATGATACAACAACTGTTTGATCATAATTGGTTTTGATACCTTTTGGATCCAAGTGAAAAATCCCCCTACATTTGGAAAACAGTAAGGCAGATTCTAACTTAGTGAAAATTTCACTAAGTGTTGGAAAAAGTGACATTTCATGTTTTCAACCATTTTGATCATTCCATAACTCAAAATCCCTAATGAATTGGAATGAGTTCTAGTTGAAGCTTTTGTAGAGGGCTATGAGGGCTACAAATCAAGCTTTGGATGGGGAAAAATGGCTTTGTGGTTTAGGAGTTATGATCCTCCAAAGTTGGTACCCTTGCCACTTTGTTCATAACTTAGAAAATTTTCTAAGTTTTTTATGGTTACCCCTTTTATAAGTTATCCCACTGTCTTTGATTTTTCTTGATGAATGATGATTCAAATCATACATTAACATCATTTTAGGGTTAAAAATCCATTTTTGTGAAAAATCTCAAAAAGTCAAAGCTTGACTTTTGTGCACGGTTGACTTTTTAGCAGATGAATTCCAAACTGTGCAATCCTTTAGGAAATCATGTCCTTGACCTAAATCAAACTTTATGGACATTTTCCATGGGTGTTATAGGGTGTATTGAATCAAGTCCTAGGGTTTGGAGCATGTCCTGGTCAAAATTCAAAGTTACAGTTGACTTTTCTCTCGAAACCCTAATTGTGGTTCAGATGAAATTGTGACTTGTCGCTCAAGCTTCTTGGATCAATCCATTGTTGTAAATGGCTCAATGTGGTGTGTTAGAGACCCTAAAATCCTCTCTTGAGGTCTTGGTTCATGATTTGTCCCAAAAGTCAACTTAGGGGTGAATTAGGTCAAGAAACCCTAATTCCTGATTTTTGATGAATGCATCCCCTGAGGTCAAATTGACTTGATGATTGGGTCCATGAGGTTCCATGGAGCATATTAGGTTATGCTTTGAAGTATTGGCTCATTCCCAGAGGGAAATATCCATCTGGAGGCCCTGGTCGACCAAAACCCTAATTTGGTGACACCGACGATCTTGAGGCTTGATCCACCTAGAAGAGAGCAGCCTTGTGCTTAATCCTTGAAGTGGGAGTCCTTTTGATCCCTTGTGGATGTTTGAGAGGTTAGACAAGTTGAAGATCATGTCATTTCTTGATTGATCCTTTGTCTAAAGCTCTGAGAGGGCCTGAAACCCTAAATTTGATTGTAGTGGATGCTCACCCATCTTTGGGGAGACTAATGAGATATGAAGGTTCCTCCATATTATGATGATGATTTGCACAATAATGGGAAATCTTAGTGGTCAAAATTTGGGGTATGACAGAAGGTTGTTACCATTCTTCAACAGAATTGAGTTTCATCACATCCCTCGTGAAGAGAATCACATGGCTGATGCATTAGCCACTCTCTCTTCCATGATTAGTGTAGGTCAATGCAACGACATACCTAAGATTGACATAATGCACCTTGAAAGGCCCGTTTACATCTTCGCGATTGAAGCAGTCATAGACGACAAACCTTGGTATCACGACATCAAATGCTTCCTTCAGAAACAAGAGTACCCACCTGAGGCATCTAGAAAAGACAGAAAGACCCTCAGAAGATTGGCAGGCAGTCTCTTCCTGAACAGAGATATACTCTATAAGAGAAACTTTGACATGGTCTTGCTCCGATGCGTAGACAGACCAGAAGCAAACATGTTGATAAAAGAAATTCACGAAGGATCCTTTGGCACTCATGCCAATAGACATACAATGGCAAGAAAAATTCTGAGAGCAGGATACTACTGGTTGACCATGGAATCTGATTGCTACAAGTACATGAGAAGGTGTCACAAGAGTCATATATACTCAGACAGAATCCATGTACCGCCTACACATCTCAAAGTTCTTCCTCCCCCAAAGCCCTTTTCCATATGGGGAATTGACATGATTGAACCCAAGGCTTCAAATGGACATCGGTTCATTCTGGTAGCCATTGACTACTTCACCAAGTGGGTCAAAGCAGCGTCATACGCCAATGTAACCCGACAAGTGGTGGTCTGATTTATCAAGAACAAAATCATTTGCCATTATGGTATTCCAAGCTAGATCATTACTGATAATGGATCTAACTTGAACAACAAGATGATGAAAGAGTTGTGCGCCGAGTTCAAGATTGAACACCATAACTCATCTCCCTACCGGCCCAAGATGAACGGAGCGGTAGAAGCGGCTAACAAGAACATCAAGAAGATCGTTCAAAAGATGGTTGTAACCTACAAAGACTGGCACGAGATGCTACCCTTTGCTCTTCACGGTTATCGCACGTCTGTCCGCACTTCAACAGGGGCAACCCCTTTCTCTCTAGTATATGGCATGGAAGCAGTGATTCCCTTAGTGGTAGAGATCCCATCAATCACGGTATTGATGGAAGCGAAGTTAACAGAAGCTGAATGGTGTCAAAGTCGACACGAAGAACTGAATCTGATCGAAGAAAAGAGAATAACGGCTCTATGCCACGGTCAGTTGTATCAGCAAAGAATGAAGAAAGCGTTTGACAAAAAGGTATGACCCCGTGTCTTTCAAAAATGAGACCTTGTGCTCAAGAAGATACAATCATTCCTCACTGATTCCCGGGGAAAATGGACTACGAATTATGACGGCCCCTATGTGGTCAAGAAAGCTTTCTTAGGCGGTGCCTTGAGACTCACAACCATGGACGGAGAGGAATTTGCCTACCCCACAAATGTTGATGTAGTAAAGAAATACTTCGCCTAATTAATAAAAAAAATGTCTCGGTGGATTGAAAACCCGAAAAGGGCGGTCCAGGCAAAAATTAGAGACATAAGCAAAAAAATAATCCCGATGGATTGGAAATCTCAAAGTACAATCCAGGCAAAAGTTAGGGATTAATGGCAAGTAACTACGTTCAACAAGGTTAAATCCCTCAGCAATAATGCCGTCCATCGGGATAACTCCAGTCAAGGCCATCTTCGACGAAGGCTCAAGATGTCCAGAATTCAAAGTTGGTAGAAGGATAACGGTCGTTATGTTTCAATGTAGCCTTTTTCTCTTAAATTACCATTTTCTAACTTTGTAAATACTCTATGGAATCACGCGCTTGGCTGATTTCCATCCTATCAATAAAATTTGAGCCCTAGTGCTTTTGTTTGCAATTCTTATTTGTTTTAGCTTTACAGAACGGAATTTTAACATGATTAACGATTCTTGTAATAAAACAAAAATTAATTTACTTGTCAAACCTTTTATGCTTTTAAAATAAAAATGGCAATTCTTTTCACTGTTGAAAATCGAAAGAACATCAATCGCTTCTCCGGAAGTAATTGAACCTCAAAGTAAAGAATCAAAGTACTCCTTCTAAACCACTGTGCCTGAATGAAGAATCAGTTGTGTCAGATGTGAATATTCCGTCCGATAGCTCCGACAGAGTTCTTACCTCCTAAGTCCAACCAACGTTTTTCCCCACGGGGATTTTCTCTCCTAAGTAAGGCAGAATTGCTATTTTGGACCAAATGGTACTTCTTCGTCCCCAGTAGAGGTAGAGTATCCAGTCGCGTTCATTCACTAGTTTGCATGTCGTTTCAGTTTTGTCAACATAAACTTACATACATCATGCATTATTGATTCACATTCATAATCATATTGCATCACTATCACTCTGGTCGCTCTTGTCCCCTAGTGATAAAAGTCATTTCATCAATCGAGTTGTCAGTTCTTTCCTCGTCAGGAAATGTTGCGTCTAAACAATCTCTCTTCCAGTTTATTTATGGATTGGAGTCGGTCCCTCAACTACTTTGATAACTTTAACCTCCGAAAAACAAGGAGACATTCGACAAACGTCACTCTTTACTATTGAATATGATGCTTTCGCTTTCCCGGATTAAGGATAATCCCCAGAGAAAGCCTCTCAACCGAAGACTCTCAGCAACACATTGGTTTTTCTCTCTAGAAAGTCAATGTCAATGAAGTCATCAGCACCTCAAAATTGGATTGCATCACATGGCATTTCTCCGAGAAGATCTCGAGGAAAAGTATGATGTAATATCCCCAAACAGGAAACAACCTCTCAAGAGACCCGTTTTCCCCAGTAGAGACAACAAATGGCGTCTCCAACAGAGAAGTTTGTACTCTACAACTCATACGAATGGGTTCCCCCAGCAAGTCTGACATCAAAACTTTTTCAAATCAAATGGCATCTCCCCAGGAAAATTCGCCAAGAAGTTTGAGGAAAACCGCTACAAATAGCGTCCCTTGTCAAGAAGGTTTATTGGCAAAAGAAACTGAGACCAGTTCTGTGGCTAAAAACCAGGATCGAGGGGAAGTTTATATCAGAAACTGAGACCAATTCCGTGGCTAAAAAAAACCCAGGATCGAGGGGAAGTTTATTGACAAAAGAAACTAAGACCGGTTCCATGGCTGAAGACCAGAATCGAGGGGGAGTTTATTTCAAAAATTGAGACCAGTTCCATGGTTGAAGACCAGGATCGATGGGAAGTTTTTACCTTTTCTAAGTATCATTGCTTAGCAAAAGAAGATGGATGAGCAAGCAGGCATTCATAACCGCCATCAAAATTTAGGGTATTCCGATATTTAATCCTCTTGTACCCCGAATGCCCGAATACCTTCGCCATTCACACCTTCGGGTCCAAGAAAATTAAATAGGGGCATCTGCCATACCCCAAATTTTGACAACCAATATTTCCCATCATTGTGCAAATCATCATCACAATATGGATGAACCATCATGCCTCATCAATCTCCTCATGGATTGTTGAGCATTCACAACAATCAAGAATTAGGGTTTCAAGCCCTCTCAGGGCACTTAGACAAAGGATCAATCAAGAAATGACATGATCTTCAACTTTTTTAGCATCTTAAACACCCACAAAGGATCAAGAGGACTCCCACATCAAGAATCAAGCACAAAGTTGCAACATTCCAAGTGGATCAAGCCTCAGGATCACTAGTGTCACCAAATTAGGGTTTTGGTTAACTGAGGCCTCCAGATGAAAATTTCCATATGGAAATGAGCTAATGCCTCAATATATAATCCTAAAAGCTCAAAAGGATCTCAAGAACCCATTCACAATGGAAAAATCACCTTGAGGGTCCATTTATCTAAAAATCAGGAATTAGGGTTTTGACCTAATTCAACCCTTGAGTTAACATGTGAAGTGAGGCATGGCTTGAAGCTTAAAAATGAACTTCAAAAGACCTCAAATACATCATATTGACATGTTTACAAGATTTGGTTGACTCAAAGAGCTCAAATCCTATGCCACAAGAACTCAAAATCATCTGATCACAAATTAGGTTTTCTGATGGAAAAAGTCAACCCTACCCTTGATTGTTGACCTACCCTAGATCTCAAACCTTGGAGGCCATACATGAAGTTTAATTGGGCCCAAGGATTGATTTCACAAAAGGATCGCAAAGTCAAAATTTCCTCTGCTGAAAAAGTCAACTGTACAAAAATCCAAGTTTGACTTTTTGGATTTTTAGTCAACCATGGTCCCTTAACCCTAAAACAATGTTAATATGTGATTTGAATCTTCATTCTTCAAGAAAAATCAAAGAAAGTGAGTTAACTGGTAAAATGGGTAACCATAAAAAAACTTAGAATTTTTCTAAGCTATGGAACAAAGTGGCTAGGATACCAACTTCCAAGGACCATAACTTGAGATCCAAGCAACCATTTTAGGTGATCCAAAGCTGGATTTGTAGGTCTTGCTACACTCTACAAAAGCTTCAACTACATCAAACTCCAATTCCTTATGGATTTTAAGTTATGGAGTAATCAAAATGGCTAAAACA